>VZRO01004626.1:1356490-1388323 GCA_013397915.1 Daphoenositta chrysoptera
TTGGGCTGAGAGAAATAAATAAAAAATAAGTATAGAAAGAAACCCCATGAGCTCCTTATCATACAATCCCTGATTGGGCACGTTTATGTAAGACAGTTGTGTTATTAAACATTTCAAATAAATACCTAAAACACCGAACCCAGAGCTATAGGTATTGCATGTCACAGATCTTCAACAAGCATAATTTTTAGAAAATTAAAAATTTAAGGGCTAAATGCATCAAAATCAAGCAATAAACTTCCTTAATATTTTTAACAAAATTCTTCATGCTTTTACTGAAATGTAACATCTCAGGAAACGTTTATTCAATAATTGTGTAGGCTTGGCTAACAATAGAATGTACATTTCTACTTCAAGTATCTTTTCCAGGTTTAGTGTACTACGGAATAATTTTTGACATATATTGATTATATACATCAGCAACATAGAAACATAAGCTTAGCTTTTTGTTGCTGAGATGGGCAGGTATCAGCTATACTTTGGTGCATTTTCTCTGATGTACTGTAGAAAGGAATTCATTCCTAAGTTTTGGGTCCCTACTGGCCCCTGCAGCAGAAAAGCTGGGGAAGCAGAGCAGCAGAGAGGAGCTGCCCAGTGGCAGTGCTGCCTCCCAGGAGCACAGGACAAAGCCCAAGTCTCTGCACGGCAAGGTGGTAACTAGTGTTAGTTTTTCTAGCACCATTTAAAGAGCATCACTGGGTGAAGATGGGGCAGAAGTACTGTAAACAGGCTAAATAACCTTCCATTGCTCCCCCAACCCCTTACCAGAACAAGAATTTGCCCAAATGTGACCTCTTTCATAGCACTGCTTTTGTTTCAATGGTTGCAGACTGTACCTGTCTTATTATGGCTGCCTTCCAACATCATCTACGGGAAAAAAAAGAAAATAAAAAAGAAAATCTTAACTTTCCACCAGCTTTCAGCCTCCTGCATGGGGCAGCTAAGTTTGGAGTCTATTTAGCATTCACTAACTGCAATATATTTTTATAGATAAATGTTCCCTCCATATTTCTGAATATTGATTTAAGATGCAGAAGGGAACAATGGTTATCTCAAACCACATTTTAGAACATATTACATTCAGGAAAGGGAATTTCATGCATGATCATCTGAAGCACAACATATTCCACACCATTTAGAACTACCTCAGGTTCTCTTTTCATATTAATCACTTCTACTTAATTTAAAATTTGCCAGACACCTCACCACTGAGAAATATTCCAGTTTAAATATTTGACTTGAGTTGCTCATCTTTTGTTTAATGACCAACTTTTTATATGGATATAAAACAGTGTTTAAAATGTAGTTTTGTTCCCTCTCTCTGAATAGACTTCCACTATTATTTTTTACCAACTAGTTTCATTGAAAGGTTTCCAGCATTACAGGTAATGTAAAGTCCATTAGGTCAGGCTCTTCATAGCATGACATGCAGTAAATTACAAGTGCTTCAAGCAGCTCAGTGAATTACAGTTCATCACTTTGAAAGGTTCCCACTACAAGACTACAGATATCAGATCTGGCAGTTAGGATCCAATTAACACTTTGGTCAGAATAATCAGATTGCGTGTGTAAGACTTGTATAATTCGTTTATTGCTTCCATGCATCTTCTGTCTCTAGGTAAATTTGTTGCTGTTATTTCAAAGCTTGGAATCAGTATTTTACTTGCCTTTAGGTTATATTTCAAGTCCTTTTGCAGTACAGTGATGAACTCTCCCTGTTCCACCAATTTAGATCACTTGTCCCATAGATATTACTGCTTGAGAAACGGTTTGTTTCTGGTAGTTTTGTTTTGTATTCTTACTATGTCATTACGTGTCTAGAAAAAAAATTGCTAGCAATTTTTACTAAGCACATTTTATTTAGTGTAACAGAGACAGTTTTCTCCAACATGATCACTGTGAATCTCACAGAACACCCAGATAACTGTAAATGACATATGCATTGACATTTACATGTGTACTGTCATGCAAAACCATTTCCTGCTACATTGAATATAATACTATAACTGAATGAAAAAAAATCCTGATTTTGTGATATCATTTTCCAAGCCTTGGTCAGTGTACATAAAGGTTCTTCAGGATAAACCTTATCAGTACAGAGTAATGGATTTCAAATTCTATGTTGTTACCTAGTGCTTTACGGCAAATTGCCCTTTCAAGTCCTAGAGGCAGTGAGAATCCTTGTATACAGCAATGTATACTTCAGTTCTTCATTGACACATACATTTCAAACTCTACAGGAACAAGAATTAAAACAGAAACTTAAATTTATTTCCCTCTTTAAAAGTGTTTCAAAAACAAACATTATGTAAAGCTTTACAGACTTGAAATGTGAGTAATGGGGTATGAATTTCTAGGGCAACAATACCTATTTGCCTTAGATCAATGACACCCATGAATTATTGATGTCTGAAACTATTTGATGGCCAATAATACTTCAAGTTTCAGTCCAGTTTCTAATGAGCTACAGTACATGTAAAAAATTACCATCACAATGAACTACAAGACCCGCAGAAAACCCAAGGACATTGGCTTACCAACCAAATTAGTTCTCCAGAAGTATTGTACTATTTGGATATCAGAAACCACCAATCCATCTTCACTGTTTCCCTCTCACAAGACAATGCCAGCAAGTATGCCGCCAGTAGCCATGCAAATTATAGCTTGTAACTTTAACAGTATAAATTAGGAGGAGTGTCTATATACTATTTATACAGTTAAGACAGAAAGAGAGAAGCTCTTTCAGATGGCAATTCAGACTGAATAAATTGAGCTCTTTTCTGAATTTTGAATTGTTCTGAGAGCTTTCTTTCCATGAATCACACAGGGAACCTTCCCATGTAGGCATGTTACATTTGGTGATGAGAAGACTTTCTTTCCTTTAGACAACAGAACAAAACAGCAGTGCGTGAGTAAACCCCACAGAAGTGAAAGAACAGGTGTACCCTGTGTACCCAGGTGTAGCCACTTGCAGCCATTAAAATTATTCTTGAAGTGGAATATCTTGTATGCTTTCAAACCAGAACTGTATGACCTACAGATGGTCCTTAGTATATATATCAAACAGTATAAATTGTTTTAATAATCTCACATAACAATTTGAATAAATCAGTATACTGTCCTAATGATGGGATTTTTTTACTGTTGCTTTGTTTCAATTCTCAGTGGACACAAGACAGCCTCAGAAAATTTCAGCTAACTGCTGACTTTGGGTGACTTAGGTTTCTACTAGGTTAAAGAAACTCCAATAGCACATTGTTTTTTAAAGCAATTTAATTTCATACTCTAATTTTCAAAAAAAATGCATCCAAACAAATTGAAATACTCCTTCCCCACGTGGCCAAATCAAACTCCATCCCAAGAAACTCAATTAGCGCCTCCTTAAAATTTTCTGCATTTGCATTTTGTTTATGTTGTAAAATGTGCACAGGCTGAAGGCTCTCATCGGTATTTCCAGATCTTCACAAAGTGCCTAATTGTTCTGATCCCTGTTAAGAGTTTCTGCTTTAAGAGGAAGTAAAGACTAGCCAAGAGAAATATCTTTCCCAGCTCACCAGAACAACTCTTTTGCCATTTTCCAGCTTAAAGCTCAAGAGTGTGAAACTTGTAGATATAAAACGGTGGCAACTCCACTTTCCCAAAGAAAAAGTCTTCAAATAGTAAACACAAAACCAAATACAATCAGAAAATAATTCAGCTCAACTACATCTTGAATATTTGAAATATTGACATGAAATGTGTTCCTCTCTTTTCACCAACTAGCCAGGGAACTAAAATGAAGCATTATAGCTGGTGCAAAAACAGGAGAATGAATCAGGGTCTATTTTGGAGATCTGGAGATTGCTAATATTAGAACATGCACGACCAGCATCTATGCAGTATGATTTTCAAAGCTACACAATCCCCAAGCCAGAGTCCGACTAAAGGATATATGTAAAATTGCCAGACATTCATATCTGTCTAGGTTGATGCTTTTCTGTGAATTGAGGCACTCTTATGCCTTAGTGTTCTGCCCCTTTTCCCTGAGCTCAAAGTTCTGGAAAAGGCAGTGCAATTTTCCCTTGCACGATGCTTAGAAAACCTGTCTCCCCATCAACGGCAGGAGCCAGGGCTTTCTGCAGTTGCTGTGTATGCCCATGTAAAATCTGGCTATGCTTCTATGTGCCTAAATGTGCACATTAGCATGTTCTGTGCCCAATCCTGGGATCAATTAGATATTAAGAAAATATTTATTAAAAATAAACATTTGAAAAAATACTTTTCCTAGTCTAAAGATTTACTCCTTTCCCACCCCCCTTCCCCATTTCTCAAGCAAAAACATATAGCTATCACCACCAGAAAAATAAAGATAACTTTATATGGGTACAAATGGCAGACAAAAATTTCTATGCCCAGCTGACATAAACATACTCTAGGCATAAACTGTGGCCAGCATGTGGTTTACAGAGCTACTCTTTCTTGCAACCCTTGCACATAAGATGTAAAAACCCCAGTTTAGGACTGCTTCAGTTAGAAAGGTAAGACTACCTGAATCACAATGAATTAGGTATCACTGCCACCTTGCTCAGGACCCATCATATTCAAGATTTCCATTCCAAATCCTGCCCCCTCTCTTTTGAATCTTGGCACCCTTAGCAAAGGCATATGCTGCAGGTGCAGAAGATTGAAAATAGAATATCCAACCATATCAGTAGCATATCTTATGGATATTATTGAGATAGAGATGAAAGAAATATTTTTTGGCCTCAGCCAAAGTAGTCTTTAATAGGATAGTTCTCCATTTACCCTGTCAAGGCTGACAAGTACACTGCAGCTTTATGTACATTCATCAGGAGTGCGTGGGGATTAACTGGTATTAGTTGCTCCTACCTCTGGGTAAAATGGATGGATCTCAGTCAAATTTAAGCAATAAAAACTATCATTTGGCCCAAAGAGTAGCTGACATGTGGACAATTCTCAGGCTTTCAAGAAGTGTTGAGATTAATCCAATTCACCTATTTCCCTGTCTGGTGGTTGAATAAAATCCCTTATCTGCCCACTTTTAGGCTTTTTTGATCAGTTTGTGATAAAAAGAGGCCATACCAGCAATCATGAATTGCAGGTCTGTAGCTCAACTATCTGCTCCTTGGAGCAGGTGAAGCAATCTGCTTTTGAGTTCTTCACTACAAGAAAACTAATTTTGTGTACAGTGAGACAGTGAACGGGTAAAGCTGGCTGTAAAGACAATAAGGAGATGATGCAATCACCGACTCATTTCTAACCATTACCATTAGTGTTCCCCACTGAACAGGCACAGATTAAAACAGCACAAGAAAGCAGAAGCAGCGACCAACACTGTCAAGAGATGCCAGAACTAGGGCAAGAAATCACTCATCAGCCTGGGGAACTACTGCGTACTTTTTCATGTTTACATGAACCTTGCTATACGCGACCTTTCTACAGCAACTTGAAAAGAGCCTTTCATTAATTAAAACCTTTAAAACAGTGCAGCGCAGTTTAGAATAATTTGTCAGTACTCATTGTTTATGTGTCTTCTGGGTGTATAATGCAAAGGTGTGTTTTAACGTTCTAGCCAACTAGAAAGCACTGCAGCATTTCATGGTCTTGTGATGTGTTATATGAATTAGAGGGTTTCAAATTTTTCTGTTCTATAGAAAGAACAGCCATGTGCATATACAGAGTAGACATTTCTGATTTTGTTCTGCTACCTGTCTTGCTGTTTGGTCATACAAACATACCTATTTGTATATCAAATGCTGTGTTTCAGGACTGTGGTCAGATCTGCCCTGGTGTGCAGTGACATGGTTATTAGCATGAATACTTTTTAGTCTTTTCAGAATTAATTAATATAGAAAGTGAGTAACAGAATAAAATCTCGATATTTTGGTTAACTTTAATCAGGAAATTTCTTAAGTATCTTCTAATAGAGAGAAATGCTTATAGACATCAGAAGTACTGAAGGACTGAAATGAAATCCAATGGAAAACATAAACTGTAACAGACAAGTTTATCATGGCAAAAGCTCCCTCTCTTTGTCTCAGATGAATACACAAAGGTATCACATCATGAAACAATCTATTAGATACCTGAGCCTGACAGGGACCTCATTAGAATATTAACATTGATAATTTCATAGTATCTTATGTACCATTGACTTGGGCTGCATTTTTACAATAACATTTTAAGCATACTGATATGTCTGCTTGCCCTAGGCATTTTCTAGAGGCAACAGAAGATAATGTGCAAATCCATTGACTAGTCCCATCCTTGCAAAGCCAGCATTGTCTACGCCTGTCTCTGTCTTCTACTGCAGACACAGGTTAGACTGGCTTTTCTTCTAACAAGGCTACCTAAAGTTAAATGCCCTATGTTACACAAGATGAATCTGGACTCTTTGACAGTTCATTTGAAAAGCCACAGGGTTCCAGGGTGATAGTGGCAGAAAACCTATCCCGTGTGTCATGTGTTGCTCTCAAGCAATAGAAGATTTACACCACTAATTCAAATAACACAGAGATATCCAGAAGAGAATACAGAAAAAACTGCAGATAAACTGAGGTAAATATAGCTTCACGATATCTGTCAAGGAGAGACCTGAAAGCTGTCCATGGCTTCAGCAGCTGGTACTGTTTGAAAGTTTCTGCTGTCCTGGTGCCTCCCACCAGGCACTGAGCCAGTCCCCAGTCCCACTCTCACAACACAGCTCAAAGCAGCAGTTCCTTCAATACACCGCTCCTTTTCCCAGAAACACTTCCATCAGCAGTCTTGGGAGACTGCCAACACACGGCATATATTTAAGTACCTTCCATTTACTGAAATGTCACCTCCTTCATTAGACACAGGTGAGTGTCTCTGTCCTTTCACTGACTTTCTATGTCACCTGCCAATGTTTTGGGGTTTTTTTCAAAACCATGGAAATACTTTGTTTTGTTTTTTCAATTTGTTTGTAATCTACAGGTTTAGTATCAAAATATGAAGTGCTACCTAGGGATGAAGCAAATTTAAAGGTTTATTTAGAAATTACAGTGTTCTTTTCGTGTAGTGATAAGACATCTTTAAACTGAAAGATGAGAGTATTCAATCTAGGAAGAAGCTCTTAACTGTGAGGTAGTGAGGCACTGGAACAGGTTGTCCAGAGAAGTTGTGCATGCCCCAGCCTTGGAAGTGTTAAAGGTTAGATTGGACGGGGCTTTGAGCAGCCTGGTCTAGTGGAAGGTGTCCCTTCCCATGGCACAGGGGTTGGAACCAGATGATCTTTAAGGTCCCTTCAAACCCAAACCATTCTATGCTTAGCCACTGCTCAGGCATGCACTGAAATGGAAAATACAGCTGAAATCCTCCCAACTCGTTACCTTGAGAGTATATCACCCATGAAAAGGCAACAAGTTTTCCAAACTACAGATATTACAGATAATAAACCAGTGGTTTTTTTTGCTTTGATAATTACAGGCAAACAATCTGTCTCTAAGGGGAGCCACATACAGCACTGGTAAAGCATATTATATTCCTGAGTTAACTTAATGGAACACACAGCTGGCTATAGTCGCTTACAATGAAACGACTGAAAGAGCAATAAGGATGGATCTTTAGTGATCCACCTGTTTAGAAACAAGTTCCAAGAACAGATTTTTCTCAGGCTAAAAAACGAAACTAGAAAGACACAGTTTCTGTAAAAGGTTTACTAAAATAGAACTAGGAAACATACATAATTTTTAAAAAAAAGTTTAGAACTTCTAATGCAAAAAGCATTAGAAATACTTTCTTTTATCACTTTAATAACAATGTCTGATTTGTCAAAATAACAGTAAAAACTCTATAAATATCTGCTAAGGGATTATTCCAATAGCATGAAAAACTCTAGTGACGAAATGACACAGAATATAGAACTGTCATCGTGCATTTGCATATAAAAGGCTGTTTAAAACTGACAGGCACATAAACAGAAAATACATGCTATAAAATTAGTCATTTTTAAGTACGGCTCTTTAAATAAAACTGGCAGAACACCTTCATTTGAGCTAACTCATTCTCAAGAGGAATCATAAAAATGGTACAGCACCTAGCAACGTATTTTCTTCAGTCTTGTATACTGATAATAGTTTGATTATTTCACTGAACATAGCTTCATTACCTACCTTAAAATATTTTTGATATTTCTTAAATAATGCAGTTTTGTTAAGGATGTCACTATATGTTTATAAAAGTATTATTTATCTTTTCAAAAGATGATCAGAACTGTGATTTACTATATATTTCATGCTGCTTGTCAGAAAAAAAAAATATAGCACACCCAGGACTACTAAACAGAATGCAAATTTTTAAAGTTCTTATGATGCAACATTTATAGGGAACTGAAGAGCTTTAATAAGCCTACAAGGGACAACGTTTTGAATGCACAACTCCTTTCAGTCAAAAATAGTAGCAGCACATTTCAAACTAAGCACTGTATGAAACAACAGCCTAACTTTGAATTAATGTAAACCACATAAAATGCGTATTTCTATAAAAACAAAAAGCAGTTCTGACAAGCAAATAAGAAAAAAGAAAATATTTTGACACTACTTACACTGAAAATGTTGATCCCTTTGAAAAGACATAGAAGTGGGGTTTATTGCATTTCATTTAAAGGCTGCAATGGCTGGGGCCATGTCCCCCCTCCCCTTCCCCCAGTGAACGGAGAGAACTCGGGCAGGGCCCGAAACCACAGCTGGGACCTGCACTGAAGGCTCTCACTTATCAGGACTGACGGCAAACCAGCAGGCCCCAGGAGCTCAGTCTTTCCTCTCAACTATTCCACTTGGGATCAACACCAACAGCGAGTGCCAGCGGCTCCCCAGCAGCCGAGCAGCCTGGCCGCTGGTTCTGCTCCCTGCTCTCGGGCTGGCAGGGGAGGAACTCCACTCCCTCACTCCCTGTACTCAGAGAGCAACCACTGCCCCAAAATTGAGAAGTGGGTGGAAACACCCCTCCCTTTTGAAAGCTGTTTTGAAAGCAGTTTTGAAAGCACTAAGTTTTTAAGTCCTTATTTCTTTTAAATCTTTTCAATACTTTTTCATGCAAGTGCCTAGCATTTAATAAAGCAGTACTTTCCAAAGCTCTCTGGACAGTTTCCCTGAAAATTATAGATTCAAAAAATTTTTTTTTGTATGTCTATCTAGACAAAAAATCAATTAATCACAAAGCTTTGAGCCTATGAAAAGTCAGTATTACTTACAGCATTGTGTATATCTGAAATAAGTATAGAACCTTTTGCAACATTTGAGACACAGACTTTTGTTAAAAATATTTTCTGTACAAACTTCTATTTACCTCTCACTTTTATTTAGTTTTAGAAACTACTCAGAGATTATTTTAATGGCATTAAGATACTTATTCTAAGAAAAACAGATGTAACTTCTTTGCTATACTATTTGGATTACTCATAACAAAACCTCACAAACTGATGTTCATTAAATACACATATAGGCATAGTAGTTGTAAGCATCAAATAGCAATCTAATTTGAATTTTAATTAAAAGACATAAACTGAAATAAAAGTATTTCTTGATGAAAAATTGTTATGCAAATTGCAGAACAAAAAGACACCATGGCAAGTGAGCTACTCCATCCTTCTCTTCAAAAATAGAATAAAAGGTTTTGTTTCTGGCATACATTTGTCTAACATATTTAAACGAAATCTAAGCAAGGGGAATTCCACAACATCTCCTATTCTAGCACTTTCTTACTTTGCTTATTTCCCAAAATTATTGGACATTTAACACAAACCTCCTCTGCATCAATTCAAGCCAATTATTATCTGTGGACATGTGCATACAAGCATAAAAATATGTAAATGTTTTGCAAAGATACAATTAATGATGAAAAAAATAATGCCATTTACTGAAAAAATATGTATTTTGGAATGGAATGGCTAAAACATGCTTTCCACTACTACTCTCTTACTGAATTCTTGCCATAACAATTAAAACTTGATCAGTATTTTTTTTTACATTGGACTGCATCTTACAAACATTAGAAAATGCACATTTTTACCCAAACACCTGATCCACCTCTGAAATCATCAGTGATCTAAACTCAGTTACGAGTTTGACAGCAACAACAACTGCCCCTAGAACCACCCTCGGGAGTGAGGATTGCTTTGAGAGCTGGGTTTACCAAAACCCAGACATATTCATTTAAATACTGCAGGACCCAGAATATTTTCCTTTTGACAAAAGACATTATTACAGTTCATGTATATACAGTGTTTACCATACTCTTAATGAAAAGATCATGTGCCACCTTCTACATTTTACCAGAGCTTCCACAGCTCTTCAAGCCTCCAAGAAGAGACTGAGACCTGTCTTTAAATTAAAAGTGATAACTGAATAAGTATTTTCTATCCAGAAGTTCAAGGAAGTTCAAAACTCGTGTTTCATAAAACAAAACTAAAATATAACTAAGGTTTGCAGGTCCTATGGCAAAATTTTGCTCTTTCCCAAATAGGCAGAAAAACAATCCAGTTCTGAACTATAAAACATGAGCCTTAGCCAATAGCATGAAAAGCAACTTCTGCAATTCACAAGCAGTTCTGAAGGGTTAAAAATATTGTTTAGGAACAATTCAGCTTTTTTTTATACATAAAATATTTTTTTTCCCAATATGTTCTTATAAGAACATTAGGGAAGGAAATTCCAAAGCAAAAGTTTTGCTTTGAGATGAACCTGACATTATGCAACCTTGAAAAACCAATATTAGCAATATTGTTTTGAAAATTCAGGAATGTTTCAACTTCTTCAAAATCATCTTTTTTGATCCAAAATTACTATAACAAATTTCACAGCATTTTAGTACTGAAAAGTCACAATAAAAAATGTTATAAATGGAACACTTAATGAATCTGTAATGAAATGTACAATACTGGATCAGTTTTATTACTAATGATAGTGATACACTAAAATTGTGAAAGATTTCACAATTTTCACTACACTTTTGCTTCTTTCAGTGGTATAGTTGCTATTCTCAACTATGGTAAACCCTCCTGAGGACAAAAAAAATATAATCTTATCAATCTGGAAAATAAAACTCAAGCTTATGTTCTCTGAAAAGTTTTCTAAATTACGAGCATTCAGACTGTCTTATATGTCATAACAATGGCTAGAAAAAATATTTAGGGAGAAGAGAAGTAGAAACATGAATGGTTGGCTCAGCTGAAAGACCAGTTAAGGATTATTATTAGGTTGGATATTTTTATTTTCTCTACAAACTTAATGAACCCTATATATATATCAAATAGTGGCAACAAACACATAGAAATTACAGCAGGATTTACACATGGAAGGAGAACACAGACTGGACATCAATGTAATAGAAAAGAGGACATGCTGTTGGCAGCTTCTTGTTATAGAGTTGCTGAAGAGGTTTAACCTGACTATTTACTGTTTCTTTGGGAAGGAGCAAAGTTTTAGGGACTTTTTAAAAAATGTACATATACACATCTATCTGTCTCTCTCTATCTGTTTGTATTCAGTAGTGATAATCCAGTTGTTACTGGGAGTTTCTGAACAGCAAACTCATTAAAGTGGGAAAAGCCACACTCTCGCTAAATTTTGCCCAATGTAAGATGTCCCAAAGCAATTTCTTAAATGAACGAGTTTTGAAGAAAACCGCAATGTCAATTGTTGCATAATGTCAAACCAAATCTTCCAATTTAGGATGCAAAGGAACTCTCCCTGTTACTTTATAGGGAACAGCACAATGCGTGGTTCTGGAAATGAATCTGGTGGGAGCAGTGAGTGCACAGATCTCTGAAAAAAATCATCTGCACAACCCTCAATTCACTCCAACCATGTAGACTTCAGTGTCCGTGGAACATTAAAAGGAAGGAGATTTCAGGCTAAATGAAATCTATATTTGCAGTAACATATATTGTGGGAATGGATTTAGTTCCTTAGAGTCTAACAATTCTTTGCCTTTTATATATTGAGGATGTAAAGACAATTATGAGGAACCACAAGAATAATGTAACAAAATATTTATGAGTGCCACACTTTGGGTACCTTTGTTACTTCAGTATCTCTACAAAATTCTCAAGATTCTTTACTATGGAGCATAAACACCTCTTGTAGGGTAGACTTTTGGAAGCATGATAGCATAACATAGAAAAGAAACTGACATTCCTAGATGTTAGTATTACATATGAAGTACATAATGTTATATCTACTTGGCCAAAAGCATTAGCAGGCTGAATTTGTGAGCATCTGGCTTTTTAATATCTTAAACCATTTTAGAGTAAGCTTTTTCACATTGTATAACTTCCCAATATGCTCCACCACGCTTTCTATAATATAATTTTCACGAAATCCTTCATACTGTATTTCAGTAGAAATACATATATTAATACATGTATATTAAGTCCTCACATAACATATTGAAGTGTTAAATGATAAGCTATATCTAAGCCCAAATATGGCAGTTAAACATATATTTATTTATATATGCATAATTTACACATTATTTATATGCACACCAACTGCTAAACATGCTACATATTCTAGTAAAAAACCCCCAAAGTTTGAAATATATAAACACATTCTTTTAACTTTTATCTATATCCCCTGTTCAAAGACAACTGGAAGAGCTTAATTAAATAAATAATAAAAATAAGAAATAAACCACACTCTAACTACCCATTATGAAGGGAATACTGTTTTAAGAAGATCTATGGAATCGCATTATCATTCTATTAATTCAATAATCTTGATGTTGTTACAAGACAGAGACAGTTATCAAAGCAGGAGATCATTCCTGTACGTAAGGATCACATCACTTAATGGGACAGAGGTGTCACACAAACTACAGTGTCAAAAAGATAAATACAGGACTGAGCTTGTAGTGGCAATGAATTTATGTTGGCATACATGGCTCCAACAAAATAACTGGTGTTTGATAAGTATTTAGATAAGACTGAGTTCTAAACTGCTATCATTAGACTGCTGATTTTGTGAAATTCCTCACAAGTTTTATTTTATCCTCAAACACATTCAAAATCTATACATACTTCCTGTTGACAGTGGTTTCAAAGCTCTTTCATTAACTCAGCTTTACAATGACAAATGTAAGAACATCCTCTCTTCTTTTGAAATTAAATTAATATTTATGGTAATTATTATAGAACGACTTTACCTTTGAGGACATTGGTCCTCAGGGTTTGCACAGATGTCAGCTAAACTCTTTCCTTGGAGAAATTTTAGGAATTATTTTTCATCAGTATGTTTCAGTATGTTCCTACTTAGAACTGGTAGCCAAGACAACATTTTTTACACCTTTTTTTTTTTCATTCATTCATATAGTTTTAGTCAGAAAGAATAGATTCTGGGTATGATATTTCTTTTATTGCTTGATTTCTGTGTGCAGATGGTAACAGTGCTCACTCCAACATACATGGCACACTAAAGTTTGAGACAATTCAAGAATTCAAGATGATAAACTGGTTTCAGTACAGTTACTTCTACTCTCACAGCTTCCAGATTCTGCTATATATGATTTGGTCTCCCATTTATTACAGAGATATTAACATAACCACATACTTGCTAGAAGATCTGAATTCTATTGACTTTTTAAGGTGACTACAGGTTTGCAGGTAAAACACCAAGGCAGCCCAGTATCAATCTCTGAATGTCATGTTTGTAAGATGGATGGATGGAGGCAGTTCCTCTTCTGCTGGTTTTAGCCTTAACTGCTACATAGGTGCAGCCTCTCATTTCATACATTTCATACATTTCATACATACATACACATCCTATGAAACCACATGAAGAGAACAGGCTGCATTTGAACGATCTTGTGCTTAGCTAGCTGAGGTCATTAAGAAGGTACTACTGTAGCTACAGGGTTACAGTACAACTATTTACATGTAAATAAAACCTTGGAATTTTAGGTATGATGTTACATATATATTTAGATGTATGAAAAAATAGAAGATGGAGGGGTGGCACAGTGATTTAACTGACCAAGGATGCTACTTTATACAGAAATGGTGAATTCAGACAAAGGCCAACTCAGGACTAAATACCAAAGAACATTTAAGTCCAGCTATCTTTTGTATGCCAGCTTCTTCAGGCTATCAGCATACAGGGCAGGATTTTCTGAATGAGCAACTCTATTTCTATTTTCTTCTGTTTGTCTTGCCATAACAACAACACAATAACTATTGGAAAAAGCATGACTGCTGTATTTGATATTCTTCAGAAACCAATAGTGGGCAGATGTCCTTAATTCCTTAACTTACACTTCTGGAAGTATGTATAATGTGTAGGCTTTCCCAACTCCAGTCCCAGCTCCAACTCCAGCTCCAGCTCCATCTCCATCCCCAGATTTATACAATCGTTAGTGAATGCAGAGCTAAGTTTGGAAATGGATTACCACAATCTGACATGAAGCAGAACTGAAATGATAAAGCTGATTGAAGAAGGCAGGCCTTTCCTTAGAAAAATATTTTCTGAATTCTCCTAGATTTCATCCTTAGCACTAACTAAAACAAGATTATATGGCCAAAATCTTTTTGTACTGCTTCACTTTTTGCATATTAATCCTGGCTGATAATGAAAACAACCATCAAGCTAGCTGCAGGTAAAATAAAGTTTGCCTGGCCATCATACTGGCATTTCAAAAGCACAGGATGAGTCTGATACTGTGACATTTAAAAGGCAAGAAATCCCACTTAGTTGCTTTACTTGTACTTTGTGTCAATCATGCTACTTGGCACAGAACAGAAGTGTTGTCAGGAATACTGTCTAGATCCTGAGCGAGAAACAAAACTCCAAAAGTGCATGTGAGGGAGAGAAACTATAGAAATGAGGAAAAAATTCACTTACATTTATCCAAGATGTCTGTCGCTATTACTGTTGAAACTCTGCTATGGGCTGAGGTCACAAGACCCTGTAAGCTAAAATAGAGAAGCTTCAGCTGAGGGTAACTGAAGCTGCAGCACATTCAAACACATTTTAAGGTTATTGGTAATGACTGGAGTTTTAATTTCTTGATCTGTTTTTCCCAAGGCACAAAAAGTGTCTACTACTTTTTGATTATTTTTCAAGCCTAGAGGGAAGAGATTTTCAGTATCATCCTCTACCTCACTACAAGTGTGTATGTATGTTATATAACATACATGATATGAAAAGTATGATGGTTTCATTGGTGTGAGTTTGGAGTTGCCATATTATGAAGAAACCATACATGATTTATGCAGATTCTCCCAAACAAAACTAGAATAGAACCTTCATACAAAAAACACATCACCATGTATATAGGAAATGTGAATTTTATATTAAAAAAAGCTTTAAAAATCTTCAAAAAGTTATTAAAATGCACCACAAGCTTTTTTTTTTTTCTACTATAAAGGTAATTTTAAAATTAAGTGCCTCTGAATAAGTCTCTTAACTTTCATAGCTAAGAAATATCAAAACAACTCTAAAATATTTTTGTGTGCATATGAATACTGTAGTTTGAAAATCTATTGCATCTTAACCTCCCAGGACTTAAATCAAGTGTGTGAGCTACTAGGCAGCTAGAATCTGCTCTTAACCCACGATATAAAGCCCATACTGTTGGCTTCAGTAAGGGGCAAGACACTGAAATTGTCACTAATTTTGGATCAAACATTGTCTCTTCTGGCCCACAAATCACAATGCATTTGGAAGAAGAACTGACATGCAAAATTTAATAAAAAAAAAAAAAAAGAGAATGGAGAAAATAATATTACTGTTGGTGTTAACAGCAGAGATTTGTAACAGAAGGAAAGAGAATAGTAAAGTTCAGTGGAGAAGGGTGCATGATTAACAACCCTGCAGTTTATTATCTGTACTAAGATTGCACATGATAGCTGCCTATGTAAATATACACTTGTGGATGTTCACATATAAAAAGATATATGCAATGTGCAAAAACAACTCTCTAGAGCGCATGTCATAGGCTTTTCTATAACTGAAATCAACAAAAGGAATTCCAAGAACACACGGAATGCAATGAATCTGAACTACAGAAATCTTGAAACAGTCAAGTAATAACAAAAGCATATATATTGTATATATTTAATTTATGTGAAAGAATGACAAGTTGCCAAGAAATACAGCAAAGTGTGGAATCTCTGTGCTTTCTGAGCAAACTTAAACAAAAGATATTCCCATCACAAAATACAGATGTTTACTGCATTTCTTGTGCAACCAGGATGGGACTTATAATAGATGAGGTTGTATAACAGCTGAGAAATAAGAAACTACCAAGATACTACTGTATTTTGATGTATTCAAAGAAACAGTATGCACAATTAAACGTAGGATATCCAGTGAAACAGTTAAACATTAGAAACATTGCTATAAAATTCACTCTAGAAGTCACCATACTCCTACTAAACAAAACAGTCAAACTAATAATTTCAAAGATAATTAAAGAATGCAACATGATTCTATGAAAAACAACCATCAGGAAAAAATAGGCAGAATTTTCCAACAAAACAATGACTGCTGCATTTTATATTTTTAATAGAAAAAGACAGCAAATTTTGTTTGAATTCCCCACCAAAGAATGGGAGAAGTGATGGTTAAAGAATTTGTGACAGAAGACTAAATACTTTGTCTTTATCAAGCCCATTTCAGTACTTAGATAACTAGCCTGAAGTTTCATGTAGCCCATGCAGAATGAGTCTTTCTTAGCCTTGATGCTGTAGGATAGAAGCCACATCACCCGAACACAGTATCTCAACTAGAACTAGTTGTTTGCTTTCATCTAATGATAAACACTAAAAAACCCAAAAAACCAAAAAACCTCAAACAAACAAACTGAAACAGAATTAATTATTCTCTCCATGAGCAGGGAGACTGGCATAACAGAATTTAGACAATCCTAACTGAGTGTGCTTGACTATGTAGAGTGTGGTCTAAAATGCTCAGTTTAAAGAGGTAAAACTCGATTGACAATAAGCCCAGCTCATTTCATAGACAGTAATTTACTTAGAAGAAATTAAAAAAAAAAAAAGAAGAAGAAAAAAAATTGAAGTGGTAATGGGTGATATCACTCTACCAAAAGCAAAATGTCTGCATTACAATCTGTACCTGAAATAGTCATCTGAAGTAATCAAAGGAGAAAAATAGGCATTTCTGTGGTACAATTAATTAAATCCTAATTAGATGTCTAAATCAGATTGCATAATTTGTCTCTTAAAACTGTGTTGACTATGTGTTGACAACAATGTGTTGACTAAAAGTGCCTTGACTATGAATGGTGACAAAAGGCCCTTGAGCCTGGACTATTAAGGTGAAAGGCAGAGACAAGGTGCAACCTCCTATTGTCTGGTGCAATAAAGCCCTCTTCCAAGAGAGCAATTATCTAACATTGACTTCTCCTTAGTATGCACCTGAAGTAGTCATTTGTACTTATGTTAAATAGACGTAAAACCAGGCTACTCTGTATTGACTTCACACATTCAGACAGCATCACATAGATTCAATGCCCTAAAACTATTTCCAGGCAAACAGCAAAAGTAAAACTGCCAGACACTTCAGTTTTTATTCAGATATTGGAGGCTAATGAACACTGCTACACTGCCGAACTCATCAATCATTTTGTTCTATCACCAGATGTATGGACACCTGTAATACTCTATAACCTATCTAAACGAACCCACCAACCAAGCAACCCTCAAATTCCTTTCTTTTGCTTCACTTTTGAAGAAAAAAATCTCTGGTGAAATAAAACTATTGAAGATATTACAATCTACACATATGTGTGTAAACAGAGAGAAATCAGCCAGAGAATCTTAGGTATGAACATTCATATTAAAAAAAAACCCAAAACATTGAAAACATGGGAAGCCAGACAGCAGGTTGACTATGATGGCAATAGCTATTTAAGCAAAATTTTGGTTTGAATGAAGTTCTATAAATTAAAAGAGTATGTAAAATCAGATGTAGATGAAATTTAAAATAATAAGTAGTAACAACATGTTTTTATTGTGAAATAGCTTATTATGAAATTTTCCAATATTATGTACCTTTCCTCTTTACAGAGCTCATTAGATTAGATGTGACAGTAGCATAGGCCTCTTTAGAGATACATATGACAAACTTAGGCAGCCAGCAAAGGAACAATCATGATTTTGATAATCAATTTCAGAACTGAATTGAATTTCCAGAAATTATTTGAATGAAAATTAGCTCCCAGCTTGATGGGGGCTGGTACATTTGGTTTAAATTAATCAGGTGGATAAAAAGAAAAGAACTGAAAAAAAAACCCCAACATACTATTTTGTAAATATTTACAGATTAATTCAAATTTATCAACTAGGAAAATTAATCAGAAAGCAGATTGACAGCACCTCACACAACTCAGTGATCACCATAAATCCAGACAATGTATCAGATTTCATCAGAATAGAGGTCATGTTTTAAATGAAGGTAGAATTTGTAATGCATTATTCATCCATCTGAAAATATTACAAGGTGGGATACCTTTTTTATAGTTTATTACCATAGCATATTACAAAATGCATTTGTAAAATAAATGTTTAACTGATGAGACTATGACAAGTCGTTAGGAAACATATTATAAGATGCAAATATTGTTAAAATACGTGTGCATGTTTAATGCATGAGTTACAGTCATCAGGCATGGTAAAAATTGTCATAAAATTTAACAAATGACAGTAAGATATTTATAAATGGCATCTAAACATAAAGTGTGCACAGAGAAGTAAATGGTAATAAAATTAATTCTTGAATGAAGGCTGTTTTTTCCTTTCTCTTTTTACTCAGAATGAATCAAGTTAGGTGATTTTTTTTTTTGTTTGGCTCCTAATAAGCAATGTCTGAAATAAACTCTTCTTGCTAAGTTTCCAAGGCAGCAGAAACTTCAGCCTTCAGAAGATTTCCAGGATAAAATTGCAAAGAGATCTCCATTAGCTCAGAACTGATTAGCTTTAACATCTTCAATTCTTTTCTTAAGGAGAATTAAAATGCACTGGATAAATCTGAATTATTACTTTCACAGACGAATTTTTGGAGGAGGTAAACTGTTTTAAATCTATATTATAATTCTTTGTCTGCTCATCAGGAAAAACAACTTCAACAGAGCAGGGTAGAAAACCTTACCTTTCAAATTTTGAGCATTTCATTGGTGATACTTAGTGATACTGATTTATATAAGCTGTGTACATGCTATTATAGTTTTTTATAATTCAATACGGTATAGCAAAATACTGATCAGAGAAAAGGTATTTATGGATTTTGGCATATCTGTAAATATAAACAAAGTTCTTCAGCATGATACTTCCCAGCTGATTACAGAAACAGAATTTATCTTTTTGAAAGAGAAATTTGTGTATGTTCCATCTCTAAGAGTCAGGCTAAATAGCAAACAAGATCCTGAAAATAATGTCCTTACTCCCAACATCATTAGGTAATAGGAAAATAGGAGAATGGATTGAGTAAGAGAGAGAGAGAGAGAGAGAGAGAGAGAGAAGGCAACTAGAGGGAGATACCAGTCACGTCCTGCAAGCTTTTGTGCAGAGTTTTGCTGGTACCTGAAATCACTCATAATTATGATACAGAACTTTAATGATTTCACTGTAACTAAATAATGTTATAAATCTCGTTTAAATCTGCCAGGTTTCAGCTGTTGAAGAAGTTGATCTGCAGCTTCTGAAACACAGTCAAAGAGCATTAGCTGAATCTGAGAAGTCTGATTCTGTGATAGGAATGTTGACATTGTTCTCACTTTTTTTCGAAGTTTAACAAGACTGAATGCCTGGAAATAAGACCTAAATACATTCAAGATAGGAACAAAGCACTAATTTTGATGGAACAAGCAAGAAAAAACCCCAAAATCTGCATGTTTTAAAACATAAACTTATTAATCCATAGATTAAACATTTGTTTCGAGATTTTGAATACAAAGGGTTCTTGAGCTTCACTTTGCTGGGAGAATGTATAAGGGGAAGATCTCAAGTTTTTTATTCTGTCTTATCGTCTCACTCTGCCCACCTTTCATAACACACCTGGAGTGGGCACTCAAAACACAGGATGTTAGGACCTGACTCAGTATCACCTACACTCATACTCCTCTGGACATAAACAATGTACTTAGAGGCCTGAATTTTGGGTTGACACAAAGGTATGCAAAGACAGACCACATTTCAGTTAGAGGACACGATGAATGCATCAGCAGCTGTAGCTTTACGAAGTTTACTCTAGACCTATCTTACAAGGAAGCACAAGAGATGACACACATCTGTGCAACATATCTAAGGAACACTTTTCCCTTCTCATCTGTGGAACGGAAACACTTTCAGTTGTACATTATATATTTCCACAATGAAAGCTTTAGTGAAAGCACTAAAATAAGGCCCTGGATGCAGGCACAGCGACTGAAGTGCTGCAATCCCCATGAGAAGACAAGACATTCAACCACAGGGTGCTCCTGCTACCTGCATGTCATAGCTGGAGTAAATAGTGCATTGAGTGCCTCAAACTTCCCCATCCGTCACGGTATGCAGAGAATTTGTGGCTTATCTCTTTTTTCTTTAAAAGACATCACATGCAAAGCCCCCCACAAATTATTTGTTTCTTCAACTTTTCCAAACATAAAGGAACTTGCAAAGCACAAGAGGCTTTGAAGTCACCACTAAGTCGTTCTTTCTTGTAAGCGTTTCTCGTTTCCTAAAGATGTGACCATTTGGTAAAACCAGTTCTTAGAAAAGAGTGACTGTCTCTACGTTAAACTGAAGGTCAAGAGGACACTGCTCAGAAGTGTGAAAAATGCTGCGTAGGACACTCCCCCATCCTTCCAGAAATAGAGTCACTCCTGGATTTCTTTTTACACTGCTCTTACTAATTAAATTTACTTGTAAAAGTGGACACCTTTCAAATCAATCCAACAGAGGCAAAAAAACCCCTAAAACACAAGAGAAAACAAAAGTGGAACACATAATAAAATTATTAAAAAGTCCTCAAGTGACATTGGAAAAAGTTTATGAAGATATTAATATAATAAATAAAATTAGAAATACGTAGTTTCTTTTTCATATGTTGTTTCTTTATTCCAGAAGCTATATGAAAAATATGTAAAAGGTCAATATATATTGCTGCCGACTTGTTTAATAAAGAAAATGGTCTTACCAGAATCTGTAACTATTGTGCAATTACAAATGCAAGAAATTATTAATTAGAAACATATAGCAATTTTCCAATATATTTCTGTAGCTGAAATTGCATCCTCCTTTGTTAAGCAGATATGGCAGAATGGTTCAATGGAAACAAGGGAGCCAGCAGTCTGCTAGAGAAAATTTAGTCAACTGGACAAATTGAAGAATATTTTCAGTTCTAAAGAANTGACAGTATGTCTTATTTCAAAATCTAAAATATTTTGTTTTTATTTTTGCTTTCCCATTTTATCTTCATCTTCTTTGCAATTAATTATTCAGTCCAAAAAAATGGCTTTATTCCTGAAGTACTTCGCAGTTTATGTTAGGCAAACACATCAAGCAAAGACCCACTATTCTAAATGTGAACTATCTGTAGTTTCATGGTTTCCTACTACAGTACACAAGGTGACGAATGTGCACCATCCACCCCACACTGCAATGTGTTCAGTTTGAAGTCTGGTGGTGTTCAGATCCACAGAATGGTACTGGCACTCTTTGGTTGTGTACTTAGAAAAGAAATTTCTCACAGTAAGCAAAATATGAATTTTCTTGAACTGTAAGTAAAAAGTGAAACAGAATTTCACTTTTGAGTGAAATTGGAGAAAAATCAGAACTTTGTAGTGAATTTCCAGACATCCTGTCTTTGTGTGTTAGGACATGCCTGTTTTTACATCTGCTAAATTCTTCATTCTCTTGGTAGTTTATGAGTTTCTCACACACTTATTTCTCAATAAACATAATTTTACGATTAGTTACAACTTCCAGCCAAGGATCTCCAGAAGTGCAAAAGGCATGCCCTTTAAAGAATGTCTACAATGACAAGATTAGCATACCTAAATAAATTTTCTATAAAGAAGAAAGCGTCTTATTTAAAAAGTATGAAATCCTAAAAGGAAAGAAAGTCCAAGGAAAGAAGATGGTTGGAGAAGTATCAGTATGACTTCATCTCCAAGTCTTAGGACAAAGACTATACTGAAACAGACAGGTTATTCATGGCAAACAGAAGGCAATACTGTATCCTTTCTGAAAAACAGGACAGTGTCAAGGGATTTTGAGATTCGAGTTTTAATCTTTATACTTCATGTCCCTCCTGATCGGACCATAATGGGGTTGCTGTGGATTGTATCCAACAAATCCTGACACTCATCTTTTACAGTCCTGACCTATTCTGTCTGCTATTAATCTGATGAGATTTACACATTCTTTAGAAGAACAGAAGATGTTCTGTGGAGTAGAAGTCCAGTTTATGTACAAACACAGGCTACTGTAGTCACAGTAAGACAGGATACAGAAGAAACAGAGAAAAAAACCCAGAAGAATAGATGCAGTATTTGGAACGCCTGTGATATGACTACAGCAGCAAATACGACAAATAAATAATTTTCTCAGACATCTAGTCCAAGCTTAGACAGACTGGAGTGAAAGGGGTCTGATAAAAAGCCTTATGCTTTCCTAGGTTGCACAGCTCAGGTGAAATTCTTAATTCAGGTAAAATCATTCTCATTTAGACAACTAAATTTGGATCACCTTTATGGCAGGAATTCTGCTAAGATATCAATGTACTTGGTCCAGAAAGAAGAGACTGAGGGCATAAAAAGTAAGAGCTTTCTATGCATTTATAGAGAGAATGCAACTAATACAGTGCTTCGGGAATATGAACAATAAAAAGGCTGCGGTATAATTTGCTCCCAATAAAGTCTAGAGTCATAAAACTACAACAGGAAAGGACTGAGAAACTGAGATTAATGCAGAAATAGGCACTATAGAAGTAAGTTAAATATGAAAAGCCTCTACAGACAATTCACAAGAATGTGCATACATATACATATATTAAAAAGATAATTCACTTATCTGTACAAAGACAGCTCTAGAGTAGTTTGAGTAACTGATTTGGGTAAATAACCTGATATCATGGTCTTGAGGAACCAAAATTCCATCAGTTTTTTCAAATGACAAGCTTTTTCTATCCGCTCAAGATTTAGGGAGTAAAGAAATTCCACAAACATTAAATCCAATCTCTTTTTTTTTTTTTCCCTAAACTAAGAAATTATTATTTGCATTATTAATATTAGAATTTCTGTTAATATTTTTCAGAAACAACCTAAATGACACTTGTAATTAGAATATATTTTATGTAAAAAATAAATTACCCTGGTTTTGGAATAATAGCTCACTGACAAAAACTATTACATAGACAAGATTCTTATGCAGATACATATGAACAGATATGAAACCACACTTCCCTGTGGCTAAGTACAGTTTTGTTTGGAGTTACCTAAAGACACAATGTAGGTCTCAAACAGCTGGACTGCATAACAAAAGTGGAGAGAGGGAGAAAAAAAATACTCCTCCTTCAGGCTACTGAATGCTACTTTTATATTGAATGAAACATCCCAAATTCCACATAACATAAACAGGTAACAGAGCAAAGCAAAACTGGTATTAAAATATTTTTGTCTGGAAAATTCTCAATTTTCCTAAGTCTTTGATTGTTTTCTTTTACTGCAGACTGAGAAAAGATGTGCTTGTTATAAGAAGATACAGCTTGTTTCCTCTACCACACTGTGATTATACTTAAAAAAATCGGTGCAAACAGTTACATCATCAGTATAAGCAGTTAAATTACTCCTTCAATATGTATCATATTAACCAATACCATCTTTGTTCTACCACTATGCCATTTGCTTACTTACTATTCCACTTTGAAATGCCTCAAAGTCATCTCTAATCTTTACAAGGCTAAATAAGTTTTCTGGTTATCTTTAAATTTTGAAACATGCAATATCCTTCAGCCCACTTTCCAGCTCATTAATAAATACATTAAACAATGGTATTTAATGTACAGGTCAGGAGGAGACAGAAACGTTAACCTTTTGCCATGCTGAAAATTGACAATATACTCCAATATACGCGTACTCTATCTTCTGTCTCTTGTTTCTAACTTATGATGGAAATTTAACTTTCACCTAGAACTATTCAGTTTTCTTAATAATCACTCATGAAGGACTGTGTGGACTGTGTCAATGGCTTTTTGAATGTCCTTTGAATCATCTCTTTTGGTCTCACCTTAAAAAAAAGCATTATTTTTGAGACATTTACAGATATTTCTTGTAGACTAAAAATACTGGAGACTTATTAGATGCAATAGAGATGTGTGTGCTCTGCAATTTCAGTAAACTAAGGCCACAGAAGAACAGTATGATTTGCCCCCTGAAAGGGCAGACTACCAAAAATAGCTGAATCAGTAATGCAGAAAAATGAATTATAAGGCCATATTTTTTTCCCGTTGGAATGAAGAACTTCAATGCCTATGGTAAATCACAGAGATGATGGAAGACTTGGAAGCAGTGGCAGCCAGTAACATGGGAATCACTGCCAGTGCACAAAGGCTCCCATGATGCTGACCAGGACCATGCTGTCAGCATCGCACAGACACTGAGGGAGATGATAGTCCTGTGTCAGACAGGAGATGACAGTGACAGACTGATAGGAAATACCTGTCATGATAGCAGGCAATATATGCGTCTAAGCTCTCTATACATAGACTGGAGAAGTCTGAATGACTGACTTGGAGGAGGATAATGAGGTACTTCACAGTCATTACAGACAGCACAGGAGAAAGTACAATAGGGCTTATCTGAAAATCAAAAAGTAGAAAATTAATGGTGCTTTTTTTTTCTACTTTATGAAGAATAATGGGTATCGTGAAGTCAGACGGTGAAGGACTATAAAACTGAAAACAAACTGCCTGTATTTGATGCTTTGAAGGGGAACTGGGGAAAGACACAGAGAGAGATGTTAGGAAAATAATCTTCACAGAACACTGGGAGAAATGAGACAAGATGACATTTGTCATGTGCTAAAGAGGCCAGTTGTGGTATCTGAAATGTGGAGAACCTGCTTGAGAGTTTCAGCTCAGTGCACAGCTTAAGAAGCTGCACCTTAGTATGAATGAGAGGAATAGGAAAGATACCCAAATTCAAGATGTTTATGTTTCAAGCTTAAGACAACTAACATGCTGATAGAGTTGACAGTGATGAAGAAAAATGTGAAATTGGAAAGAATATTCCTGTTGGTCCTGAAGTTAATGTCTAAGCATACAGAAGTTGGCATGAGGAAGATGGGATGAGTTGTATCTGCATGGGCTTTGGGTTTTTTGGTTACTTGTGTCTGTGTGTGTAGGTTTAGTTTTTTGGGGGCGCTTTTTTTGGTTTTGTTTGATTGTGGCTTTTTTGTTGTTTGGTTGGTTGGTTTGGTTTTGGGTTTTTTTTTTTTGTTTAGTGTTTTTACAGAGTAAATGGTATCTGGAGTGCAAATCACGAAGATGATGATTAGAGTTCTCATTTATATCAATTATAATAATACTTCTCTGAAGAAAATGGCAAAGAAACATTGAGAAGGATAAAAATTAAGCTAGGAAAGTGTAGGATGGAACTGGGAGAGGAGAAACTCCGTACAATTATTGAGAACAGCACACCTACTGAACTCACAAACTGGCTGAGGGATGAAGTTAATGTCTGAGAAAAAGGAGTCAATTAAAGAAAGGAGCAGCTTCAACTATGAAATTTTTAACAACTTTTTCTGCTCTTATCATGAAATAAATTTTATTTTTTCATACTGATTTTTGTGGCAATTCTATTATCACATCAGAAATAATTTAATTTTCTTAAAAATAAAAGAAGTCCAGCAGAAGGGTATAGTCCACAAAATCTGTTGCTATTTATTAGTGGCACTGCTAGCTCACCCAAAAAACAGAGTGATAAAAAGTGAGAGAACCTGCCATATGCAAGAATATGTCCTTGGACGCTTGCTCCGAAAAGTCACCTTCATTTGCAATGTGCCAACAGGTTATGCATAAAAGAAGATAGACTTTTTCTCTTGTTGGCTGCTCTGTACGAAGTGTTAGTTTCTCAGCAGACAACAGAATTAGGTTGCCAGTGATCCCTGAAGCTAAAAGTTCCTACTTGCAAGCACAGAACAGAGCAGTTCTACCAGCACCATCTGAGAGAAATACTATTTAAATGTCTCCAAAACAGTTACTGATGTATGATGTTTGGATTACGGAGCTGGCAAGGTATTTGATGCAACCTAACCACGCTCACTTTTGTGTAAACATGTATTTAAATACCTATCAAACAGATTCTTAGTGTTCTGCTTAGTGGACAAGAAACACAGCAACTGTTAAGAACAGGAACTGAATTACTCTTCTTTTTTGGAGAGTCAAGGGCCATGTGTATTTATTGCTTTGCCAATGACATCTGATGATACTTAAAATACACACAACTGCTCTAAGACATCACCCAGCTTTATTTGCTTGTTATTTCCTAGCACTACATCAAAGGTATTCTAATGCAGCTGAAGAAAACCATGGGAACACTATTAACAGAAATTCTGTCATATTTTTTAGATTTTTGGCTTTTTTCTTTTTATTTTTGGCTCCTATATTGTACTCAGAAATACTAAGAATTGTCTAATAATGGTGGAAATAGCTCCCAACAAACAAAAACTGACCAACGGGTAACTCAAGACTCAATCAATCCCATGGTAAATTTCATTACTGTGTTAAACATAACTGAACGTTAATGCAAAATGCATTGTACAGAATGCAGAGCTAATTTCAGAGTAAATTGTAAATGAAAACTCAAATGGCTCCAAAGCATTCCAAGATCGAGCAAAAGCCTAGTGACAGAAAAAAAGGATCAACATAAACCCATGAACCCTTGCTTCTATGTTTTCTAAATATAGAAAGCAGTATCATTTAGGGGACTTAATATGGGTCATGCAGATATTGAAGAATTTATGCTTCATAAAATAACTAAGCAAAAAATTAAGTCCGCTATAGATTAGCCTGTGGACTTTCTTCTGATTAATACTATGTTTGTTTAATGTTACTACTTACTACTTCAGCATTATGTTTTGAACCTAAATGATAAGACCCTTGATATTTTATTGTAACAATCACCACTTACTTGTAACTTGTATTTCGTTTTAGCTGGCATTTTAAGCCACCACTTAGATAACACCTGATACTGTTTCCAATCTATATTTTTCTAAAATCACCTTGCTTTCTTAACTCTATGGGGAAACTTTTCAAAACAATAAGTAAAGATAGAGCGGATAGACTCCCATCAGAGTTCACAAGAGGAATGTGGCTCAACACATTCTTCTCTGTGTACTGCCTTAGCTATCAGCTTGTTCAGCAATATGTTTTTAAGCCAACACAAAAGTGAATATTAACTGAGCAAAGGATACAAATTGTTACATTCAGTAAGTTTAAACTACATATAAGCAACTGATTTATCTTATATTAAAACAAAGCAAAACAGATGATTGAATTTCATCCAGAAAAGCTATGGAAATTAACAGCAGATGAAATTTAATATTCATTAAAACCATCATCATATTGAAATTCCTTCATTTTTTTTAGAAATATTAAATCTAAACCTTAGAACAACCAAGTTCCACTTGCTCTTTTCATGATCTATTGGACAGTATTTGTGTTTTATTAATTCACATTATGTAATTGACAACAATAAAGCATGTTTGTGTCCCATGAGGATATAGACAGGCTTAGAGGCTTACAAGTGTGGATGCAGATTCCTGTTTACTGCTGATACTGTAAGTTGAAGAAAAAAAAATAATTTATATGAGAAAAGGCAGCAGATCATCCTCAGATATCTCCCTTCAGGTATTCTATATAGAATATAGAATTTTATATATTTTTCAGGTACTCTGTAGAGATCTTCTATCAATAACATGGCAAATGCTCCTCCTTAATCAGCTTTTATTAGTTCATTTGTTGGTTTCCAAAACAATTAAAAAGAAGGGAAAAAACCCAAACTAATTCACCAGATATTCAGCCATTGATAACAACTTGAAAAGAAGAAAAAAAATTATTAAGTAACTAGTAAACCTAGCTATAATTTAGCAAAAGATATTTTTAGGTAAGGTTCTAAAAATCAAAGTAATGTAGCTGTACACAAAAGACCAAAACATGAAAAAAATGTTCATATTGGACACAAAAATAACCTTCAGATGGTATAAATGGATAAAACTCACTTCTTGCTTGATATAAATTACATTGCTGACAATAAAGTGCATTTGAGAGAAAAGAAATCACTTCGCCATCAAGTGATGATTTTATTTGCAGCAGAAGGGAGAACACCTCTGGAAAAGCCATCAAATTTTTTTTTTTTTTTTTTTTTGCAGTCTATGCTTGAGCTGGCTGTTCAGGGAAACTGTTCTCAAATATTGTACTGACATAAAATGAAATGTTGAAAAAAACTTGTGCACAGTGGGATATTCCTTACCTGGGATATATTGTGTGCTAAAACAGAGGTGACATTTGAAATAATGGACTAGGTTGTCCCTGGGCTTAAAAAGGCAGAATTAGAGAAAATCTGTGCTGATTTTGTCCACTAAATGGTTTGCCTGCAAAAGTATTACCCAAGTTTACAGGACAAGAATGCACATATTAAGTTTTTAAAAGTATCTCTCCTCCTGTTGCAAACTTCAAAGAAGACACTCCCCTCAACAAGACTGAAAAAGCAGTGCCAGTTTATGGGGAAAAAAGGCACGAGGAACTGTGTATGAAGAATGTATTCTAGAACCTCGGAAACCTCACTGGCCTTGGGATTTTTAAAAACTTCCCTTTATATACATGTGAAAAGTACTTCCTGAATTACAGCTTATTTGTGCTTTGTAACATAGACATTGATGGGAGTTAGTGTACATATTTTATACATTTACTGCAGTTCAAAATGAGAATTCTCCTTTTTAAATAGAATTACCCCTTTTACAAAAAATTAACAAAAAACCAAAACTTTACAAAAAACCAAAACAAAAACGTAAAGAATGTCTCTAAGACTCCTAATGAAGCTGCCTGTAATGTTAAAAAAAAAAATCACAAGACAAGCATCTCTAGGCAAACCTTCTACCAAATAATAGAAAAAAAAAATCATGTTTTAAACACTATCTTTAACCTCAGAGACATTCTTCACATGAATATCCACATTTTCTATTAAATTGCTACTTTTAGACAGTACTCTGTGTAGTGTGATCCTCTTAATCCACAATTCAAGACTGATAATCATTCTTTCCTTTGTACATTTCTAGGGATCTGTTGAAATGCTTGACTGCCTAAACTACAGTAATTTCCTTTATGCAGTTGTAAATTAAATTTTTTAGAAGTGGTGAGTGATTTAAAAAAAATAAATTTCCTTTTAAGAAACTTAATACAGCAAAGAAAATTCAAGAGGTAGAGACACGCACAGCTCTGCAGTTATACAGGGAGACAGAAAAAAACAAGAAGTGACAATTTTACAATTGTATTATACATACTTTCCTCACCCAAGCTGACATATAATGTAGGATATTTTACATAAACACAGAGCTCATGTTGTTTTTATCTTGGAATACTTCTTTCTCATCTTTTGAATACACCAATAAAGAACTTTGACTGATTTATAAATATTTCTCCCTGCTTATCAGTCACTTTCCTCAGAAAAACACAATTTGTTTACTTTATATTCTGTCAGTTCAAACTGTGCCAAAGTGACTAAGTCCAGTAAAATAAATAATACATTCCCTGGAAAAACCACATGACCAAAAAATAAACTTGAATAAAAGAAGCTGTAGGATTTTAAACCAAACCAAACAAAACTCAAAAACCCAAAAAAACCCAAACCAATCTGTGACCTTACTATTAAGTTCATTAGTGAGCCCTAAAAAGATAAAAAGATCACAATTCTAGGCAAAAACTTAAAGAATGTAGCAACTATATTTAATTAATAGCAATATTATACAATGTAATTGAAGTATATATGTAGAAAATTTGGATCTAAAAGTACCTCTTTGTCACTTAATGGCTTACCCATAAGTCCTTACTCTACCAAATATGAGTTATTCAGTTATTCAGTTCCAGTTGGGGAATATCAAACTGCTAGCAGTCCATCAAAGATGCTACAAATAATGACTTGGATTCACTGACAAGTTGTCCGGATAAAAGTTTTGCTTTAGATGTTTTTTCACGTAGGTTTTGGAAATGAGTATATAAAATTTAATTCCTAGTTTGATCTGTGTTTGATCTGTGCTTCACACATTTGTGTGGCTATTTATAAGGAGGTCCAGCCACTAGATATGCTGAAACTCTGAAGTTCTAAACCGAAACCAAACACAATTCCTTGCTTATTCACCATGTAGACCTCGTCTTTATAAGCTGGTTACTCATGATGGAGCTGAACGATATTTTCCAAAGATGACAATGATATCACCAAGGGCTGCAGTTTGAGTTGCAGCTTCTCTCCAATACAAATGAAAATAGTCCCTATTTCACATCATATTACACAGAGGTAGGGGTTGTAGTCAGGCTAGTGACTTACAGTGATGGCATGTTCTCATTTAGTTTTCTCGAAACATGAATGGAGGACCAAAAACTCGTTATTCTTGTATTTCTAAATTTTTTTTTTTGTAATCTGAACTCTCCCTTACAGGTCCTAGAAAACAGAGTTGCCTAATTTATGCATTTTAAAATGCACCTTGACAGTGTCATATTAAAAAAAAATATACATTTAGAGAGGAAAAAAGATAAATGGATCTATCATATAATTCCACATTTTTCTAGCAGCAATATATAAACCACAAGTTAGCTAAGCGAATTCTGAGTTTATTTATTTTCACATGGAAGCTTCATCCAATTGTCAAACTGACCAACTCAGAGTTCCACCCTGCCACTGGATTCCTTTCAACTTACTATAGATCCTGAAGGATAATCAGTTAGGAAAGCTACTATGGGAAAGTACCAATGTTTGAAGAGACCTTTTTCTACTTCACTATAAAATAATAAAAAAACCCCAAATTTAAAAAGGTCAGCTATTATTTTCATTTGAAGAGCAGTGCTAAATGTCAAAGTGGTTGGTATTAAGTAAGCTTGTAAAGTGACTATTTAAAGCAACTATGTATGTGCCAATACAAGCACTTGAGATAGATAATCTGAAAGAACAGAGAAGAAAGTACTTGATTTAGTGTGAAGACTTCTGAAAAACCCCTCCTTCAGGGATTCAGTTATAATCCCACAGATACAATAATTAAATGCACTTCATGTGAAGTTGATCTGGCATTGGTATACTCTTGTACAAGGTGGTTTTGTACTCGAATATTGTGCAAAAAACAATTATTTGCACTTAAATCATCTTCATGTATGAAGTAATGGCATTTCTATTTTACAGATGGGAAAACTGAATCCCAGAACGGCTTGCTCAAAATTATTTGTCATATTAGCAGCACTGGACAACAAAATTCAGAAGATAAATCCACTTGGTGAGTCTGTGGCTCTGTGAGTGCTGAGCTGTTCAATATTAGACAAGCAAAGTGAAAAAGGTGATGATCTTTAACTGTTACAATATTCCAGGACAAATGTAACTCTTTTTTACACCAGTAAAAGGAATATTCATATACTAAAAATTAAGTATATCTCAAGAGCTTGTTAAATCAGCACTACATGGATGCTGTAAGACATTCAAGTTATGGGCATCGAGCACAGCTTGCCAATACAAAACTGAAACGCAGAACTCAGATTTACTTCATGTAACTACAGACTGGAAACTGTAGGCCCAACCACTAGTATCACAAATTCATTAAGAAAAAACCCCACTGTTTCC
>VZRO01004626.1:1388374-1468374 GCA_013397915.1 Daphoenositta chrysoptera
AAATCTGTTCTGTGGGTAGACAGACACAAATTGCAGTGCCTAGAGTAGAAACAATAAGCACCTTCAACTTCACTGAAACCTAAAGGAGCTGAAGGCTCCTTTCTCCATGAAAGACCATGCTCTTTAGAAGTATGAGAAGCAGCATGGTGGAAAAGAAAACTGGAAAGCAAAGCAAGCCATAAGAAATTCTGAGCACATTTACAAAGGGCAGGTACCTGTATTCTGGTCCCATTTGTGTATTATTATTTCCACGAGTACAATATAGCTGTACTGGTTTATGCAGTACTTGTAGCCAAAATAAAATGGTTACATCCAGATTGCTATAACACCTGCAAGGTATGGATGAGGATCAGAGACCTTGCCTGAGATTAAGTGCCTCACATGCTCTGGGCCTTTCCTAGTTTTGGGTGTGAACATAACAGAGAGGATAGGATGATGATAAAAATATTTTCTGACCCCCATGTTCTCAAATAAAAATAATGTGCTCTAACTGGAATTTCATATCAGAAACCAGCAAAAGGATTTCCATCTAAATTATTTTGTCAACAGCATGGTGGTATCCCTGCTAACCTTATATGGCACCAGTGAATAATTAGATACACAGGGGTGTGACTCCAATTGAAGGTGTCGGCATTGTAGCACTCTGTGAAAATATTAACTATGAGGTTAACTCCAATTTTCTCTTCTTTAATTAAATGCACATGGTACTAATGAGGTAACCTACTGTTCCTTGATAGCACTAATTAGCTAAGAGGAGAGCACACTCTCACACTGCAATTTAAACCTAAAAATATGGTTGAAATATGCTAATTGCAGGCAATTTAAAACAGTACAAGTTGTAGAACTAGTCATAATAAGGAAAACTGACTGCTTTACAGCTCTGCAGCTGTAACTTTGGTTAAAATCAAAACACCCCACATAATTTTAGAACAATTTGGCAAAATATCCACCAGCCTCCTCAAAAACTGTTATTTAATTCAGAGCACACAAAATAAATGGAAAAAATAAAAATATAAGAAAAAGAACCTAGCATCCTATTTATCTAGAATAAAGATAAATAATACCTGATAAATATGAACAAAATCTGATGAAGTCTGTGAAGAAAATAATCCATTCTTAAGCCTAATTTGTAGCCATTAATTTTCCTAAACACTTCTCAGTTTCATCTGTAGATGTGTTGAGCAGCTGCAGCTTACACTGATGTTGATGGAGTCCAGGGTACTCAACTTAACTGAATGTCTGGCCCTAAAATCAGACTCTGGAACAGGGGAAAGTAAAGGAATAAGGGAACATGCTTTCTCAAGAGAAAGTACATTTTAAAGAATAAACCTGTGATTCTGTGTACAACTTTGAAGTGTGTATTCTTTAAGAGGTAACAATGGTTCAGCTTAGCCAGTGAGTTGTAGATGAAATTGCATAGCACATTTATTTGTAATAGCATTTTAAAATTTCTTGCTTTAAAGCTTCAGCTGTTGAGCAAAGAGAAGATGGACAGTCAGACTTTTGCTATACAAGCTCTTTTGCTGACTAATGCATGGAGAGGCAGTGGCCTGAGCTTTGGCAGAGATAGATTGCTTTCTTTCTCCTAGAATTTTTTTCTCCTTTGCTGAAAAAGAGTAGCAATGCAAAGAAGATAAAAGGATTACAAGATAGTGATCCTTTAAGAAGACAAAAATGGGAGATCTTAACTGAATATGGGCACAGGAATATCTTGAACTGAATGAAAATAGCATCTTTCACACAACCAAAATGTTTCATCTTACTCTCTGAGTTGCTAAAGAAAATAAACACTAAAGAAAGTGATAACACATGTGTTGTTATTCCAGAAAGAAGTAAAGTCTCTTCATATGTATTATAGATATGAATAATCAGCAGACTTCCATACAGCATAATGAATTATCAATAAAAAGTATATGTTATCTGACTTCCCACTACATATTTTGTTTTAATTTTAAGCAATTATATATGCCTACAGTTCATTTTTCAGGTGTTCGAAATTTAATTCCCCTTTAGGATTATTAGATCAATGCTGTGGTGAGGTCTAGCTCCCTAGTCCATGAAGCTATGCTACACAAAGGTCCATGAAATGAACATTTCATATTTCCTAAGGCATTATTACTACGGATAGATTTTCATCAAGGACCACGCTACAAGAAAAGTGTAAGAGTAAAGTGTTAGTGTTAAAAAAAGTGTTAGTGTTGTTAGGTGATTCTTAGCAACATCAGAGAACCTGTTTAGTAGTATTTATAGGTTACATAAGTGGATGGACTATTTTCAACTGCAAAGGAGAGCAAAAGACCTGAAAGGGCCCTCTCCAGTCTTAGCTGAGCACCAGATTCATCCTGATTCCCAGTCTGTGACTGATTTAATTCTGCACATGTGAACAAGACTAATTAAATGATAATACAGATACTGAGGCAACTACCAATATCTGTGCACCTCAAATTATGCCATCTCTTGTCAATGTCAATCTCAAAAAGCAAAATTTCATCCCATCCTGAACCCAAAGTTTCTCTCCAAGAGAAAACAAACACCATGACCTGTGCATGTAAACAGCAATGGTCCTGACTCACGCAGCTACAACGATATAAATGGGATGCAAATATGCTCAGATCCAATCTTACTTACATGATTTTTTTCCTGTGGCCCAGGAAATTGCTGATATTCCACATACAAATGCTACCTGAAATGTGTATTTGTTAAAGATAATAAGGAACTACTAAAGTAGTTGTTGGTTGTTTTTTTTTTCTTTTTGATAATACTTAGTCAAAGGTTAAAAAATCCCTTTATTTGAGACCAATATACTTAATGTCTGGTTCACAGCTGCCTTATAGAGATGAACAGGGATACAAATATGCATGTATTCTGCCTGCCCTATTTAAATAACTAAATTACCTCATCAAATAATAGCAGAAGTGAGGGTGGTTATTCAGGCTTGCTCACAGAAAGTTAGGCAAAAAAATTAGAGTGCAAAGGCATGCATAGCACTGTAATCCATCCACCTCTGTAACATCTTATGGAAGAAGACCAATGCATTGAAGCAGATGCAATCTCTTATTCCACAAATAACTCAAAAATAATTCTTAAAACCTGATCTGTTAAAATACCTTAATTGTTTCCTGAAGCTTGTGGTCAGAAGAGCCATACTAGTAACAAAGTAATGTAAAAATAATTACTAGTCCACATTAATAGAAAAAAACCCCTGGAAGTAAGTGTTAGTTACACAGTATAAGAAGTGTTAAAAAGATACTAGTGACGAGTGTCACTGGAAGGCAGTTTTTTGTCTTTTTATTTGCTATTATTTTCTCATGTTTTCAGGCTTTTTTTTCCTAACCTCAAAAGACTTCCGAGATAACTCTGTGAGAACTTTAATAGAGCCAAGATGGCTTGGGCCAGGTTCCTACTGTTTTAAAACAGTCTCTATAAGGGTCACAGAATCACACAGTTCTCCAATACACACAATCCTTGTGCAGCAATGTCCAAGTTGCAGCTTTATTTCCGAGATAGAAGCATAACTATGGTGAGTTGTAAACGGTACTGGAAGGTATCCATATTGCATAGCATGAATGACATTTCTGCATGCAAACATCTCCAACAACAAGCAGTCAAGTGGAAGTAAAAACTTTTCTAAATGTAAAGATAATTAACCCCACAATAACATCCTACTGAAATGATGCATATAATTCAAATTGATTAGGAGATTGCTGTGTTTTCTGGTTGACAGTTGTACTGTAAAGTGATACAAGCTAACCCTAAAGAAAAGCTTTACCATCTTCACCATACATAATGAAGTCTCTGCAAATCTTTTCTTTCTTAAATAGTTTCTATTCCATTAAGACCTTTCTAATAACTGAATGAAAGGTTTCATAGGAAGCTAACAGGCTGTGAAGCAAACAGTTGCCAGTTAAGCACCATGGAATTTAATGCAATTTAAAATAATTTGCAAAAGGATGAAGCCACCTCTTACACATAAAGTCATTCTCCTTCTTGAGCGATGCTTTAGAGAAACATACCTCTTATGAATTAAGAATTATTTTCTTTAAACCTCTTGCACAAACCTTTAAGGTTGTTCTCATAACTTCCCAGTTGAGCTTTGATGACAAAAAACAGTAAGAAATTTGATGCCATTGGGTTCTGCATTGAACCCAACAACTATAGTTTTTGCTTTTTTGCTGAAACATACCCAGAGATCAAAACTGAATTTTCTTTTTGTTCTTGCAAATAAATAGGAAGCCCCACCTGAGCCATGGCCATAGGAAGCAGAAAAGCAGGAAGACCTTGTTCAAGTCTCGTTTGCCCAGTAGTCAGCTGTTGGCAGCCAGTGCCCTCAGTCTCTGCTTCCTGAGAAGCATGGATTTTCTCAACTGTTTGGCCCAGATTCCCAGCCCAAAGCACCCCACACGGTGCACACACCTCAGGTTCAAGTTTTTTTTCTACCTCATTGACAGCATATATAAAATTGTCTTGATTATGCAGACATATACAAAACCCAAGTACCTAGTGGTTTTTTTTAACAGAATATAAATTACTATTAATCAACATCATATGAAAAAGATGTAGGAAGAAAATGCACTAATACATAGATTCATAGTGCTCTTTGACTTTTATACTGGGTAACTTTTGTTAACTAGGTCCGTACTGCAAGAATATAAAAAGTTCCGATCATTTCTTAATTTCGGACATCCTTTGATACCAAATCTTTCTGATCTAAAAATAACACAAAACTCAGCTGATCGTTTATACATATATGCACACTAGCAACATGAGGTAAGTAATGTTTAAAAATATATATTTAACTGGTAGACCCAGTTTATGGTTGTTTAAATAAAGTTGGTCTTGCAAAATAAAATCCTTTTTAAACACATTTTCCCTCCAATGTATACTTTTTAAAGATTTAAAGTAAATGAGGCATAAAGTCTCTCAAGGTTTGTAAATATACAGTAAGCGGTTGAAGGAGATAAAAAGTTGTCCTACTAAAGGGTAATGCGAAGTCAAAAAGAAACAAAAAAAGAAATACTAGTTCATTAGTTCTTTGAGTTAGATTTTAAAACTGCACCGTGGATATATTTTTCTAAAGAAGACAAAGCAGATTACAATATGTTTATACTATATATATAAAATAAATTGCTACACAAGAAAATGTCACATCTAGAAATGTTTCACCATATGCTGGAGATTTCTCCTTTACAAGCTCATTATCCAATAGTAGCTCTCAAGAATAAAGCTCATTTACATGTAAAATAAGAGTATGGTCTACTCTTTAAAGGCACAGTGATAAACACACCAATTTGACAATTACATTAATATGAATATTTGCATAGTCTCCCTTCTCCACCTGTTCCTAATTTGAAGCAGCTGCAGAACAAATCACACACCACGTAATCTGAATATGCCACTGAGTCACATAAACACACCAACCCTTCTCATCAAGTTTTTTTTCCCCTCTGTTTGTATGTTTGTTTTGAATTTACATGAACCATAGACAATTTCTATTCATCAGCAATAACATAGAGGATAAACTGCCTTTTTTTGTTGTTTTTTTTTTTTTGTTTTGTTTTTTTTTTAACTCTGTTTCCTATAACAATGAGCATTTAATTTCCATGACTACATGAACAGCACATAGATAGTCAATATTTTACAGCTTATTGTACTAGATATACCTCCTGTGAAATACGTTAAAAACATGTGCAGTCACTACCCAGCACAATAAAAGTGTACCAATGAAATTCTTATGCTCTTAGCAAAATAGGACTGAATGGTCACCACTTCACTTTCTTGCAAAATCGGTTCTTTCCACTATTTAGAAAACTTTTTGTTTTGTACCAGCAGCATAAAAGGAACAACAAAACCACAGTTGACTGATAATTCGAAATGACAGTTCACACTAACGACACATTCTTCCTACATGTATGCTGCTCCTTTTTGATATACAAACAAGAAATAATTGAGTAATTTAAGACATTGACTCTATTCCTATGCATTCTGACTGTCATTAGGCCCCATTCTGTAATGTTAGACTCATTGAAACTGAAAGAAAGATGAGGGAAAGGCAGCACATGTGGGAAATAACTGAATACATCACACATGCCTGATACAGCAATGATCGTTAAGGATAATGCCAAATGCAAAATGCTCAATATTAATACTAATGCTAAATTATTTTTCAGTGAATAATCAGCAGCACAGACATACAACCCATGTTCTTCTTTACACAGCTTTCTCAGGAAAAATAACCCATTACAGAGCCTGTGTTGCTAATGAGGGTGTTGTCTACAGCCTCCAAACTGATGCTTGTACTAAAAGCAGATGAGACTCTTCTGTGTTTCAGAACAAGTATTTAGAACTGCATATCATTATGGCCTGGGATCCATCATCAAATACTGTAGTACATCTACAATCCTTAGCAACAAAAATAAATATAAACTGGTGGGCCAGGTTTGAACAATCTCATCCATGCTGACACTGAAACATCACCCAGTCGCAGGAGTTTTGTAACTCAGAAAACCAGCTCCTCTGGTGGCGATCAAAAAGTGTAAACATTTTTATATTAAAGTTATATTGTAACAGAGATAACATTGTATGTTATGATGATTCTTTCAGTGCAGAAAAGAGCATGGCATCTGCCTGAAGCTGTCACATCAAGGAGACTTGACTATGTATTTCCAGTTCTAGCCTAACAGCACAAACATGTGGGGATTTTAACTGTCAGCAATCGGGAACTGCAGCAGAGGCAAATGACAACCAGCCTGGACAACATGTAGGACCACTGTAAGCTGTCATCAGAAATTAAAATGGGCAAAAAATTAACCAAATGATTTTGAGAATTTTCAACATTAAAAATACGTATATTTAATTTAATAGTAAATATCATTTAGTTGTAAAACAAATAAAAATGAAAAAATATTTTGTAAAAGAGAGACATTTGTACAATGTGAAGCAGAGGCCATGCTGCCTAACTCCTGGGAATCATTTATTTTGATATATATGTCTTGTACTTCCTAGGTGACTTAGCAGAACTCTGGACTAGGAAATTTCTTCCTATTCCTTTTTTTCACTAACTATTTAGCCTCTACAGGCTAGAAAGAAATAAAACAAATTCCATATTTTACCATTATTTTATAGCTTGACTGGATGAGATACTGCATCAGCCTTTGCTGAGCATGGTTTTAAGCACACTAAGAAACACCCCTGAAGTTGAGTCAAGCGACTCAGAAACTCTCTGTGCTGATGTAGCAGAAGAAAATGCAAGCATTCACTGTTTGCTGTAGTCCTACCCAACCAGATAGACATGTCAACTAATATTTATATCTCAAGACACCGTATGTGTCACACAAAAACTTACAATAGAAAATAAGAAAGATCAAAGTTAAACAGCTTGGGCACATTAAACCGATGCTTGTACGTCCATAATACCTGGGTTGGGAAGAAAAGCACCAACTGATGTTAAACATTACTAGAAATCGGGATTCTGCTAAAGAACAAACAATAAAGTCAAAAAATCTCATCAAATGTCTTTTAAAATAATTCTACCAATATAATAACATGTAGAAGCTGAATAACATGCCCAACATGTTGCCAATCTTTTGCTGTTAGATTAAAAACCCGATACGAATATCAAATGATGCAACATGATACCCACATCAATTTGTTCATACAGCCTCATTTCAAATGCAAAGCTTTACTTTCATTTTAAAACTCAGAAAATTCTTGAAAGGAATCACTGTGGAGTTTGGTACACACACTTTTGTATGAGGGGTATAAAAGCAGCCACTCTTCCTGATGAGGTCTTCAGTTCCCTTCGTATTTTTTCACAGTGATAAACACTCTTATCAAAGGAAGCATGGGATGGATGACTACACTAGGGAGACTTGATCAGCAGAAAAACTAGCACAATCTTTTATCTAAAATTAGCCTCAATGTAAGAGATGTAAATCGTAAATTGCCTCCTAGGAGTAAGATCATACCCTAATCTTTCTTATATGTCTTACGCTTAAGGTGAGCCATTTTATCATAACCATATCAAGTACTTTTGCCTCTCTTGGATCTCTTAGAAAGTAGAAACATAGGCACTGGTCTTAGGAAAAAGGTAACACAAAATATTGTTTTAATTACCACCACCTCCTAGTACAATTTCATTGCTGTTTTTGTCAGAGCCAGAAGAAAATCAGAGGGGATACAATTGCTCTCAGTGAGACCAAACATATGGAAGATTTACAATGAACAATTAGCTTTTAGATATATATCTGATATTTTAATTACGAAAAGAGTATATCCAGAAACACACAAAGTATCTGAAATACAACAAAAAAGCTTCAATTGCATATTGAAATAAATATTCTCTCAAGCTAAGTCTGGGTTCTGACACTAAGTTATTCTTTGTTCTCTTAGTACTTACTTAACTTTCTACAAAATTGAAATTTAGCTTCTTCCAGAACAGGACAGTCAATAACAGAATTTCATTTTACCTATTTTCATAGCAGCATTTTATATGAGAATACAGGTGGACTGTAGCTCACAATAAAGTTAAAATTAGGTTTGTAACTTACCTTAATACTGTGTTTCATGGTTGTTTTAACCAGCTTAATGGTAGATGATAGACTGACACATCAAAAGATTGGGACCTACTTTAAGAATTGTGTTGTAGGGGCTTTCTTAAATGCTTCCCTCACTTCTGCAGAATGCAGGCACCCTGTCTCTCCTTTTTATTGACTGTGCATTATTTGAATGAGAACTGAAGACAAAATGGAAGATCCCTTTTCCTTACGGTGGGAGAGACACTGAAGTCCTGTATGTAGGACAAGGAATCTGATGGTCTGGGCTTCACTGCCTGCATGTCAAAGCTGTAACATAGATACAAACTCATGGAAGTACCATGGAACTTCCAGTGGAACTGAGGTACTACCCTTCTCTTTTTGAAGGCCCCTTTTTAATCGCTTTCAGAGCACGACACTCGTTGAGCATCTGATTCACTCTGTGGTGTTAGAAAGTGGCTATGTAGCTTGAAATCATTTGAGGGCCCAACTATTTTCCTTCAGCTTAATAATATTAATCCAATTTTTTCACCACTATGCAAAGTAATTATGGCTAGTAAAATGCGTACTCCATCATCCTGATGTCAGCATTGTGTCAAAAAAAGAATTGTTCCTTAAGAGGTTGAACTGGGAAAGGTTAGATATTTTTAGAGGTTTCAGTCTTCAAAGCATGACTAAAAACAGTTGTGAGAAGTCCAACGCACTATGATTTGTGAAATGTGAAGTTTGCTGGCGAAACCAGACTGTTCTTGGAGGGAAGTCAAGTTCACTTAAATGGCCAAAAGCACGTCATCAGAAGAAAAACATGTTGGCTTCTGGATATTGCTTTAAAAGACAGAAGAATGGCAAACTGAACTACACCAAATTATCCTTTAGCCTGCAGGGCTGCTTTTAACAGTGGTCAATACTCAATGCCCAAAGAGAACAAGCTCAGTGACATATGAATATTGAGATGTGTTCCCGAGCCTTGATATATGTTGCTTGAAAACCTTCATCATCCTTTCAGCTTAGTTTCATGTCTTTTACTCCACAAACTGCAAGAGAACAATTAGGTCCTGTGGACCTTCACAAGAACTGCAAGAGCTGGAGGGATGAATAAAGAGCAGATATATCTTTGGCTCTGTATGGGTCATATCTCCTTCTCCTTAACCAAGGAATATTCAAAACTTGAGCCAATGGATTTTGGTATTCCCTTAAAAGTGTGCATAATATATACCTATAACTAGTGCTCACACAGTTGGGCATGAAATACAGTCACAGATGTACAAGTATAAACTAGCTGCCTTCTGTTCAGTCCCACTTGAATAGACACGTCAATGATGCATGTCTCTGTGGGTCTCTGCAGTTCTTTTTTCCCTCCCTGCACTCTGTTAGTAGTGCCCAAATGCAATGTACACTCTCTGGATATCTGAGTCACATTAAAATTTTGTACAGTTAATAATACAAGTAGACCCAAATCTCTAACACAAAGCTTTCATAATTACAATAGTGAGAAGAATGAAAATAGAAGTTTCATCCTAACAATGAGGTCAATACTGAGGATGAAATCTAATGCATTTTAAGTTTAAAACCAGTGGATTTTTGATCATGGACTGGTAGTCTAGACAAGTGTCTAGACCAGTATTTGTCAAAAACAACATTTTCTCACTGTTTTTTCTCTAAGAGAGAAAGCACACTAATTATGATTCTATAAAAGATACCCTTCTTGTGTAAACATATTTAAAACTAATAATTAAAAAAGAAGCTAAAAATGTTTATATGTAATGAAATGAAAACCACAACAATAAATGTCCCTGAATGAAAAGAGGAAGAACAATGCATTCACCATTTTTGTGGCTCCATTCTAAAGGCTCTGTGCTAATGATGTGTAATCACCAAGGAAAAGACATGGAAAATATAAAATCATCTGCTGAGTTAAACAAAGGTTTTCAAAATCTTTTTAGAATTTCTGCTGACAGTTTTACAGGGGGGAAAAAAGTGACTTAAATAACAAGGATTCTTCTCTGAAACAGGATTCTGCTTATGAGCTCCTCCTAAAATCTTTGCCATTCAAGGAGATTTAATTGAGAACCAATTTTTGTGTAAATGATGTGGTGCAACAGCATCTCTGATACATTAGATCCCACCTTCACTACAGGAAGGGGTCCAATTCTGCTATCACTAAACTTACGTAGAGTTTTCACTTTAAAAAGTTAAATTATTCCACATATACTAAAAGTATTATCGAATAATTTTGTGGGTTTTCATTACACTGGGATTCATTTTAAAGATGATGCCATGACTGTATTCAAACCTTTCTAAAACACTTATAGTAACTTACTATGCTTGTTGTAAAAAAAATAAAAATATTCAATAAATCAAACAAAATTAGATAAATATTTTACCTTGACAGTCTAACCCCTATAATCAATTAGCAGGTTTTACTATTTCAGTTTATCTTGGCAACGTCACCAAAACTCCAGAGGATTAGGAAATCAGTCTTAACAGCTGCTGATACAGTATTATCTCTGGATGCATTTTAGGACACTATTATTAAAGCTGTTAAGGCTGATATAATTGCAGTTATGTTTCTAAACTACAAATATCCTAAAAAATAATACATAAAGTCATAATTATTTGCTTCTAGAGGTATGGCTGGAGTATTACAGTACAGACTGTACCCCCCCAACCCACTTACAATGATTGAATACTCACTCAAAGAACTCTAACCAAGTATTTCCCACCCGGAAAAAAANACTATTTTGCAGGATGCTAAATTAGCATGGCTTTTCTTAATGTGGAAAAGAGCCCCCCCTCTTAATCTTGACTCTGAGACTTATTGGGTCATAGTATATGCCAGACCTTAAAATGGGTGCAATAATAATGATCTCACAAGTGAGCTGTTAGATTAATTCACTTTATTTTCAGGCACTATGAGACAATCACCTCAACACTATAAACACTCTAAAACATTCTGAAAGTGGGTATTTTTGGAAGAATAAATATTTTACAAGTTGGATGGGGTTTTTTTAAATAAATTATGACTCTTGTTTCCGTGTATTTATTGCCATGAAAAGCAAATTCCTTTTAGAAGGAATGCCTTCCTATTAAAAATGTCCATATTTATTAATTTGGTGGTACTTCTTACAAGTCTTACTGATAATTAAGAAGTCAATATATTTTTGTATCTAACAGCCTGAAAAAGTCCAGACTATATTAAATTATGGGAAGGCTACAGCTACTTAGATTATGCTCATAGAAATGCTTTGTTGTAATCTAACAAGTGAGGATTAAAATATCCAAAATGGTCATACACTGAAAGTGAATTTAAATAGATGAAATGGTGCGAATTAAGGATGCTACTTGAATTTTACTAAATGCCAGTTACCAGCTAATCTTCAGTCTTTTCTATTCATAAAACAGGACATAAATATGCAGAAAATAAAAATGACTTCTGAAAAAATAATAAACTATAATTTTCTTTAGAGTGTTTCATGTAAATTCTGTAAGTTTAAGAAGGCATTAAAATCCCTTTAGAACAGCTTCAATGTGTCTTTACCTTTTTTAAGAAAACAGCAACAACAAAAAAATCCCACACCACTACAGGACTACAAGAGACTTTCTGAGTTTTACTTTTTGTTTTATTATTCTAATTCATGTCATATAAATATCTTTTTAGGTTGTTCAGCTTTAACTTTAAGCAGGCAAAATATATGGTTGGTGGCTATTGGCTCCAGTACTTCTACTAAAAAAAATGTTCCAGAACTCTTTTCTTTGCACAGTGAAAAGCTTTCTTTTCCACTGTTCATTTGCGCTTACCTTAGTTATATGTTACCATCTTTAAAATTCTTCTAAAGAAATATGAAAGATGTTTCTTCATTCCTAAACTTTGCTTTTTGACTCTAATTGCACAGAGCAATCCTAACATTTCAGCCTGTATTCACCTTTTCTGAAGGAAACTTTCTCGGACTTTTATAACATAAAGATATATCCAGAATTTACACACCCTCACAGTAGATGTATAGCAGGCATGCCGAACTATCAGCCATAGACAAAACAGTGAGATACCTTCACTCCATCGATATTCAGGGCATCGGTACTAGAACCCTGAATCTTTCAGCAGAACCTGTATGGAGTACATTTCTAATATACCAATAAGGCACCAGAAACTAGGTGGATTGCATAATCTCCATTATTCCAGATGATATCTCCAAGATCTCTTAAAGAACTGGAATATTTCCCTATTTTAATTGGAAACACACTTTTAAATTTTAGATGATATCTTTTTTTCCTCACCTATGTTACATCTCTGGTCATTTGCAGTCATACAGTGACCAAAACACTGAGCTTCTCTTTTCGTTTTTCATTGAGGTGATGGACATAAGACTAAAGGAAAAAAATTTTCTCATTTCTTAAGCACATGACCATATTTTTTACTGAATTTTCAAACAATTATTAGAATTTACTTTCTAAATTAAATTTTTGAAAAATATCAATCTTGTACAACAGCCCAGTCCTCTTGTAAACCCTTTCTTCCTATTTTGTTTTTGTGGGTGAAATACATGCCCCCTGTTGCTATGGAAGGCTTGGAGTTTGGCATTTTTTCTTCCTTACCCAGATTATGGGTTCAACTGTTTCTAATCAAGAGATATTTTTCCGTATACACCAACATCAATCACAATTTGCATTATTAATTCCCCTTCAGATACTATACCCTCAAAGCGAGGCTTTTCATGGTATCCTACTCTGTTCTAAAAACAGAAATATACATTGTTTCGCCTATGATTTCACTCTAAATCTTCTACTAGGAAATATTTTACTTAAATTTGGAAATTTGATTATTCTTAAGCACCAAGCCCATAGCTATCTGTGCACTAAACTACAGCTGCATCGATTTAGAAATCATTACTGCAAGTAGAGAGTTGATTTTAATATTTTTCTCTCAAATGTTGGGTTGCTGTATTGGTTCTCCTCAATACTGTGGAAGCTGTCATTCCTATTACACTGGAAGTATATTTATTGAATAAATGCATTTACTGTGAACACTTGTGGGAAAATCTCATTCTTCATTTATATTTCAAGTTCTTGGTAAGATCCTTGAAGTGTATCAATGTTGCTGAAAAACTGTACAGTTCTTTTTGTACTTATTATTATTATACAATTGCTTTTCAAAGCTTCACATAATCAAGCAGTAAAGCACTGAAGTAGTGTTTAGTAAATTTTTCACCATTAATTCTATTTCATAAGACCTTCATCTGTCTGTCTCAAGAAAATATTAAAAGCATAAGAAGGCATAAAAAGACCTAGAACATCAAAGTGGTAATTGTTGACAACCTCCTTCCACAACAGGATGGGCTGATATGCTTTTCCACCCCACTGTGTGATTGCTTTTTCATCAGCACACACACTCACATGCTTTACTCCTGTAACATGACTGCGTACTGTGTAATCATTTGGATAGTTTTAACACTTTTGAACACAATTTTACAAGTATACATCCCAAGTGATGGCAAACTAAAATTAACACCTATGTTGATCTTGCGCACATTCGGATTCCTGATTAGTCGTCTCCTCACACCCCTAGTAAAGTCAGCTTGCTTGGTAAAGCAACTGGACAACTATGACATTGCAAAATAATGTCTAACAATTAGAAAATGTCACAAAAATAATTCAATTCACAAAGGAAAAATTAATCTGAAAAGTATGTGAAGAAATCAGCTCAAGGAATGCCTTGAAAGGCCATGGAGAGAAACTGAAATTTCATGTGCAAAGTTGTATATGTTACTGTTAACTGAAAAAGTTTCATTGTTTAGTCACAGAACTTTGGTTTTGTCCAAAAATTTTCTTGACTTTATAACTGCAGGATGAAAGGAAAAACCTTTTGGCTGGAAAAGAAAAAAAAAGAGACTTTCCTTAATAATAAATTAACTAGAAACAATTCCGAAATGTCTACCCCCATCTAGAGCTTTCATAGAGAATTTTGTTTAGTTGCTTTTCCTGCTTCGGTAATTTCTAAATCAATGTACAATAATGTGTTTTTCAAATTCAAGGGGATCAGGAGAGCCTTGCTTGAGTGGTGCGATCCTAAAATGGCATAATTAGGGCCCTGCCTGGGAGCAGACCCTTTAATAGAGCTGCACACTGAGTGGGGAACCATTCACACTTTCCCTCTCAGCTCTTCATGAGCTTTTCTGGGCAGTGAGCCAGCTGGTAAGAGAATCGGGCTGCTCCGACCTGGTGCAAGAGCCTGGAGGAGCGGCTCAGGGGAAGCTGCACCTCGCAGCCCCGCGGTGGAGCCGCTCGCGCTGCCCAAAGAGCAGCAGGGGCAGCCGGGGGTGCAGGGCCAGCAGGGGAACAGAGCTATCCAGCTCCTCAGGAAGGCAAATAAACTTCTCAGTAGGGCTTGGGGATTCCTGCAGTTCAGAATATAAAAAACAATCCACTCATCCCATACACAGCATTATTTCCTGGTGTCAGACAGGCTGCAGATTCTACTGTGAGGGAAAGATGAGTTTGCTGGTCTGACATGTAAAAGCGTCTGTGAAAAGACCTAGACACGCTCTCTGAAGGTTTGAGTTTCTGAATCTGAATGAAGAACTGGAGTGTGTGTTCTCCCTCTTGTCCCAGTTCTCTAGAAGTACCAGAATCAACAAGAGAGAAAGGGGGAAAAGAAAGACATTCCAGGGATGCAGGTGACAATTCCTGAACAGTCATGGTAACAGATTGACACATCAGATTCTGCTCAGACATATGTTTAACATTAAAATGCCACTTCAAATCCCTGATCACATAGCATTCCTAATTAGTATTCTGCACGTTCAGCACCTGTAAACAGAAGTTGCATAATACTTCTTTCCTCTGAATCCAAAATACTTTATAATATTGCAACAATGTTGTAATATTTTACAATACTGCAACATCCTGTGTTGTCAGGATAAAGATGTGGTCTCTGCATCAGCCAGTTTGTGGGGTTTTTTGTCTCCGTTAGATACAGATCCATCTATTATGTGATAACTTCTGTTAGAAGACTGCTAGTTAAAATTTTTGCATGTTATAAAGATCACACATAAGGTTAGCTGGAATATTTTATATTCCTTAAAATTACATGAAGAGATAAAACCATGAGGTGATACATATATACTTTAAATTTAAAAGGAAACCATACTAACTAGCACCACTTTCTTAATAGATGTATGTTTTTAATATTGGACGTTTTCAAGAGTGAAATGTGACTTAAAGTATATCTGTTATTAAAAGATTTTATAGCAAGATGGGATATGATGCAAAATATGTGTTTTCAGGAGTAGAAAAGGTTGTCAAAGACAGGACATAAGCCTTTGGAGCAAGTTCTATCTATATAAATAAGAACTTCCCAGCAAGTTTGTAATATTGACACCTCCACTTTAAATGAAGGAAATAATGGCCAAGTTTTTTTCTTTATGATTGTATTTCTACATCTTCCTTAATGGAAATCCTGTTTTCTACACCATATAAGCTTAAAAATGGATATTTCTCCTTTCCCTTCCCCCTACACCTTACGTAAAAATAACTCCTTGCCTTCTTTCCATCTCTTGGGGTTATCCTTGTCTTTAGAGTGGGTATCACTGATGCAAATTTCTGCACCTTAGAGGATAACTACATATTCCTCCGAATAGACTTACAAGGGAAAATGGGACTTCTGATTTTCCAGCAGCTATCTTCCAAATTTAATTTACCCCAAGCCTCAATGTTTGCTTATATGTAGGCCACGCATTTCCTCTAGAATTATACTCGAGAGGGAGAGAGACTGTTTATCACTACTCTCCTCTTACACTACATGTTATACATTTGCATCTTTCTATATCAGTGTTTCCTACCATGTACAAAATCCTCCTACTTCTTATGCTTAGCAGCTTGCATTAGATAAACAGAAATATGTAACATAGCATTTACGAAAAAAGAGTTTTAAACCAGTTCCATTTATTTCTATTTTTGTTCAATGTAATGCAAAGAAAACTCTCTAAGTTACAACCATAACAAGTTTTTTTGCTGTTTTTAAAATGGCATTTTTTGACTGACATTAAGCATGCATGGTTGAAGTCAAAGTGCATTAAATCAGAGGATATAATTTAAAAGCAGTGGGGTTTGCTTCTTTTTTCCCACATTCCCTATTTCTTATCTCTCATCAACTCCTTATATATGTTTAAAAAAGTAACTAAAGGTTACAATATTAATGATATGTTTGCTTATTTATTATGTGCAATGAATTTTAAACTCAGGCCCATATGAAGATCCAAAGGGAGATGACCAAAGTAGGAGAGAGTAAAGCAAGGAGAGTACGTTAAAAGAGTCTATGAATATCTTTTCATGCTAAATTTTCATGCTAAATTATTACATTTTGAGTGTCTTTAAAAAAAAAGTGGTTCTTCTGATGTTATGCACCAATGCAATAAAAATTAAGTAATTAAACTTGAGTGTATACTTTTCCCAAATTTTATCAAATTATTACACTTCAGTGAAGTGCTTATGCTAAATAAACAAAGCTTACCATAACAACTCAACACTCCATACAGCATGATATTTATACAACAGGCTTGGTGCACACTGGGCTTAACCCTTTGATTCCAGGAGTCATGATTTCATGACACGCCATCCTCTTATAGAATGCTTTAGAACTGATGTTGAAACAAAAGATCTCCTAGCCTGAAGGAAAAAACAACCAATTCATTGTAAATATATTAAACTATGGGGCTGAAGATAATTATCTATTTATTCTAATCAACATGATGTTCGAAGTCTGACTCTATGAAAATAAACTACTCCTTTAGAGACATTACTGGGAACAGAAACAACTAGGCAAATAAATAAAATTACAACCAACTGTGCAAATCACCATGCTGTGCAGACAACAACAGTATGTGTATCATGGACAGATTAGTCTAAGCATAGAGACTGCCTACCTGGAAGGGAAATAATTGCAATGCTGTACACGAATACCCACCAATGGCAGAAAATTGACAGCATTTACCTTTGGGTTATGCTTGTGCTCTTACAGTTCTTGAAGAACCCCAAGTCTCACTCATGACTGTAAATGTAACACGAAAATAAAGCTGCCAGTTTTAAAACTCAAGCCAGATGATACCAGGTTCTTCAGTGGCTGTAAGGACAGTGACTTTCTGCCCTTGGAAAAAGAACTACATGTTCTAAGAGCCAAGGTGACATTTTTCCTCTTATGCCTGCTATGGAAATTTGGTGATAGGGAGAGAAATCCTTGAAAGCAATCAGTAAGCTTCACCATGTATTACCATTATAACAAATTCTACAGAAAAGAAAAATATTCTGAAACAAAAAACAGTACTACAAAAATCTTAACCTTACTACTGCAATATTTTACTGGATGCACAGTAAAATAGTAAATGCCATTATCTCATCATATGCAGGTTAACATTATCCTCAACTCTCATCACAAACCCTCCATAGCTATTTTGCAATATGTCATTAATCAATGTATGTACTGATTGGATCCATTCAATTCGGGCATCAGTGTAATGAACGGCATATATAAACATGTTTCAAATACATTTATTCAGATATCTATACATGAAAGTAAAATCACTACCACAATTGGTACTCAAGCTTGTCAAAAGGGATGTTTTTCTTCTTCTGTTTTACATAAGACATGCTAATGGTTATGCCATCTGCAGTGTGAAACCCAGACAAATGTAAATCAAAGTAATAGTAGATCAAGACAAGCGTCTATCTAAAACTGTAATTTTTGCAGGTATTCTGTTAACTTGCAATCTAAATATAAACCTCCTGTCCCTGAAAATACAGCATAACTACTAGTTAAAAGTAACTTTTGCATTAGAAGCTTAAACAAAAACTTTTGCACTTTTACAATAGATCACATAGCTAGTGGTAAATTTATAAAGGTTTTTCATGAGGATACAAAAGACTCAAATCATTCTACGAAAACTCCAGCAGTTCCCCTAAGGACATCCCCTCAGTAAAGCACAGTAGAACATGATGACTTACCCAACACCCTCTTTTTGCAAAGTTGAGGACACAAATTTGAAGGTTTCTTCAATCAGCTTTCAACTTGCTGATTAGCTAGTAGGTGCTGTAAGTCACTAAAATACTTGACGCATTATGAAATAACAGAGAGAACATATATAAAAACACCATATGCTACTTCCCCCCCAAAAAAGACAGCCCCTAAAATAAATACTTGTTTTTTTCCCTCTTTGGCACTTGGAAGAATAGAATAGTTTACATCAAACTACAGAGCACAGGAGTTGCATGGCTAGGCTTACCTAATACCCACATTTGCTTACAGATGTGTGAGCTAATTTAAAAGTTTTATTACATTTTTACTAGTTTTATAAATCTATTCTAACATATAAACAGTTGCCAGATTAGTAAATTGCTCTGAAATAGAGAAAATTAGATATATACTAATTTTAAAGTATTTTAAAATACTGGGAGCAGCCTGTTTTCTTAATCACAAACACAAGTACAAGTATTTTTTTCTTATAAACCTCAATTTTTGTCTTATAAACCTCATATAAATCTAGCAATTTTTCCTGCTAAAAGACTTTGGCTAAAGTTACCATTAAATTTGGCTTAAGAAAATAATAATGCTGTATAATTTTATGACAGTATTTGGTCAAACAGGCAACATGATGATCAAAGTGTGAATTTCCACTACATGATGAAAAATGGACAGTAAGAGACAGAAATAGAAAAGCTCCAAGGACTCACATCCAAAACCTTTATACATCCTTTTCACTAAAAAAGAAAATTAAAATGTAGTTTGTGTTCATACCTGAATTTACATGGTATTTGATACATAAAACCAAATTCTGGGAGCAAATTCCATTTTTCCTCTCCTTTAAAAATGAACCACATGTAGTGTTCAAGGCCAATAAGAGGCACTGTGTACACACTGACAATGGAAGAAAAAGTTGGAAACATAAGCAATAATCTAGGCTTTAGAAAGCATGTAACAATTCTGAAAATAAAATTATTTGCTTTATTTTCTCGTTCCTGCTTCTCAAGTATGACTCATGAGATGCTGACTCCTCCTGGGAAACAAGTGATACAGCACCAACACACCAACCCCTAACATTTAAAAGGCATCAGGCCACTGTTAGAGTTTTCAGAGCATAAAAGCACAAGACTCCCTGTCTTCACCTCATCATCCTCTGGGTTCTGCGCATGACTGTCTTTTGCCTCCAAACATAGTTTTCTATCATTTCACCAATGCCTAACACAAACAGTGCACTCCCAGACTTCTTTAACCTTGAAAAGAAAGTTTGTGAATGGGTGGAGAATGTGAAAAGAGAAGTCAGTAGCTCCTGGACTGTGCTGGTTTAAAAGGTGGAGGATTAAAGTGAGATCACTGGAAAACATATACTGGGAAAATACCACTATTTATGCCTATTTCATATACTTTCCTTATTACCTGGTATAGGCCAATTTAGAGACAGGACACAGGGCTAGATTAATCTTTTACACGCCTTGTACAGCCCATGTTATCTAAAAGAATGAGGAGCTAGCAGAATGAAGCACTTTCACAATATTCATTAAATCAACCATTTCCATGGTTCAACCCTTCAAGATCACGAATTACACTTAAAAAACTTAAAAAAACCCACATAGTTCATAAGCTTCTACCTTTATGACTACTCTTCTTAAGTGCCTTCAGTGCAGAAGATGTTTGATACAAAGCAAAGTCAAGGGTGAAGAGTGGCAGGTTGAGAGGGTCCCAGGACTCAGCCTCAGCCAGGACTGGACTACAACTACAGTATGGCAGGATGCCATGTTTTCCTTTTTTCCATTTTCTTTAGTCATATTCCTAAATTCTTGTTTGGTTCTGAGCAAATAAATAAAACCGAAAAAGTATATTCGAAGAGAGCTGATCAGGAATGTGGAACTGGTTGCTCTGTCCAGCACTGCCCCACCAAGTTTCACAAAGAAAGGGAGACAATGTGAATCACATTCAGAAATTGCACAAGTGAGCAAATTTCACAATATTTCCCTGGTGGAGAAAAAAAATACATTCTAGTGCCTGGGGTCTTCCATTATGCATGACAAAAACTAAAAATGAGATAAAAACACCCTACTCCATCAGAAACAGGGGAAGTCCCAAGAGAATAAATGCTCACCCAGAAAAATAGATGTGAGGAAGAGAATGGTAGGATTTATACTTTTTAAAATTTCCTGAAGAAAATAAAATTGTCTGCAACAAAATATAATTCAGCAGTTAGGCACCCATATTTGGTCTATATACGAGAGAGAACAAGTTTTGTCAGCAGAATACAATTTCATATGGAACTCTGCATTAGGAATAAATGAATTAATACCTCATAAAAACACCACACTGATAAAATTTTCCAAGAATAAAACTGTCATAATGTCTTTATTTACTAATGCATTTAAAATAACTATTCAGTAACAGAACTTCTGTTTAATCATTCACAACCTAAAGCCCAACAACATCTTAATGTGAAACTTCATGACATATGTTTTTTTTCTAAAATGGCAGAAGCAGCTCTTTCATAATTTCATGCACTTGTGTTGGTAAGTTTCTGAACACTTCTCTGTTTGTCACTTAGATATAGTACCTGTGAGTTATTTAGCTTTTTTTTTCTACAGATACTGATTTGCTCTTAACATGTTTTTATCATTTAAACCATGTATGTATAAAAATCCCATACCGGTTTTGTAACATGTCTATAAAGAATTAATGTACCACAGTTACTGAGCTCAGAATTAGTCTTAAACCTTTTAAGCATCCACAGCCACAAAAGGCTTTTGTAACCTATAGTGGATTTTTTCTGTGAAGTCATCAGCCAGGAGCCTGTAACCAGCACTGTGTGAAGATGCACAGACTCGGCATGAGAGGACAGGCACTGACACACACCCCTCACGTGTGAGCAAGCACGGCACTCTTCCCTCAGATTAAGGCCCCAAAAGCAAGGAGACTTCACTAACCTGCAGCGGTCTCTGTTTCTCACTGCCCTTAGGAGATTTCAGTCCACTTGTCTGTTGCTGTAAAAGCAGCTGCCTTGCTGCCTGGAGTGCCTAAAAGTAAAAAAAAAAAAAAAAAAAGAAAAAAAAAAAAAAAAGTAAATAAATTCGACCAATTCCTAGAAAGAAATCAGTTACTCATTGCTAATGTTAGGTAAAAGTCCAATTGAACAAACAAAATCCCCTCCTATTTGATTTGTATTTGCTAGATTTCAGACTTCAGGGTTTTTTTTTACTTGAAACATTAAAAAAAAAAAATTCTAAAAGTACATATATAGGACTTCACTAGAATTTATGGATGTACATGAAATCCTGCAGGAAATAAAGTTAATTTGTTTGAAGTGCTTGAAGAGGAAAAATCATAAACTGCATCAATAGCCTCATTTCCACAAGGAACTTGTCTTTGAGTGTTCAACTAAAATGCCCACTCCCTTGCAAATTATCATTCAATTTGCATTTTCGTATTACAATTTGAAGTAAAAGCAAGTAGACTTCAAGTGTTACCAGAAGCTGTAATTAAATTTGACAAATCAACATCAGATTATCTTGAAAGTGAATTAATAAGGATATTCATTGAAGATTAAAAACACTTTTTGTACTTACAATTCAAGGAGAAACCTCTCCTTTGACAAAAAAAAGAGTGCAGTTTTAATGCCAAATAAAAATGAGTGGTTTTAATTTGCATTCTTAGGAAAATCAGAGAACAAAGAAATTACTACTCAACCAACCAGATCAGGCTCAGGGATGACAGTATCCCAATCAAAATAGAAGATGTTTTCATTTATTTTATGTTTTCATTCCAACTCAGCAAAATACAGTTAAACATATGAAATGTAAACAAACATTCCACTTACCCGAAGAATGCTAATCTATATTATTTTTCCCTAGAAAATTATTTTTAAAATGTCAATTGTTATAAAGTGGTACTTACTGAGAAATAAAGAAAAAAACAACCCCAAAAAACCTGATTCAAAACATTTCAACTGAAACTACCTGGAGAACTCCTTTTTTTCCCCTTAGAAAAATCAGCTCAATAAATAGCAGTTATAGCTTTGCAATACATCACACTATTATTTCTGTTATTAAAACCTACTGTAGATGGAATGTACTGCAATAAATGCCATTTGATCAATGTTCCCTAAAATAATAAAGATTCTCAACTGATAAAGAAAGGTACAATTTTGATTAGACTCAAATGAGCTGGTTTTTAAGATAGTTTCTAGTATCCATGACAACAGTTGCTTTGACAAGATGTGCATATGGCATTACACTGCCAGCTGGTGTGAACAATGTTTGAACTACTGCATTGAGATGCTGAGCAAACAGAAAAAGTTGCCACGTCTTAACCCTCAGGGAAGGCAGTCATCCCCTGATCAATTATGAAAAGACAGAGAGAGGGCTGCTACAGTCTGGCTCCAAGCAAGTTTTCTGAGAAGGCAGGCAGACATAGAAAACCAAAGTAAACAAAGTGAATGCACTAGTACCATCTCCTAACAACATTGATTTGTCTCCCCATAGAAGGCCCTGGTACAAAGTTTGCAGAGCAGACTTTTAACATTTGGAGACATTCCCACAACAATCCCTGTATTGTTTCATCAAATTCTCAAGTAATTACAGGTCAGCTTTACAAAGAGTATACATTCCTCTGAACCTATGCAATGAGACACACAGAACTATCTTCTCTCTGCCAAAAATAAACAAAAGTTAACATATTTAGAAGTGCACTTGAAATATATTGTTACCAAGGAACCACTGGGTGCCCTCTTTCTTATGTGAACAGCATGATCTCTTCTGCGCTCACATTTCTTGAGCATATCCTAAAGGACAATCTTTCCCTGCCTGAGATCAGAGTTAAATGTATCTGTTCATTTCAGGGGCACCAGGATTTGGTCCCAACATCTTGCACTGGTTTAAGCAAAAACATTAAAAGCACAAACAGAAGATCTGTGGCAAATTCATATTCCTTCCTAATCTCTAGTGCTCTCCAAAAGGAAAACTTGAATGGAAGCAAGAGAAGTGAACTTCTGAATTCATGAGAGACTGGAGAGGAAAACCAACCTCACCACTTGGGGCGATCCTACCAGAATGAGAGAAGAGATCTGGAGCAAGAGAAAATGGAAAAAAACATAAAAATAATATTTTCTCTGTTTTTTCGCAGTTGCAGAAATCCTAATCTTCCTCAGCAGCAAAGTCCCCACATCAATACAATAAAATAAGCAAGTAGGCATCTGGTAAAGCAGTACATTTACAGTACTTGAAAATTAGAGAATTATAGTCTGCTGTAGCTTAGATTTAATCTAGACAGTATGGTTTCAAATTGTGGCTAGCATACTCCCGTGGAATGAGCCTAAGAAAGTATGACTTCCTACAGCTAACTACAAAAAGAGTCACACTTCATGAAAAAGCAAGGCACCACAACAGGATATGCTTGCATAAAAGGCTCTACAACTTAAACTATTTTGATTCATATGTGCTGGTTGGGATATCTCTAAAGGAGTAAAGGCTTATCTTTTAATACAGAATGTCTTATAAATGATGACTACCTGAATACTTCAGTGATCTTATTGTGGCAGTTTAGATTATTGTAAACACAGGAGATAGAAGAAGAACAGAAAACAATTTCAAGAGATCAGAGATGATTTAAAACTCATAAGGAGAAATCACTCTCAGCCTTTGTTCTTAGAGCAGTCATCATATGGTAGTTTTTTTCTCCCAGTGTGCTGCTTAACTCTACATTTTGCGACACGGTAAACAACCTCCCAGAAACACTGTTAATTTCAAAGCATTATTACTGACATTATTCATAAGTAAAGATTATGAGACTATAAAACATTACTTCTGCCAATTCATTTGCTGCTATTAAATCTTTGCAAAACAAATTGACAACCCAAAAATATCTTTCAAAATTCATAGTTTAACATCTACACTTCCAGTAAACACCCATCCCATGTATCATTTATAAATTTCTGTGATAAAAACAGTGTAATGAAGACAAAATAACAGATGCTTATAAATCTGGCAGATCAAATTTATGTTGAGTCCCACCTCAAGTTAAGTGCAGAAAGAACAGATTCCAGGGCAGTCAAAATTGTATCTAGTTTCCAACAACATTTGTTTCAAATTTGGTAGGAACTTTTCCTTAATTAAGTTATCTAAATTAGTAAAACTATACCAAAAAAAAAATTCAATGTAGACAAAAGCAATAAAAAGAACTGAGGATTAGAAATTATTTTAATTACGGAAATGAAAATCATTATAGTCCTTTAAGTAATGGCTATATAGGAAGGGAAATTTTAGCATATGGCTTCCAGAACTCACTGTGTCTTCCAGTAAAATATTTATTGGGAACTACTTCTTAATATTTACTGTGAAGCTTTGGCATAGCTAAAACATAAGCAGAACAAAAATGAAAATAATTGCATATAACTCACACTATTAAAGTTGATAAATTGTGGTAGATTTTGTCATTTGTTGGCAATAATACTATGAGCTATAACTTGCTTTAATTTTGTATTCCAAACCCTTCTATTTAATGTAAGCATGATTCAAAATTATTTTTAAAGTTTTACCATTTTAATAAAGTGAAAGCTGTCACCTAAAGATGGTAAACTTATTACTTTGGTTTTTAGAAAGTAAATATATGTGTATTTTTAGGAAACAGATGTCACTCATATCCTTCCTTTAAAACCAGGAATGTTTAACCTATCAGCCTGTTGCATTTGAGACGTTAAAATGAAAAATGACATCTATGCCCATTAATATCGTCAATGTATAAACAGCACAGCGTGACACATTCTTGAGAGCTGAAGGCTACAAAATCTCTCTGAAACATAAATAACAAAGCACTCAGAAGGATATTTGATGTTGATATTCATCTCTGAGAAAAACACTGCTGCCTGGGCTTCTTATGAAAATAGATGCAGCCCAAATGGATCTCCTGTAATTGGTTTCAGATAGCGAGGTCAAAAGAAATATGATACAAGAAACTATTATGTGGAACAGGCGAAACAAGAATGTTTATACAGGCACTCCCTATTTATACTGACAAGAGGTGTATACTCTGCAGATAACCAAAACCAAAACACTTGCCAGAAGTCAACCAGATTCCTTCCTTTTTCTAATTCCAAATCCCTATTTTATTTTTTTCAAATGACTGCATACCCTAACATTCCTGCTGAACATAAAATAAGTTTCTGAACATATAAGTTTCCAAATGGCTGAATATGTCAAACGAGAGTCATCTCGCTGGTAGCACTATGCAACCGAAACGTATCAACATGCTAAGCTGGATTTAAGGCCAAAGACTGCTCTGCACTGGTTGAATAACAAGTTAACCAAATGATTACATAGCTACATTTATTATAAAAACCACTCCAGGAGAACCTCTGACCCTTTATAACCTGCTGGGGGCCTGTTCTCTGGCTGGCTCCCAACAAGAATCTCAGAATTACCTATAGTTGTACAAAACCCTCAAAAGATAGTGACTGAAAGACAACATTATTCAACTCCTCCTAACAGCACTCAAATGATACTGCTAAACCTTTGTCTCTCACTGATTGTGTTTGCCCAGAAAGTTCTCTAATGAATATCAGTCAGTCAGCACAGCAGCTTATAATCTTTCCAAATGGAGTAGCAAAGCAGTTAGCACTATTCAAAGAATCTTGAATTTAAGATGATCCAACTCCTTTCCAGCAGCAGTCTCTCCAGAAGACTCGATAGAGAAGGCAAACTCCCATTTTACCCAGTGAAAACCAATCTTTTTTCTCTAAGCCACACAAAGAAAATTGAGGACAAATGTGCCAAACCAGAAAGCCCACAAAGTTAAAGAAATCCTGTATGTAACAGAAATCCAAGCCAGATAACCTGTCTGATTCCACCTAGGAAAGACAGACAACAATTTTTACAGCATTTGCCTACAGAAGTAGAAATGAAGGACCAGATAGCTAAGGCTGCTGGCACCTATCTCAAGCAATATATTATTTAAAGAAACCTGTATGTTCCCTAAGAAGGATTTCACTCAATTAACCCAATATCAAGCAATGCCAATACTCAAACAAAACAAAAGATTTTTCTGTCTTCTGAATCTAGATTAGGGTGCCCCATAGCCTTGCCTAATAGTAGAACACAAACCTGGAAGAGACCAAAATGTTTGAAACTATATTATGCTTCAGAAGAAGAGGCAATAGTCTTTGACACTGTATTGCAATCCCAAGTACTCCTACCACCAGGCTGCTAGACAAGAGGACAAGGAGTGGTAGTGCCCACTAAATGTGGTGGTAAGCCCAAACCTATAGGGTGGGATTAAGTGAGCATTGAATACGTTTGAAAACATTTACTACATTAACACTACAAGAATTTGTGCAAATGATTGTCTGGCTTCTGAATCCCCAGGCTGCCCAGCTTTTCCAAGTTTGGGAAAATTCTCCATTTGTCCAAGACAGCAACTCTTCATGCCCGGGGAATTTCAAAATAAAACAGCAGAACACATTGAGGGTTGGGGGCAAGTAGGGAAAGACGCTCCGGATCACAGTTTAACTTTTATTCCTCAAGTGCTTCAGCTCAGAAAACATAAGCATGTCTCTGGATCTGGCTCTCATTTCCTTGGACTAAAAGCATTTTGCTGTTGGTTAGTTGGTTGGTTCATTGGTTGGTGGCAGGGATGATGGTGTGTGTGAGTTTTGTTTCCTTAGCCTGATACTGCCAGTTTCAGTATACTGAGGGTCTGATTTTGATTCAGATTCGTGGTCTTCCCTGCAACACAAACACCACTAGAAGAAATGGTCCTCAATCTACCTGAGCTTCTGTTCTATCCTGATGTTATCCAGGAATAATTTTCAGTTGAAGAGAAAAAGTAACAGTAATAAAGTGATAAATGCAACATGAAGCCTTATAATGCTGTTTAATAAAAGGAAATTAATCACATAATTGTCATAAACCTATTTTCAAACAGCAATCTATCAGAGAGAAATTATGCATCTGTAGTTATTGACCTTTCATTTTACCATGACTGATTTGAAATTAGACTAGTTTTGTGAAAAATAATAGTTAATTACCATATTTTTTTCACTCTAATTGTTTTGGCTTTTTTTTTTTGTTGCTGTTGTTGGGTTTGTTTTTTTGTTTTGTTTTGTTTTTTGGGGGGGTTTTGTTCTTTTGTTTGTTTGTTTTGTTTGTTTAGTGTCTTATATTTTTCCTTTGTGAAGGATCCTAAATAAATACAGGACACTAATAATTAGCAGTTTACATATTTCATTTTATAAAGCCCATTTAGCTTCTCTTCCTATAACCCAATTTAATAGATTCTAAAGACTTCTGCAAAAACAAGTCTAATTTTCCCTGTCCATTATTTGACTGATCAAGAACTAGAAACAAAACACCCATAACAGTTGCATGCTTCAATTCCTGACGGCATTAGCAGGAATGTCTTCCCTGTAGACATAGTCTGCATTGGTCATTAGGGGTCCATGTCAGACCATGCATAACATGGTGCCTGACAGCAAATCCAAATGCTTTCTCCAAAGCTCAGACCAGCTGAAGAATGCAAATGTCAAGGGTTAGCAGAGATGGGGGCTTACAACACCAAAGTTGTGCTCGAACCTGACAATCTCCTTTCTTTCATCCCACATGCCTGAACTTTACATTCCTTTTGTAAAAACAGAAGCAGGCAATCTACTCTGCTTCTTTCCTACTACTTACATTACACAGTGACTAACTGAATTTATGAAATTTAAAAAAAAAAATTGCACACATAAAATGCCAGCAATACAAGCTCACAAATATTCTGACACTGCTGTACTCTTCAATGGGGTGTGATCGTTAAAAGATTGGGAGATGTAATAGCTAAATTACATGTGGTGTGATTTTTAAAAGATTGGGATGTAATACATGTAATAGATTAGAAGAAGAAGCTAATCTCTTAGTTATACATGAAAAGAATGTGGTAGTGGTGGCATGTACCAGATTTCCACATGAAAACCGGTATGATCTATTTCCAATGAAAATCTGCTAGCTGATATATAAAAGCTATTTAAGGTGAAGTGTGCAGGCAAAGAACAATCAATATAGCTATCCCATGTGTGAAGCCAGAAATAAAAAAACCCTTAAAATTATTATAAGCTTATATAATGTTATGCATATATGATAGAAAGTATACATAGGATTTGAAAGGAGTTGGTTAAAGAAAGACCTTCTTTCAAGTCTGTCCATTGTATTCATTCCCTTATTGGCTGTGAAACCTACTTTCAATTAAAGCAGGCAGAAACAAAGTAGTGTTGACTTAGGCAGAATAATAGATGATTTGATAATTTATAAATAAGAAAGGAGCTGATGCAAATTAAAGCAAGGGCGGTCCCATGTGTACTAAGATCAAAATTTGGAGCAACTTTGGGAGTGGAAAGAAACACAATATCAAAGGAAGCATTGTAACTCTTAGAAGGCTGTTAGAAGGTAATAGTTTTAGCTGTCATAAATCTGAAAGGAATTTTAAAATTAAAGACAATTAATTAATCATGGAGATTATTAAACAAATTATTAACAAAAAATCATCACCAAGATATAAACTAAACCAAAAAGTGAGGCAGATACAAACCAGAAGGAAGCATGCACTCAAACATTTTGTTCTGGCAAACAGCGAGATTCCCAGAATAGAACCTCAAGTTTGAGAGAACAGATCTGAGGACTGATTAGTTTTGTTAAGTAATACAGAGAGGTAAAATAACATGGGATGAACAAATGCCAAAAACAATTTTACCCTAAAATAGCCCTAGCTATTTGGAAGTCAGAATGAAATATGGCTATCTTTACCACTTATTTTCAATTAAATTACATTCTCCACTCACTGGTAAAGGAGTGCTGACACAAACTATCCCAAGCACAGCTTCCTCACTGGATACCCTCCCTGCAAGCTAGTAACCAAAACTACCCATCAAAGAGAATGTATCTACATGCTACCAAAATCCAGTGAAATTACAGGAATATACTAATCAAACTCTCTCACCCAACCCAAGTGTGAGAAATTACACATCTATTGAAGAGCCACTGATTGAAAGGACTCCAAATATTTGAATGACAACAATTTGATTTACCACTGCCCTTACAAATCCATATCCAGGGAATGAGTGAGACTGTAACCATGAAAGAAAATATTATCAAGATGGTCATATCAGGCTTTTACTGTATGGGAGGAAGGCACAAAAGCCATTATTGAAACATCCAAATGATAATCAGTGGAGAAGAAAAAGGTCATGACTGGGTTTCACATTTGATATTATAAATTTAAAGGGTGTTTTTAAATAGTTTTAATAGATCTAATTATTGACTTCTAGTTCTTACAAGAGCATAATTTAAAGAAATCTCAAATTTAATACATATATCTGTGATGAAAACCATGTATTAAAGACATTAAAAAATTCTGTCATATTATTATGATAAAAGCAACTGGGATATAAAAATAGGAGTGTCATATAGAAAACTGATATTTTCTCTACTTTCCTCAACCTTCTAAAGACTCAGTTAGTGAAATGTACCCAGCTTGGAGCACAATGGTTCAAAGAAGTGGACCACTTTACTGGTAAGCAGATAAGAACTGTAATAATTATGTCAATGAGAAAATCCAACATATGGGATAGCAGAAGTCTATCCAAAAAAACAGGAAAAAACCCCAAACCTAAAGCAGTAACAGTCATCAGCAAGTTTTTGCAGAGAACAAATTAATTGTATTCCATGGGAAGGACAAGCAAGAACGGCCTTAAACTGAATCCAGGGAGATTTAATTAAATTTTAAAAAATTTCCAGTGGTAGAATAGTGGAGGAGTACAATAAATTGTGTACATGCTGCAAAATCATTATTGCTGAAGCTGTTCAAGAAGCATCTTAGGGAACAGTTAAGAGCACCAATTCTGCTCTGGGACACAGAAGATCTTTGGAAGCGTCTCCCAGCCCAGTTTTATTTGATTGTGTGGTTCCTGTGAAAGCATGCCAAGTTCGGATTACTGTGATGTCTAACACCTTGCTACATTTCAAATAACACCATGTTCTCATAAACTGAATATCATGAAGCTTCAGCATGGTTTGTTTCCATGGTGAGCTAACAGCAGAGGATCAGCAAGAGCTGCACATACAGAGTTGCTCTTTGGAATTTTCCGACCTTACATGACCACTTTTGTGTTTATGAGACTACCCTGAAATTTTGGACTGAACAGAGAAATAGTGTATACAGAACAGGAGATGGCTTGGAAATAAGTGCTCTGTGCTCGAGCTGCAGCCAGAGCCTCTGATCAGGAGTCTTGTGTCCTCACCTCCCAGTATGGGCACAACAGTAGCAGAAAACAACGTTTTCTTTTACTACAATTCTTACTAGAAACAAAACAGATATGGCTGAAATGGAGAACTAAGAAGAGGAGAGAAAAATAAGGCAAGAATGAGGGTCTAAAGCACCACTAGATCAACTTAAGTCAGACATCTCCACAAATAAAAAAAAGCAAAACCAAATTGACCTGTTTTCAGTCATGTTTTTAATGAACTAATTTGATCAAAAGTCACTATGTAATCTCAACCACTTTAAAAATCAGTCTATATTGCTAAAGCTAAATCAGCTGAACTGAAATCCTACTGCGCATATTTTTATTTTTTCTTATGGATATTTTTGTGATGCTTTCTAAAACTTTAGTTAACACAAACTATACTAACAGGAACATATTCAATGAAAGACTGATTAGGGGAAGAAACAATAAAAATGAATGCAAACAGGCAATATAAAAATAGCCATTTTATTTTCAATCTTTCAAGCATTTTGAGAAGCCATATTTTGAAGACAGAAGTGGAGTTTGGTCTGGAGTTAAAACAAACAAACAAACAAAAAAACCAGTAAAAACTTGTCTTGATATGAGATGAAAAAGTAAATTATGCAAATAGCAGCCCACTTCTAGACACTAAACTTACCAATGGTGACATTGGGCAATAGTTCTGAATGTGCTGGAAACAAAAGGCCTGATCTAAACTCCTTGAAATAATTCTAAAGCAGTAAAATCTGGTACCAGGTGTGGACAGTGAGATTCCAGAGGAACCTCTGTTCCATGATCACAAATTAATTTATATGCTTATATATGTGTGAATTAACAAACGCATTCACATACAAAAAAAAAAACAAACATTTTTTCTTAAAGGTAAAGTTTATATTTGGTCAAAAACAGGGCAAAATTAGCACTGATTAGCTCTGCATCTTTCTGAAAGAGATATCTGCAGTTGCGGTCTACTCTGACCTGCTTGAATTATTACAATTTCAGCTTTTCTCTTGGACGGCTTATCTACCTTTTAACTTTTTGGTGCATTTCTAGCAGGCACAATCCAACACTCAGACCTCTGTCTCTGAAGAATCCTAATCTTCAGGTTCTTGCTGTAGTTGGCAAATGAATTGTGTGTTTTGAAGGGTAGCCTTAACAGTCCGTGTAGACAGTGCTACTGAGAAAGCATTCTCCAGTTCGCGGACTTTTAAGAGTGAAGATTATAAAAAGAGTGAAATGACAAAGAGCTTTAATTTTAAGCTAAAATGCAAGTACAGAGAGACAGGCAAATGTCCTCAGGCTCCTCATCCTAGTTTCAGTCCTTGTGAGGAGATCTAGTAGGGAGTATATTCTTTATGATTAGAAACTTGTAGGGATGAAAAAGAAAAGACCTGAAGCTATTAAAATTGTTTTGCAGAAGAGGAATAGAGATATTCTGCAATTCCCAGGGCATTTAGGTGCTGGAGAACCGATAGCAACTGTGCGAGGAATCCCCAAGTAATATACATGAGCAAGGCAACAAGTTAGTCATTTGAATTAAAAGGTAGATGTTTCCATCACACTTCATCAAGCCCACTCAGGAAAAAAAATTACTCTTTTTATACTGCCTTGGCATCTGCAGTAATATTCCTGAATAGCAAGCTAATCAAGGAATTATAATCATAAACATGCTTTGGGGCATTATCATCTTTAGATGCATTTGTAAAAGCAGACACACCCAGTTATGTTGCTGCCAAACATATGTAATATTTCATATCAGTTAAAAGTCTCTTCTGGCATCAGACTGTAAAAATTTCCTCTGAACCATGTAGCGTATATTACATAACGACTATCACTAACATGCATATAAGAAAAAAGCACTGGCAACCTAGTGCATGATCAAAATATGTTGGAAATTAAGTTTAGATACAAATTTTACTCCATATATTCCTTCAACTATTCTTGCTTTACATTAATCAAAATTTAATATTCAGCTTTTATTTTTTCAGTCCTCTACCATGTCATCAACTTACTATGGTCTAAGCTCAGTCACTAGTCTTCTCTTCTAAAGACACTGCTCTTTACACATTGCACAGAGTTCAAATTTCATGTCCTAGAAGTACTTTCCAGATTCTTCTTTCTACAATACCTTCTTTTTCCTTCTTGATACATTTTAAACCTCAGCAAACTGTAACTATATTGCCTTTTAATTTAAATTACTGGCCAGGATGCAGTGCATCTTCTCTGTGAACATTCATCTATGTTTGCATCCTAGATCATCCCTTCTTCATACCATGAGTTTCAAGTATCCTGAAAAACGTGGATCTACTCCTGACTAGATATTTCAGTACTAGTAAAGTGTTATGGTCTACAGTAAATTTTAATTTAGCTGTTATTTTTAAAAAAATTATTTCATCTATTAGAGATGGATTTTTTATTCTGCAGGATAAAATGTAGATAATTTCATCTCTGAGATTTGGGAAAAAATACATGACAGACATCATAGTATTATAGTATTTTTAGTCAGGCCTTGCCTTTTATGAGAAAGCCTTCTGGATAATACCTATTAGTCTACAGCAATTCCCAGGGCTCTCCTTGTGCCATAGGACAGTGGACTGAAGAATAAAAACAGGAGAGAAACTATTTTATGTGAGGACTTTGGGATGGCTTTGAAATACTTTCTGGAGCACAGTTTATGGCATAAGGCTTATGCTGCTACCTGAAGAAAGAGCTGTGGCCAGCAGGTGAAACAATCTTTGATTTCAGATGAATGTCAGAGGTTCTCACCCTCCTCTCCACCAATCCCCAGGTTCATTAATAACACTAAGACATGAACCCTGCAAGCACTTTCATGTATAGAGTTACAAAAAATATAGGGAGTGCATTACTGAAAAAGGTATCACGACAATATCACTTTTACCAACTCTCTCAGGCTTCACCTACACTGAAAACTGGAGAGTGACTGAGAATGTGATTATCTGCACCAGCAAGCTGTGAGCACAGCTCTGGGCATGCATTTTTCACCTGTGCTAACCCACGTTCTCCCAAGCTATGCCCTGGCACAGCTCTGCAGCCAGACTTTTCCAAGGACCAGTTTGACTATGGAACTGGGTGCAGCTATTCTATTTTTGGGGACTAAAATGCTTATTAGCTCACTTTTGTCCTACCCTGTGTCAATTGCTCAGTTTAGTACCCAGGAACCACATGCTTAATTTACGAGTGAAGATTATGGCTATGTGCTCAAAACAGTTGAACCACATATTGTTTTGGAGCCTCTCTTGGCATAAGCAGCCAGGTTGTGATTTTGGGATGGCTTGGGAGAGTGTCAAAGGACCTTGATTTCACAGCTGAACAGGTTGGAAAAACAAATTGTTATCAGAAACAAGAGCACACACTCCGGGGTGGGGGAATCAAGACTCCTTTCATTCTGAACTGCTGCATTCTGAACCTCCCATGGGGTATCAGCTGATGAGTTTTAAGTACCAGTTTTATAAGACACCTTATGCATCTGTGATGAGCTCTACTGATAAAAGTCAAAATTTTAACAGCCACTGTTTTATGAAAAACCTTATTTTTTTCCATCAAAGAAGCAGAGGCAAAAACCCCAAAGCATCCAAAGCATCTGTTTCCAGAGTTACTGTCAATCAAATCCACAAAAACAGTACCATGTAATCATTTCTGTAAATACTAGTATGGTTGATGGTATTTTTAATCCTCATGTTTAGGCACTTACGACTGAGTATTCAGAGTTATGTAATTTGACAAAGGCTCTAAAGAAAGTAATTTCCAGAGCTCAGGTTAGTCACCAACTCAAAGAGTGCCCCAGCTCTCAATGCTGGGACTGAACCCCATCTGCTGCTGGCAAAGGAGCAAGCAGGTTTTCAGCATAGGTGGCTGGGACTCTGGAACCTGATGACAAGGAGCACTGCAAAGGCTTTGGGGGTATGACCAGTGGCATTTGCATGAAAACAAGGGAAAAGAGTAAAAACATCCAACTTCAAGCATTTAAGGGTTTTTTAAAATAATATGAATACTTTTATTTGTTTATTTTAAGGATACTATGAAAATGAGATTTTTCAGGAAAAGCATACTGTGAAAATTTAAAGTGATAGGAATGCATTTAAAAATAACTTAATCATCAGTAGTATTTTTCTTTAGATTTTTCTGCATCAAAATTTGGGAAGATTCTGGCTAGAGATTTTGGGCCTCTCTGAATAATAACTAAATTATTGCTATAAAAGACACAGAGAAAAGGTGAATCACAGAAACTAAAACTGTATATTAAGGACAACTCTTAGAATTTTTTACAAGTGCAAATAGAATAGCACCACAATAAAAACAATGGAAGCAATGTCAGAGAGAAATTAAATTTCTTCCTTAACAGAAGGTATTAAAAAAGACTTATATAGTAATTAGAGTATACCAACATGCCAACACAATATCATTGAGAATACATATTTTAGTGACTAGAGATGATTATGCTACTCAAGAAAAAATTTAATTTTACCTAAACTGACATCTTTAATTTTCAAGGCAAGTGTTTCTCTGACTAGTCTGACACAGTTTAAGTAGTATAGTCTCCTTGTTATAAAAAATGTTGGTAGACTCCAAAGTGACCTAATAGGCAGCATCCTTTGAAATTTGAACACATGGAATTCACTCATGCTTTTACATCATCTTGCAAGACAAGATATATAATGAGCCCCATTTAAAATTATTTACATGTGAATTAATAGTATTCCAAAGTAGACATTTTGCAACAAAGTTAAAGTTCAAAAAACCCTAATGCCTGCAGGAATTTTCACCTTTATGAATCAATAAATTTGTTGGAAGAAGCAATTTCTGAAATTTTGCCAATAGCAAGTGGTACCAACCTGAGCATTTGTTTTCCAGGTTTTAAGTTTTTTTCAGACAAAGTTTTCTTAACATGTCTGCATTTTGGAGAACCAAAAGCCTCTGTTGCAATTCTTTATTTAACCTCTGTTCTAGAACATATTTTTAAAGTTTTGCAAATATATTACCCATATTATTTATGACATAGCAGAATTCGTATTTTGGTTCAGTTTGGGTTTTTTTTCCTAGGTGTCAAGAGAAGACAAAGCAATGACACCTCAAGCTTCAACAACATAGCTTTATAAAAATTGAAAATGAATGATAAGGAGAAGAAAATTTCTACTCAAGAGAAAAGAAGGGGATTCAGCAATGTACATTCACACAGACATAAATTATTGTGTTGTATCTAACCTGTCACAAACCATATGTATTCACCCACATTGTAATACAGCTTCATCAAGTTTCCTGAATTTCTCAATTAAAAAAAAAAGGTTTTGGAAACAGAGTTAATTCAACATTTCACGTGGCAGTCTTTGATGCATCCTCAAATTCCAATTATTAGTAGGACCAAACATAGGAAGATACCTGGTCCTGTATTGAGACTTGCATTTCTGAAAATGTTTTCTATACAGAAAGGAATAAAAGCTTCTGACAAGCAAAGGAAAAAGGGACAGGTCCAATCTGTGTTAGATTAAATGCTTATACATTTAAGGTTTACCATATGTCGATTGTCCAAAACATTATAAATATAATTGAGTATAAAATATCTTTATATGGAGGGGTGTTCAACCAGTACAAATTAGCTGCAATTAAATCCTGCCCTTGCTGATTACTATATGTGTTCAACTGTCAATCTCTCATGTCTACTCACACTGTAGCTAATTTCAAGCAATATCCAAAGGTATACAGATTGCAGATTTAAAACCCTTCAGTCTAGTAAAGAAGAAACGCAAGGCGACAGTGAAATTCAAGGCACAGACAAACTCCATTCTGCCACGAGACAAAAGAATGGAGTGTGCAGAGATGTTTAATTTGACTGGGGCACCTTATACTGAGGGCTAACATTTCTGTAGAATCCTCAAGTCAGATATAAATGTTTCTGAACAACAACACCCACTCTTTTTTTTTTTCTTCCTGTTTAATATTAATGGAGGATGCCAGATTGATGGTTTTGGAGATTAAAATGCCCTTTTTCTATGTTTAGGGGAAGTTCAGCATAGTCAGCTGCAGGAGCAACTAAATGAATGCAGCCCGTTACTGCCTTCTTTCAAGGGGTACAAAAGTAATTCTATTTTCATGCTCTTTCACTCTTCATTTCTTGTACTGATTATGCCAATTAGAGCAGTCCTCTTGGTGATGTGGTCATCTGCCTTCTAGAAATCTTACCTGCCTGTTTATATGCTTGCAGGTACTGACAGCTGCAGAATGAATTTGATACAGATCATTTAGCTATCCCCAACAATGAGCAAGGAGATAAGCTACAGATTGAGTGGTAAACACTCTGTTGAGTCATTTGTACCATTTCTGCCTTAGTGCGCTCTTTTACTATGGAATACAGACTGCATAAACTTTTATTTATATATCAATATATATATATATATGTGTATATATATATATTCTAGAAACTATATTTAAAGTGGAAGAAATTTTGGACTGTTTTTACTGCAGATTTGTGGAACTGTCTTAAATGTGGGGACCAAAGAGAGAACCGTATCTAAGTAAGACGCATGACTGCAAATCTGCTAACACAAAATCTAAGTTCTTTGCCTCTAAACCTTGTAAGTTTACAAATACTTCTTTTCCAGTGTAGAGAATATCTAGTTCATACATTCTGCTTGGTTCCCTGGTGAACACACCATTTGTTTTCAAACCAAAATCAAATTCTTTATTCTCCAACTCCTAGTCAGTGTGACCCCCTAAAGAACCTTGTCTACATTTTTTTCTTATAATCTGTCAGTATTCCTTTTCTCATGGTTCTTCTTCCCTGGGTGACTCCAGGGCCTTCCTTACATTGCCCAACACGGTAGCCTCATCTTCACTCATGTTTCTGTTTCACTCAAGAACTTAAAGTCTTCTCTCAAAACTTGTTTCTTTTAGTTCATTTCCTAATACTGACCTTAATCTTTCCAAATGTTGTCTTTACATTTTAAGACTCTTGTTTAAGTCTAAATAAATATAAATTAATAAACAAAAAGTCAAAAAAAGGTTATTAACATGATACATATGTAAAATAGACTGATTTAATGATACTTCATTTCTTCTTACTCCTGTTCTTAACTGCTCTTTTCACCTGTATTTTAATCCCTGCTGAATCTAATTTATATGCTGTGATTAATATGTTTAGAATAGTCTTACTTTCAGCCTGAAGGGGTTCAAAAATGTTACTGCTTTACAGTGCAATAGTGAAATTTTACTTACAGTAGTAACCAGTCAGAATATCTATGAAGTTCCAAACGCAGTAAGAGCAGAAGTACCAACAATCAACTGATTTTAAAATATACCATGTCATTTTACATGTAAGAGTAGCTGCAGTTGAAGCCGCTCTTTTCTGTGCATAGAATATACACGAATAACAAGAGAGTTTTTACATGCCACATAGTAAGCAGTCCTGCATACAAAAGCATTTAACATATAAAGATAAATGAGGTCATTGGAAGAGAGATTTGCCAGGACTTGGACAAAGTCCATGAAGTCAAATATGCATTTGCCTTTGGATATGGGCATTATCTTAGAGGCAGAAGGGAAGCTGAAGGTTCCATGTTCCAAGCCCTCTCCACAGTGGTGACCACATTTGCACATACCCGACTTCATCAACCAGAAACATGCCATGTGCAATGTAATGGAGAAATACAGAATAGCCAAGAGACTAAAGAAAACTGTGCTCTGAACAACAGCAGGGAATGCAGGGAAAAAGATGAGATAAAACAATACTTCTCATTAGTCTTTCATTTCCTGAAATACTGAGTATAGTAAAAAGCAAGTTAACTACACACTAGTATAGCAATGACTCAGGCTTCTACCAGGACATCTCAAAAGATCCTGGTACTAAAAAGAAAGGCACTTAATCTCTGTTTTTCTGGGCTTTAGTTGTGTTGCTTTTTTAATGGTAACAAATTCTATACTTTTTAAATTTGCATTAAAGTTCATTAGGAGAATCCTAAACTGGGCAACACAAAAATCTGCTCATTCTGAAAAATGGCCATTGTCTTCAAGACTGGCTGCAGTTTGCCCTTTGTGCTTTGAGACTGAGAATTCAAAAATGCAGACCTACAATAGCCAAGCTGCCCCTTTTTATCTGGAGGCTTTGGGTATCCCCCAAGATTTTTATATAAATGTAGTGCACTCTGGTTTACATTAGAAAAGGAAACATTTATCTTATCACATTGATATCGGCTCAGTACAATATTACATTCTGGAATAAGAAAATATTGCAACTTTACTTGAAAAGGTCAAGAGGTACTGTTTATCTTCAGGGCATAATGAATTACATCGTATTGCCTCCCCAAGAACTCTGAAAGAATGGAATATGTTTTGACGCATAATGCACAACTCAGGCTCTGTGATAGTAGGTGGAATAACAAACAAAGCTGCAGTGGAATACTTCCAGCTTCAAAATTCTGTATAAATATAAATCTATGTGAGAAACCTGGTTAACAAGTAGTGCTTTTGTTACTAAAAAAAATATGTGTGACACTTCTAATAAGGTGTGACCTTCAAATCTCTTCAACCTCTTAATTGCATCCTAAATTCGAGTTTACTTACTTATATTATTACATGTTAAACGTTATAGCTGTTCAGCGAGGTAATATAACAGCTCAAAGTTTCTGGTTTCCAATTTTATAGTCAGAACACATCTTTTTATTTATGAAAATCACATTCCCTCTTATGACTGACCGCTTGGTTTATGCTGCAAGGATCATACTCTCAATTCACTGTTACTGATCACTAAATACTGCCCACTTTTCTGAAGAGATGCTTCCAGTTTGGTTTCATAATGTTAAAAAAAATGAAAAAGAAAGGATAATGATAGCTGAATCTGAAATCCCAATAATAGAGGCTTGTGTCTCCTCATATTTCCTGTATCGAGGCCAGTGACTGGTAAGTGGAAATTTTAGTGGAAAATCTATGATGATACTTACAAGCAGAAAATGTTTTTCCTGCAGAAAAAAACAAAACCACAACCAATTTTTTATACATCCTCATCTTTCAGCAGCTCATCTATATCCCACAAATTGTTTTAGTAGGAAGTAATATGTGACTTAGTCCTGAATATTAATTTTTCAAAACAAGTGAGAAATCGAACTAACAAATGAATGAGGATCTGGGGAAAAAAAATGAGAGTTAAACTAGGGAGATGGCAAGACAATACATTTGAAAAATCTCTACTGCTCTGCAAATTTCCTTTTGCAATCATATTTTGCCCAGTGTATTAAGAAATTAGCAGAATGCAGATGGAGATTGGAGCAGTAATCCAGAAGGGAGACACGTGTGTCAACATGCCCCTTTTTTTTGTTAGAGCAGGGGTGGTTGGCTACGACTTAATAGCCAAGATTGCTGCAAGGAGCTTTTCCTTACTTTGTCCAGTTGAAACTCAAAACAGTGATCACAGTAGTCAGTTTTTACTTTATTGCTTAACACAGTAAAGAAGTACTCACTGAGCTGAAATTCGTCTCAGATGGCAGGTGAGAGCTAACAGCACCAGCTCTTGTAATCTGTTCATTCAACACAAGAACTCACATTTCAATTTATTCTGCTATAAGATCTTGAAAAATGTAGTGGTCAAAGAAGAATCAGTAGGCAGGGGGTGCTCTAATACATACTATAGATCTTTGGCAATGTAGGAAAAAAATGAAAGAGACAAACCTGGAAGTGTGTGGAGACTCACCTAGAGTAAACATGCAAGACAGACAGGGAGACCTTTAACTTCAATTCAGAAAAGAGGTGAGAAATAGAGAAGAAGTGAATACAGGAATCTTTCTATTTGTGGGTACTGGGTCAATAAGAAAACAATGAAGATCAATACGAACTGCATCACTTATGGGCGCTAAGCCTCCATCAGGCCTACAAACAGAAATGCCACATCAGTGACAACAGCTGAACAGCTGCAATGCAAGACCAGGCAAGATCTCAATATCAAAGTACTTTTCTGAAATAAAGAAAATTAATAGACTGAACTCGAACCTACATCGTGTGGTAGAAAAATCACAGCTAGATTCATTTTCCAATGAATATGCCAAACACAGATGTTTGTGGAGTAAATCAGGGCTTCATTTTTTAGATAAGAACCCTTATCCCATGATACAGAAAAAGGGAAGAGAAACAAGAAAACAAAATATGTTACTGTAAGTAATAAAGAAATATTAACTAGAGTGTAATATCATGGGTCTCATCGTTATGGGAGGTGGAGACATGATCAAACTGAATAAATAGACAGAGTTGGGATCATAGAGTTGTTCAGCAGTCTGTTTGGAAAATCATTTGAGTCTGCCTTGTCATCTACAGAAGTTAAATAACTGTTAGAAGAAAGTAGAGCAAAATGAAAAGACTATTTGTATTCAAAAATTTCTGAAAAGCAATCTCCATGTATTCTTTTGTTTCCTGGTAGAAGTTTTCTTTCCTCTCTTTTTCCTAACAGAACAAAAGTTGAAGCATATCAAATCATTTAAGGTATCATCAAAGATATAAAGAGATGTTCTGTGGAAAAAGGGAACAATACATATTTTCATCAGATTTCGAGACATTGACCATGGCTGCCTCTGTCCAAAACTGCAATGAATAAAACACATAGAACACTCTCTCTGGTTTTCTTTCCAAAGTGTTCTTACATTCTTAAATATGTCACAACCAAAGCAAAAAACAAGAAGAAAAAATTACAGATTTACAGGATGGTTAGATTTTAATAGGATAGTTAGATTTTAATAACTTACTATCAGATTAATGATAGATATTAATAGCCCTGAATAGGACTATGCCCAGTTCTGACAGTTGGCTCCAAAGTATGTCATCTGAGTCTTGAAGCAGAGTTGCAGAGGTTTTGATCAAAGTAATACTCCCAATTTTTAGAAGAGTTCTTAGCATGCATAAAATGCTTAAAAGTCCTAACAAATTACCTTTCAAGTCCAAACTGCTAAAACAACAAGCTAAATGCCTAAATATAAAAGTAGCAAAAATGAAATCATACAACCCATAACTGGCACATGTTTAGCCAATTTCTATCATTTGTCCCTTACTATTTAGAAAAAAGAAAAGCATATAAGAGGATAGCTCTGCTTTCCACACCTTTTAAGAAAACACCCTTGATAGTAAAACTAAATGAAGTTTTCTACTTCAATTTTTTACATTTTATCTGACTTTTCTGCATCTTATTTGTCAGGTTCTACCAATGGTTTTCTGTTGGAGTTTTTTGAGTCATTTGGCCACAGATTTCTCACTGGATTTTAAGAATCAAAATGCATAAATTAATTTTAAATACAGAGTTAGGAGTTGTTTCTTCATACCCTTTTTGCATGTACCAATACTAGACAACAGTGTTGATAGATTACAATAACTCAGACCTACTGAAAAGGACTGCCTGTATCTCAATCAGTCCAGTTACCATTCTCTGAGAAGGAGCTGAGGGTATCCCTGGACTTGCTGGGGATTTTAGATTTAACACTTGGCCTCTCAGAGCAGTTTTCATCTTTTAAAACTGTTTTTTGGCTGTAAGGAACATTTCTGAAGGGCTTGGCTAGCTGCAGGCACTTAACCCTGGTTTGCACTTGCAGAGCACCAAAGGCTCTGGCTTCCAGCTAGGAAGTCACCGACTGACTGACAAAGAGACACAATATCCTGGCACAGTACAGGGAATACAGGCTGAAATTGTATCCTTGATGCACTCTGCACATTTTGACAAAAACACTGAGAAAGAAGGTATTGTCTGAGGTTCTGAGAAAATTTTGGAGCCCTGCTTAAGAAGCAGGAGAGGCATTGATTGAGAAGAACAACAGATACGGACAAAAATGGATTTTGTAATCATTAGGCAATTATTTCCAACCTGTAGGAGGAGGAGTTGAAACAATTAGTGACCATCCTTGGGAAAGGAGAAATAAAAAAAGGCATTTTCTGCCTTAAGGAATCTTTCACATCTCATTCACATCACAGGGACTGTTGGAAGTTACAGTTAGCCCTTACAGCACTTGTCTGATCACTGGTCTATGTGTGAAAAATATTTGATATTTTGGGCCATTCTTCTCTTATTTTGCCAAAAATTCCTCTTCTCCTTCAAACTGAAGTTTGTCTGTTAAGCCTCAGTTAGTAGGGCCAGTAAGATCAGGAAGGATAAGCAGAGCCCTCAGGACACTAAGCACACTAATCATAAAACGCAAGAAACAGAGTAAGATATTTGCTCATTGCATTATACAGAAACAATTAGGGAGTAACACGCCTTGCAAATAGATTTTTGTTATTTTTTTTTATTTTATTAAGGAAACCATAAAAGAAGAGGAAAATCTCCAATCAGAAATTACAGCCCATTGTGTTAGACGTTCAACAAATACACTGCACAGACAGACTTTGCAACAGTTTGGAAAGTATGTTCATAAAGGGAAAGCACCACTGAATAAAAGTACAATTAAGTTTTGCAGTGTAAAGCTTTTCATGTATCCATCGTGATTCAACGACGTAAAACCAATAGGTTAAAGAATATATTACATTATCTATTCACATAAATGGCATGAAGACAGATTTTTGGCCTCTCTTTAAAAGCTATGAAATGCAGCCCAAAAATGACAGGATAAGGTGTTAAGCGAAGGTTTTAGCAGCACGAATCCACACAGCAGCAAAGCTGGAGTGTGCTAGCCACTTTGTTGTATGCAGATAGGTGTTAATTTACATTCTGGGATACTTTAGCACCTGACACGATTAACATCAGGACAGGTAAATGAGTCTGTGCATCACAACCACCAGAATGGGGTTAGTGTAGCCTGATATACAATACTCGTGCTTCAAAGATACTCACAAGTTCTGGCATAGGTTTAAAGTTTTCCATATTTTTCCCTCAGATTCGTACTTCTGAACATTATTATCAATATAGATAACATGTTTTTTCTATTCATTCTGTTTTTGACCCAAACAGCACAGGGGATTGACTTCTGACTCACCGGTTTATAAACTATTCCATGTGCCTACGCAAGTAAAAATTACTGAAGTTAAGAATGCAGAGTAGTAACATAGGCTTATACAAATTGCAGTATTTTTTTTTTTAATTATCTTTATGTAAGAGGTGTCAATAGAAAGAAAAAGAGTTATGGTTTTACTTAAGCAGGATTATAAGTATGGTAACAAATTGAATGAAAGAGGATAGCCAAACATCTTTCATTATCTGCAGTAACGTTATCCAGCAGCCACGGCATCAAATGGCAGTCACGTAATTAGGATTACTCTGAAGCAGGAAAAAAAGCATACTGGTCACTCAGATATTTTTGCAACACAAGATGAGTTTTTACTGAATATTTTTCTTGATTATGCAGCTCTTTTTGCATTCAAGTGTACATCCTTGAATGTGGGATTCATTCCATAGCCATTCATCCATGGCTTCTTCCTCAACCCTGCCATCACAGTTCCTCCTCTGTCCTTTAACTCTGTATATGCTCATATACATGTGGAAACCAGTATGTTTTCTCTCCTATGCTCCTCGCCTTCTGTTTCTTCTTTCAAATTCTTCTAATCAACAAAATGCATATAGTTCATTTTCCTTGTATTACAGAGAACATCATCTAAATCTGGCAAAGGTGCTCTGAAAATGCCCCCTGCATCATGCATGGGTAGCCAGCTGCTGGCTTTAAGAGCAGTCTCTGATCTCAGCCCTAACAGGAGAGTTCCTGCCTCCAAACATGGCTTCCATACTAGGAAGAAAGTATTACCTAAATTATGACTTCAGCTCCACTGAGAATGATGAAACGTCATCCATTTTGCAAGATAGCCTTTAGATGTGGAAATTTCCTCGACAGTGTATGCTGAGTTAGCCACGGCTAGGAAAGCAAAACCTCATGGTTGGTGAGGAAAAATGAATCACAGCCAGAAGACACATGGTTTTTGAATGCCTCCAGCTGTAGTACAGACACTATGTTTCAGTAAGCTTCAAAAATAAAAAAGTGGCAGAAAATGGGCTGCTACTACCACAAAATCACACAGGACTAAAACGCTTGACAGGATTATGAAAAGAATTAATTTGAAATTAATTTTAAAACTAGAAATCAAGATCCAACTTACATTTTAAATTCTCAAACAATTAATTCTATGTTCATGAAGTTAATGTGGGTAAGAATACGATATATTTAAAACCTAGCTATAATGTGCAAAAACTTCAACACATTTTAAATTGAGAACTGTACATACCACTCCAGTAACAATCAAGCTGTCCTCATATTTTCAGCTTACTTTCCTCCCACTCAATTAACTCTCTGATTTCCCTATTCCTGTACTTCACCACTCCTCAACCCCTTGTCTTCCGTATCCCCATCAGCTTTAGGACCAATTGACTTTCTGCTGAGGCTTTGGTACAGTAAGATCCCCAGAAACCCAGGCAGGGCACTGAGATGCCTCCTGATGCTGTCAGGGCTGGCTGATGCAGCAGGCACAAGTCCCAGCCTCAAGGTTCAGGGAAGGACCAGCTTTCCCATCTCCCACAGATTCAGAGTGATGCACCGGCTGCTGGTCCATGCACCTTCCCTGCTACTGCCAGCAACACTAAATTAAACTACCACAGGTGTGGTGCTCATTGTACTGTTGAGATATTGTCCAAAAACTTTTATTGACCTCATTATAGTGAGTTTTATTTGGACATTTACATCTACAGGCAAAGGATAAAAAACATTAATTGAGTATGGCCAAATTTTGAATTTATTCTTCATGGGGAAAAAAATTCAAATTACTGGTGCATCAGGCTAGAGAATGCTCAGTGTACAGGACTCCTGTACAGCACCACTATCCACTTTCAACTTGAGTCTGTAGCTCTGGACTATTCAGAAAAAATGCAGACAGTGGTCACAATATTTCCACCAAATCAACAATGTGATTTCAATATAATGAAAAAAATCCATATCAATAACCAGAGAAAACTGCAGAAAAAAAAAATTAGTTACGTCATTCTTAAATTTTACAATGACTACTTTAGTGCTAAGTTCTCTGCACATCTTTTTACTTTATTCGAATAATGTATGTAAAAAATAATGTTTTCAAAAAACAGATGTCAATCCTTATTTGAGAAAAAAGAAAAAGACACTTTGGAACAACAACTTTGAATAACATTAGCAAGGCCAGAGTATTCTTATATGGCAATATTGAAATACTGCAATTATGAATTGTATTAAACTAAAAAAACAAACAAAAATTTTGATTTACACAAAAATTACCTCAGTCAGGTTTTCTGTGAAATACAAAAGATAAAAGGGTACAATGGCTTTCTGTCTGTTACTTCTGCCTGTGCCATGCCTGAACAGAGGAAAAGAGTTTCACTCCTGTTGTTTATTGATTTTCTAGATTAAGAATCCCAGTGAGAGAATTGTAACAGACAACCATAAAATTATTTTTGGTGTGCTTATTTGCCTTTCCCTTGCATCTATTTGGCCTGTGCCTGTAGACAATTATGCGTTCCAGCCTAGACTCAGGTGCTAATAATGAAGGACAAATAGAATCATATGTGTAAACTTCCCCTTCTGATGAAAATTTATATTAACTTTCTGCCACTGTAAACAGAACTGCATAGCTCAGCGTCCCTGATGAATTGGTGATGAATTCAGTCATTTATATCCCAGGAATCTGTGCATTTATGGGAAAAGATGAAAACCGTCTGTATTGTGTAACCTTGCACTTTTTGAGTAAGAAAAAGAAAACACCAGCCTGTTTAGTTCATCACTTAAAGTGTGTAAATTTCAGCTCAAATACCAGATTTCTGTAGGACTCTCTCGCTTCCACTTCGGGGATCCCTGCCAATATAAACAAGCCAAACAGTGCAGAGTGCCATGTTATTGGTACAACTGTGAACGTATACACTCGCAGCCTGCTATAAAAATTGTTATGAATATCCTTGCAATACAACAGAATCTTTGTTACATGCTGAAGCTGGACAGTTTGACAGTTTGGCAGCTCTGCTGGAGAACAAAGTTGTTTGGGGTAGATAAAAACCTGGCCAGCTTTGTTCTACCTAAAACATACTGGCCCTTTTTACAAGCCACATTTTTTTCAACAGTGCCTGGCTTTTGTTTTTTCATTTTGTACTACCTGCTTGAAACAAGGTGAATTTCTATATATGCATGGATGAAAATAATTATGTATATTAACAAGATGTAAAATAAATACCTTAAGAAGTCTTTAAATGTCAGGCTGCAAAGCAAGTATAGTCAAGTTTTAACTACCAGTTCCACATTCACACAGTAAAAATTTCCAAACAAATTAAAATGTCCAGAATTAGTGAATACTTGAGGTTCATTTTAAGAAGCTGAATATTCTGTATGAATCCAACATACCTGTATAGTGCTGCACAAGTCTGAGTATCACAGCACAACAAGGAGGTGTTTTTTACAGACAGCATTACCACTTTCACTATAAACAAACACCCAAATATTGAATTTAATTATTTCCATTATTGGATAAATTATGCAGTCACTATTGGACAGAAAATTTGGGGTTTACAAAAGCAGAAAACATGGATATTACCATCTCCAACTAGCATTCAATTGACATGAAAATCAAAGGAAAACAAATGCTTCATACAACCTCAGGGGAAAAAATAATCATTAAATCTAGATAAACAACCCTTTTCCCAAGCTACATGGCAATCTACAATTCCCATTTTATTACCAGGTGCTCATAGATATTTCAGTGCACATAAACATATTCATTAAGCATTATGTAATATCCTAGAAGATTTTTTTTTCTTTTCAACAGGCAGTTGAAAATTCTGCTGGGAAAGTCCAGTGTATTTGTTTCAAAAACAACATCCCCATGCTAGAGAATTGAAAGACAGAAGAATTTAGACTGTTTGAGTAGATTTTTTTAGAGCATTTGAAAATAAAATTCATAAAGGTAAATTGCTTTTCACCTTTAACTTGAATTTAAGTGGATAAATCACTTGTGTTTCAGAAGACAATAGCTTGTACTCCATGTTTCACTGGTTATGAGATTGCACACCTTTTCATGATACACTTTATCTCAAAGTTGTCTGTGGCTGTTCCTATTATGCTGTGTGCATGACCTTTTAGTAAGCTGAAGAAGATACAGTTATCTTCTTTTCTGACATGCAACATCTATCAATCAACATGTTTTCACGTAATTTATTCAAGGCAAATAGCAGCTCCTAAGGCTAGTGAACCGCAGCACTATCCCAGTGATTTTGATTAAGGAACGATGTGGACAGCTTAGGTGGGAAATGAAAAATGCATACCAGTGTTGATAAAGATGTAACTGAAACAGCAAACGGATCTGAAAGACCAAAATGTATATATTTTTAAGTGATTCACAGGAACTACTACAACCTAATATCATAAATACAGGAGATGTGTTATTTGATGAACTTAAAATGCTCACAGTCCAGTTTACCCATGGTTTTTAAACCAATGCCTACATAGTTTTCTTGGCCTAATCTACATTTTTCTCATTGAATCAAGAATGTAAATTAAGACAAAATGATTCTTTTTCAATTTCATGCTGAAGTAGCTCAAGTTAGTGAACCTAATTTCTCCTAACAAGAAAAATTTATCACTGTAAGCTCACTCAGTTGCCTTTTATAGAGAGTTCCTGTATGCATTTATGGAAGTGAAAGAATAAAAAGATTGATAAATGTGCCAAAGGAATGGTCCCTTTAACTAATTCAAGCCAATGCAAGCACAATTAAATTACTCATACCAAACAAGCAAATGTAAAGATCATTTAATAATCTATGTGATAATCCTCATCTCTGACAGAATGCAGTTTATTTTTCACTATGACTGAATTATTTACTCTATTCTGAAATAAATCTTTCTTTTGGAAAAAAAAAAGTTTTCTTATTTTTACACGCTCTTATTTTAGCTGCTGAATGAATTTGAAGCTTTTGTTCACTCTCAAATGCAACTATAATGAAATCAAAGTGTACATGTATAAATAAAGCATCTTAAAAGTTATTATTTATATTTCAAGCTATGCAGAAGCTTCCTCATACATTTTGAGATGCAAGTCCAGTTCCATAGGCCTTTTATCTCACATGCTAAAAAGGAGAACTTTCTGCCTTTCCACGGTGAAAGAAAGGTTTCAATTTTTTGTCTTCCACATAAATCTCTAAATTCTAAAATTCCAAATTTAAATTTAATTTCTGGCATGATTTTTGGTATAACTTATTCATATAAGACAACCAAATTAGGTTTATATTTTGTAACTGAGATTCCACGCAATCCTGTTGTTATTTTATTGCCAGAATGCCTGAGTCATAGACTAAAAAACTATTGTGCTGTTACTGTGCAAATACCGAACAAATTAGCAATCTCTGCCCCCTTGGAGGTTACCAGGCAAGGACAAGACTAGTAAAATACATTAACAGATGCAGAACAGACAGAGGGTAAAGTACAAATAGACAATGAAGTAACATTGTCAGCATGACAGTCTTTATATACCATCCCAAACATTGTCTGTATCTTTCTCTGAAGGAGAAGAATGAAGTAATTTTTGGAGTACTCAATCAAGCCATTGGAACCAGTTTACTATGAAAAATTACAAAAAATTAGAAAAGTTTTACTGAGTTATTTGAAGAGCTCAAAAACCTGGATAAGTTGATGGATAAGTAAGGGCATAAACCAACGTAAGATGAAGTACAGTTTCTTTTATGTGGTGTAACAAACAGGAAATACGTTGTTAAGGTACAAATAAAATTAAAATTTATTAATCTAACGGAGTGTTTATTTAGAAGGCAGGAGGAAATTTCCATTGTTCTATTTTGTGTTAATAAGAAAACTCATCATGTGGGTGACTCCATAGAAGGAACTCAGAAAGCTCATAAATACAAACCTATAGCTGTTGAGTAAGGAAGCCCGTTACTGAAGTCAAAGATTCGTTCTCTTCCCCTTGGACATGGAGCAAGGCACAGACATGTTCTCCTCTCTTTCTTATTCAGTGCAGGAAGAACTCTCCCACTTTACTGCCCTGAACACTGAGTTGGCTCTCCTGCTTCAATATCCTTTAGCTGGTTAACACAAATATGCTTTTGAAGATTACTGGTACTTCTTGTCATAATAAAAGTACTATTTTTGTTGTCCCTAAAATAGAGGCTATATCTGTTAGGGAAAAATGAATGTCTGAGTACTGCAGACCAGTTCACTTGCTATGTGCTAATACACCAGCCCACAGAACCTGCCTTCCATGGACACTCTACAGTCTTTTGCATTTTTGCATTTGTACAGATGGTTAGCAGTACAATTGCCCTTCAGCCTCTTAGCAGTTGTCAAAATTAACAAAGGATGGAGTTATTAATTAATTACAGTAACATGTAGATGCCTAAATTAAGGCCCCATTAGATTTGACACCGTGCATGTGTGGCATAAAAAGATCAGGCAAACACACAGCAGGAAAGAGCAGAAGGCAAGGAAAAACAAAGCATTCCCAGTTACTATAAATGCAAGTTTCAGTCCACCCACGGATTAGCCGGTGCTGAGCCTGCTATACACACCACATGGACATGATCTTCAGGGATAGCAACAGCCATAGCGGATCTGCAGATTTTTATGGGGTAGCAGGGGACAAAAGTACGTACGTGGATGAAAAAAAAAATGGACTAAGCAGCAATGAAAGCTGGCATTAAGGACAGAGTGGAAATTAAAAGTTGTGGGTTTGGTAAAGCCATACAGGGATGAGATTGTAAGACAATGGGAGAAGGGAAGATGTGGAAGTACTGGGAACCCATAAGAAGTCCAAAATCATGCTGTATTACAGACAAGAAGTGCACATGAATGAAAAGACCCAAGTCACACAAGAAGTGAGGGAATCACAAAAGAAACAGAAGCAGAGGTGAGAGATGAAGGGTGCTTGGAGTTATTGTGGTCTTTTGGAAGCCAGGAAAACACTGGAGATGATAGGAACAAAAAAGGGATGACTATTTACTGAATAGCTGTGCAGTCTGAGACTTGTGATCAGAAGGAGACAGAAGGAATATTGGAGAGATGAGAGAAAAGGACAGTAACACTGATTTTCAGAGATCTTCACCAGTTTTAACAAAGGTTCCAGTTCTCCTACCAGATCTTTCAGTGAAATACTCACCAAGAATAAAGAATTTATTTTACAGACCAGGGGAAAAAAGTGTAACTTTGAGATAGTTTAATTCAAAGAGATTTAATTACTTAGTTATTCTTGTATAGATCTGAAATAAACAGTTTTCTTTTTAGAATCAGTAACAACTGCCAACATGGTAGAAACTTTTAGGGTTTATCACTTTACCAGTATTTTTGCCATGTGAATGTTTGAAATCATATTGATGCTTTCCTCAACAGTGGAGACTTGAAATGCCATTTTTTCTCATTCAGAATCTAAAAATGACAGCATCCCATTAACTTAGATTAAAATATTTACTTTTATTTTGCTATTTAGGACCACTGCAGTTCACTTTCGCTATTTCCTCTATGCAACAGGTACTTCCCAACACCAGTTAAAAGGAGAGATACTGGATGTGCCACAGCAGAAAACTATGAAATATTCAATAATGAAAATCCCACAGCTTGTATCAGACCTCCTAAACCACTTTTCATTTAACAAAGATAAAAGATGACCTAGAGATGACCTAATTATTGGGCAGAATGGATCTCAGGGAGATCAGGACTCAAGTCCCTCTCCACTGCTCATGTTCAGATGGAAACTGAGTGATTAATCTTTGCATAAACTGCGGACTCCAGCCTAAAAGTATAAAGCAGTGTAGATGTAGGCAGGAAACAGTACTTCTTTGAGAGCAGTTCTGTTTATGTTATAGCTTCTCAGTTTGCATTTCATAAAACGACCTTTCATCCTCTCACCCTCTGCTAGGTGAACTCTCTCGCCAGCGCCGGCAGCTTATCGCGGCTGTCAGGAAAGGTGTCAGCAAACAGTGTGCATACCCTACATACATGTGGTTACAAACAAACCAGCACATCTTACACTGCTCATCGCCAACTGGGAACCATATCTACAATTGCAGTCTAAATATAATCAGGCTAGTATTCACATTAAAAAAAACTCCAAACAACCTCTTCTTTCCAAAGCAGAGAGTATCTTCTGTGCTGATTTTAAGATGTGTATGAAACTGTATTAACAGCAAGCATATTTTTTTTCCATAATTTTAAACTGATTTTTGGATAAAAAATAAACTTAAAGAATTTAAATTACAAAGGTGAAACAGTTACACCCAACAGAGACTTCTAAAACACTCAGTTCAGATCTCTGTGTCTCAAATTTATCAGTAGTTAGGGTGATTTAATACTACTGAATTACACCTGATTTTAGGACCATAATATTGCAAATGGAGCTTCAAAAATACTAACAAATAGTACCAGAAGCTGCCATTAAACTGTCACGATAAAAAGCACCAACAATTTCAGCCTGTAGGGCAAAATCTTTACAAAGAAGGAAGAGTAGTGTGGGTCTGCTATAAGTTTTGAACATAAGTTTGGGAATACAGGAATGGTTCCTCCAAATCATGTCCAGTAGGAAGAACACACAGTTCTCCTTGGAAGTCAACTGACTAGTTAGAAACAAGAGACCAAGGTCAAGGCTATGGAAGGAGTATGTCTCAAGGACGGCTGGTAAGTATAAGGTTTATTGTGTAAATTCAATGTTTCACAAGGTATAGCTGGACAAAGGGAAGAGTAATACACAGCTAGACCATAAACTGCCCTCCAAAGGCAGGAAGATTAGGATGCGAGGGTTTGGCTACTGCAAAGAATGTATAGGCAAAAGAGCAATTCTGGCAAATAGTCAAAGAAATACAGAATTATCTAAGAAACTTCCCCTTTGGAAGAAGTTAAAAACCATATACAAAGACCTGTAAATAAACAGGACAGCACTAACACTGGACAGAGCTGCGCTCCTGAAATAAGTATGAAAACTGTCAATGATCTTTATCAGAAAAGATGATGGTCACTGATGCTACAAACAAGGAAAAAACATGAAGAAAGATCTACAGTGCATGGGAGAAGGTGAACCCAAATGGTTATAAAACAAATTAAGAGATGATTATGACCAAAAAGACTGAGGGGAGAGGAGACATTGTAAATAAGATAGAAAATGCATGGTCAGAACAGCAATTTAATTGTGTATGTTGATTGTCAGCAACAGCCCATCTCAACTCCCCAAATCCTCAGCAAAAGGCGCAGAATATAACCACCTGTCTAATGGTTGCATTCAGTTTTAACAGCAGGTAAAATCTGAGGCATATCTTCCATGCTGCTTTTTTTTCACATGTATAAACATCTCAGATAACCTGTATCGTGTTAAAAACACCAGCACCAAAACGTTGTGATAACCATCACAGCGAGGGGGAGCCGTATCTACAGGAGAAGGGCTGGTAAAGAAAGCAGGCCCTATGGAAATGTCACCCAGACAGCTACTGGGATAGAAGTGCTTTTGCTTTTCTGTTTCATGAATAAAACACAGGTTATGCGAGTGAATATACATTACTGCTTCACACACTGACTTAAAATGATGCAGTTTTGTTTTCAGAAAACATTAGTTAAGAACTGGTAGGGCTGGTGGCAATGCATACATATTACTGTTATACTTGTATTTTCAATTAAATGTAAAAATCAGTGGTAAATTAATTATAACATTCACTAAGAATTTCTTGTTGTTTGATGAATCACACTTAACACTCATTCAGTTTTTTATGTTATAATGCTATCTGATGACCAAAAACTGCTTGTCTAGTCCACTAATACATAAGCCATTACCAAAGATTTCCCAAATAGTTTAAGAAAACAAATTCCAAACTACAGAGTATTTGCTGAATTGGTTTCACAGATAATTTACTAGACACTTGTGTTTTGTGACTGGTCATTTAAATCATATAATATTGCCTTCACTCCCTGGTTGAAACACTGAGGGACTAGAACTCCTTAAATAAGAAGCAACAAAGGAGAAACAGCAAGTACTGTTGTGAGAGCATAAGTAATTCAGTTGAACTAGAAACACTAATCTACTATAAAATAAAACACGGCATCACAACAATAATTTATTCCATTAATTAGAAGTTGGAAAAGAATTCAATCATGTTCAGAATTCAAATAAACATTATTGTTGTGAACTCCAGCAAGAAGACTTTCAGCTACAAAAAACAGCTTTAATGCATATACACTATTATTTAATCAAATTGTGTTTACTTTTTGTTATTGATTTTAAAAAGAGTACCTACCTCACATAATTTACAGGCTGAATGCCCAGTGAGCAAGGTATGCAATTTGCTCCCTTGTTCTCTGAACCCAGTTTCTAAAACCTGCCAGTCATCATTTAAACAAGTAAAATGGGCAGCTGTGTTACAGAAGTGATTTTTCACACAGAACCTAATGGCATCTGAACAAATACGAATAATATCTGAAATACCATTTTAGCAGTTAGTAGGGCTTGAAAATATCTCTGAAATGTATTTGCTCCTGGCTGGTTTGTGATGCTTTATCCTGTAGACCCCGAGCAGAAGCAGTATGCTGGTGTCTTGCCTTGAAGTGGCTTGTGAGGATGATGGTAACCCTTTCTTTGGTGGGTGGCAAAGGGCTACTTCCTGAAAAGAGGATTTTTCTGGTAAACTTGCAAAACTGGGCTTGTCAATGCATGGTTGAGATAATTCTCAGTATGTTCTCTTCTCTTTAGTAGTACATGCAAGAAGCGCTGGTGCTCTAATGAAGCAATTTCCTCCCTTGAGCCGCAAGCTATGAGCCTTGCTACCGTGACTAGCCTTATGTAATGCTATTTGAAAAAATCACCTGAAATTCCTGTATCCCCAGTAACAAGAAAACCTTGAAAAAGACACAAAAGTTACCAAAATTATCCTTGAAGAACAAGGTGTTTCAGATAAGAAATAGTTTGAATTCTTCAAAGTTAGGAAGAAAAAAATCCAGGATATGGGTGAGGGTTAACTATGCATGTAATGAAGCATTAACTATATTTAGGTGGTTCAGGTTTTTTGAAAGTATACAACCTTTTTTTACATATTAATCGGTATCTTCCACTAGCAATCAGCTATCCTGGTTTCATGCATTTAACTGAAGTACAACTTAACATGATATGCCAAACTCAACATAGAGATAATAAAAAAATTAGGTCTGTTAACAGGAAAACCAAAACCTATTCTCTTTCCTCAGTCTTAGAAAGAAATTAATGAAGTCATCAGGGTGCTGGAGCACTCAGCAAATCCAAATGCTACATTAAGGATTGCTTATACAGCAAACTCCAAAAGGAAAGGGGTGGAAATAGGAGCCACCTGATCACTGGCTAACTGGGACCATAGGTGAGACTTAGAAACACTATTTAAAGGGAACTGTTGGAGAACTAGGAATTTTTTCATTATTTCAATTTTCAGGGAAAAAAAAATGCCTCCAAGCTTCACCACTGTGCAGTTCTGCAATAAAGCATACATAAACCACTAGTAACCACATGTGTTTTGTTAGTTTAGAAAAAAAGTACAGAGTTCACGATACATAGTGTGTTTCCTTATATTTGCAGAGAAGAAGACTATAATTCTTTTGGAATATTAGAAGAATATAGTACAACTTAAAAATAAAAATTCCTTTGATAACCAACAGGGATAAGTGGCAGGAATAACCAGCAGGGACAAAAAGCCATAATTTCTAACTCTCTTGACACTGAAGGACTCTTCATTGCCATATCCTTATTAAACCAATTGCATTTAAAAATATTTCTGATCATAAAACACAAGTCAGCGATCAATTTTAAATTAAATTTTTGATCAAGGCTAATATACCCCTCTACCTGCTGGATAGGTGAACAAACCCACATTTTTTAGAGGTCGATGAATCATAGAATCATCAAGGTCAGAAATGACCCCCAAGATGATTGAGTCTAATGACTAACCTAGCAGTGCCGTGTTCAACAATAAACCACGACCTCAAGTGCCATGAAGTTTGCACGTTTTATCAGTTCGAAAAAGCATACACCAGCAATTTTGAAGAAAAGGACTTTTTTCTAAGAGCCTAAAATGGAGGAAGGAATACTTCTCTCTTAATAAGTTATTTTTTCATTTACATAGTCCCTTTTATGCTGCTTGAAAGCTGGAGGAGAACATAATCAGGATAGAGGCATAGATCACATCCCCCATGCTACAGAGAAAAAAGTATATCTTTTTTGTCCTGTACAGCTTGGAAAAATGTTACAATCTGTAATAGTAGATTATACTATATATACAATATATATATATATATATAGAGAGAGAGAGAGAGAGACAGAGAGATAGATAGATAGATATACTATATTTGCAGAAAAAGGGAAACTGCTTTTGCAGTTTTCAATGCCAGGTTCGACAAGGGAAGGTGTGTTTTTATTGTCATCTGCATCACAGAAAAGTCTCCCTTCAGCAGGAAAAAAGACTGAGCCATCAAAACTTGGCCAGTGTTTTAGGAAAGAGAGTGAATAGGGCTCCTTAGAACAGAAGAACTGAAAAAAAAAAAAAGTAAATGCTAAAGCATACCTGCAAGGTGAGGCACAGAGATAGGGCTCCTGTCATCTGTGATGATACAGCAACCACAGCTTTTTATGTAGTCCCTCAACTGCTATGTGAAAATAGGGCAAGGAGTTGACAGCAAGGAAACACAATCTGAGTCATCCATATTTACTGCCAAAAAGTTGTCCTCTAATTAAACTAGTAAGTGTATTTATGTAGTTTTCTTCTTCATGGTCAGACCAAGTTAATGGCTAAGTGAGGAATCTTCCTAAGGAGAACAAGCTGAAAACACCATAAAAAGTCATAATAACAAAAGGCTTCTTAGCACAGCAGTTGTGATAAAAAAATATCCAGATAGAGATTGTAAGGTTATCTTGACTAATAATAGATACGGTTTTGGAGATTTACATCATTGTTTTGAGTTACCCCAGAAAAATCACCTGTATTCAGTTATACTGGAGGGTATTCGAAGTTGTTTTTTTTCTATTATTACTAAAACCTCTTCAAAGACACAACATTCTTGGCTCTTTAGGAAACAAACTGTCCTTTCATTGTACTCCTACAATACCTTGCTCAATAGGGATCAAGAACTTGAATAAGTTTTTAAGGCCCAATAATACAAATAGTTACAATAGCACATCACATCCAAGCAATATTTTTAAAAGTACTACTTGTATCTATAGCTAAGAAGGACTGCAACATTCCACTCAGCTGCACATGAACCTTCAAAGTCCTCCTATCACAGAATATCTCTTCCTGCTTTTATTTCATTTTTTATTTTCACATGGTCTTAAACAAATAAATCTGTCCATATATATTTAAGAAAGATAACGATCTCTTGTACCTGTTCCTAAGAAAGAGATGGAATCCAGTAGTATGCATCCAACTACATACAAAACTTGATGCAGCTCAATTTTCAGTAGCTAATATAAAGCAAAATATGTATGTAGTTTTTCAACATAGTGACTTTTTTTTACTATGGTTTCTTTTGAGATGACAGGTATTCTAAATGGCATCACAAAGAGCAGGACTGTCAATGTTTTCATCATTGCCTACTAAAATATATTCTAACTCTTGTATTAACAATCCTGCAAAATTGTGGTTAGAAGCATTACAGGGCCATATATGTAGAAACAGACAAAGGTTAATAAAAAGTAAGCAAAACCTAGTCTTTTGTCCCAGGCAGAATCAGGTACCACACAATCTAGTTTTTGTGTTTTGTTGTTTTGGTTTTTTTTTCATTTTTTCATTTTTCTGTTTGTGGGTTTTTGGTGGTGGCTTGGGCTTTTTGTTTGTTTGTTTGATTTATTGATTATTTCTTTTACTTCCTTACCTTCCTAAGATTTAAAACAGAAAATTAGTTTTTCGAGTATAAACTGCATGACAATTCTGAGAGAAACAGAAAATGGAAAGGGAAAGAAAGAGAAATAAAAGAAAGAGAAAGGAAAAAAAGAAATGGAATGAAATGGAAATATTGAGGTAGATCTCAGGATGGCTGTAATATGGACTTTTCTGTCCAAAAAGCTGCAAATGTAACCCATTCATGCTAGGATGGTGACCAAAATACTTGCTGTATTTTAGTTCAGAATTCACTGATAACTTGTGCTTACTGATCTTTATTCATGTTTAAATCCCCTAAAAGCAGCAGAGAGCTAACTCTACTCTAAGCACATTTCAAAGTCAAAGAAAGTGCCTCTTTGAAAGACCTGTAAGTAAAAAGATCCAAAGTTTTCTTTAATAAAATTCTTTAGTATTAAAGGAAATTATGTTATACTGTGTCATTCTTAACAGCACCTCATACTAATATTTCTATTATTTATACTTTTAAAGACGGGTATTTGGTAAAATTAGGCTACAAAATTTGCTTTCACATGCATTTCTATTCTTGTATTTGACCAATTTAATTTAAAAATGTTAAAAATTGTTCATCCATCTTTTTGGTAAAATACAAGGTATCTAATTACAACCACTACTTTGTAGCCTAATTTCTCTAATGCTTCTAGTTATACCTGTTGCGATGGTACTGAGAAATTGTATATATTCTTCACAATTATCAATATTTTTTATTTACAACATAAAAGGTTTTTCAGTAATTTTTCTATATTAATGCAACTTTCTATTACTCAAAATATATTCTTGTAGGCACGAAATACTATTTTCTGTGATGGTCTAATGATGACAGCCTTAATACTTTGCCAAGTGCAATTTGCAACTTGATTTCTTAAGCAAAAATAATACCCAAGATGAAGCTACTCTGAGTTGTTTTTACATTAAATCAGTTTTATTTCCAAAAAGTACAAGTGGAAATATGTTTTATTGTTATGACTCTGAAAGAACTATATTTTTAGGTCCCCTTATCCTTGCAATGATTGCTGCCCCATCATACAGCAATTGGTTTAAAGATATATCAAGGAAAGTATGGGCAATTTCTGGCTAGCTATTCGAACTGCAGGCTTTACATCCAAGACATTACTGCTGATCGATTTACCTTTTGATTAGAATTCCAAAAACGTGTAGGAACAATATTTTAAATACTGCAGTTTTGAAATACCATTGAACTAATGAGGCAGATCAAGGGACCACTGTTATATTCCTAATGCTTCCCTTTTCTTGATCCTCTTCAACAGGGTTTCAAAGAGCCTATTTTTAAATAAAGGGTTCTGTATTTTTTTTGTTCACTCTTAATCAAATAGGAAATCAATGAACAGTCATGCCCTGGACTGTTCTAATTTGGATAGCTGCTCTGAAATGATGCTCTTTTCTGTACATACAAAGCAAAAATCTCCCCAAAATAAAGGATGTTGTCGATTCAAGAGGAGATGTACATCTACCCTGCTTGTTTTATGGTGATCTAAATATCCTGACCAACATCTGGCCCTGATTTTTAATTCAGTCACTGTTTTGGATTTGAAGATGATGCAAGAGAAAGCTCTGAATTTCTTCTTCTGTGATGCAACTGATAGTGCCTTTTGCACTGAACTATTAACAAACATCACCATTTACTATTGCTTGACCCTGAGAAGTGCTGTGGCTCCTTTGGAAAGAAACAGTGAAGAAGAGCATTTAGGTATCATGATTAATGGCATTGCAATAAAATATTTAAACACAAATGACTAATTATATCAAACCAGGCTCTCAGGCACCATTTAAAAATAGTTCCCTTTCAGTTACTAAAAACATTAGACATCTTGACAAAATGTTTAGCAATGCTTTCTATGCAAAATATCAATTTCCAACTGTTATTCAGGGAGGACATTGCATATAAAATTGTTTGCCAGTAACAAGCAAAAAGAGGAAGCTGTAGGTCAAACATCATCATGCTGGCACAGACAAAAGAAAGATTATGCATTTTTAAAATGCAAACCTGTTTGAATATTGTTGTATCTCACAGTAGGAAAAATAAAGAGCTGATTGATACTTTCTTTCTTATGTGAGCTTATGTTTGTGGTTAAATTAAGATACATCTATGTCTGATCATAAGTTTTTTACTTTTAATGAGTTTTTCAACAAAGGATCTACAAAAGGTCAGAGAATATATACAGCTACTTAAAATGGTTTACAAGTAAAGAGGCACAAGGTAAGATTTTGAGATTCACTTTGCCTTGTAGCTAGAAGGGACAAGAATGGATCCCACAAGAATCCTGAATGCAAAGGACACTTACCTCTTAGGCAACAGCTGATCAGAAAGGCATCATTTAGTCAATCACAACACTGGTTGCACTAACCTCATGTGTACGTTATGTTTTTCTCTTGAAAGACAGATGATGGTAACTTAGAAGGTTTTATGAGTCCAATCTAAATACTAATTGAGGTACCAAATAGAACATTTGTATCATAATGCTCATTACTACCACAGAGGAAAGAATTCAAGTAGCTGACACTCATCTGCAATACTATTACCAAAGTCTCACAAAAATCAATGAATCTGTAATGGTGAAAGGGAGAAGAGAAAAATCCTAAAGTTATTAAAGACAAGGAAGATAAAAATAAATCCTTGTTTCAATCTTTTCAGGGAGTCAAGGGCCACCAAGATCATTAGAGGGATGGAGTACCTTGCCTATGAGGAAAGGCTAAGAGAATTGGGATTGTTCACCCTGCAGAATCTTTGTGGTGACCTAACTGGAACCTTCCAGTACCTGAAGGGAGCCTACAAGAAAAAATAGAGATAAACTATTTATAAGAGCATGTAGTGATGAGACAAGGGGGAATGGCTTAAAACTGAGAGTAGGTTTACATTACATATATGGAAGAAATTCTTTACTGTGAGGGTGGTGAGGCACTAGAACAGGTTGTCTAAAGAAGCTGTGGATGCCCTGTTTCCTGGAAATGTTCAAGGTCAGGTTGGATGGAGCTTTGAGCAACCTGGTCTGGTGGAAGGTGCCCCTGTCCATGGCAGGGGGATTGGAACTAGATGATCTCTAAGGTCCCTTCAAACCCAAGCCTTTCCATGATTCGGTGTAGCATTTCTAATGGTTTTAATGAGGGTTCAACTAGAGACAGCATTTAACCCAAGTCATTTTCCCAAATCAAGTTGAATAAGTCTATTAAAAAAATCCTGAAGACTGGCTGTCTGTTGTGTTCATTCAATATGTTGGATACACCCTGTTTTACCCAAATATTTCCCTGAATTGAGTATGATTTAACAAGCTGTGAATAAACTGTTACCACAATTACTCTGCAATGTGCATTCCAACAGGGAAAAGCATGACAATCCCCACGATGATCACTGGTAGTTACTGTAAGAAATAAACACTTGGCAGTCTGCCACAAACTGGTAATTGTTTATGTGAACATCTTTGATTTGTAGAAAACAAGAGAGCTATCTTAGTCTAGTTTAATATTGGTTGTTACTGTGACTCATCTGTTAGTAGGGAGAGGATGGGTGAAATTTGGCCTTCAACTGAAACTTAGGGGAAAAATCTACCTGAAGATTTTGAAGTGAGGCTTTTGTGTACAATTTCCTGGTTATTTAGGATTTGTTTCTTGCTCTTTTTTTTTTTTTTTTTTTTTTTTTTTTTTTTTTTTTTTTTTTTTTTTTTTTTTTTTTTTTTTTTTTTCTTTTATTTTTATTTTGTCTTCATACGATTTTTGTGTCGTTTGTTTTTTGGTTGCTTGTTTTGTTTTTTCTCTAAGTTACTCAGATTGGCTCTAACAGATTCTTAATTTTCTAATGATTTGTTTATTTCTTATCTCTCTCCCCGTTCATTTACCTGCTCTGTTCGCAAGTTTTGTTACCTGTAAGAATCCAAACTCTGAGTGCTTTCATGCATCTAGATAAACCTATGTAGAGTAATTTATGTGGAGTTTGATAAACTCCTGAAATTTCCAGTTAAAAGGAGATGACTTTACAATCATGGAAAGCCCTTTCAGTCTTTTAGGTCCATACCCATACAGCAAAATAGAGAGATTATATACGCCTTAAATAGAATTGATGAAATTTGTCAAGCTATTAGCTCATACAATATTGAGATCATATATTTTAGTACCTTCTTAAAATATAAAACAGCTGAAACATTTCTGTGAAGATATTATGCAAAATAAAACATTTAATTTCACACAATATCTTTGGAACATTTCAATATTTAATAACTATTCAGTTATTAGGGTCTACTTGTATTAGAAATGGCAATGTAGTAACTAGATCAAAGATCCCCATGCATAAACTGAGATGACATAATCATATACACACAACATATATTTTACATAATAATGTGAAGTAAAAATAATTTAGTCTATTTTGAAGTACAGATTAAATTTATTTAGATTCATAAGAGTCCTCCCGAGGCTTTCTAAAATTACACCTATAGTATTTAGTGTAACACAGCATAGTAAAGATTATACCTAGAGCAGCCTCCATCCCTGCTTCCTTGGTTGAACAATTGGTGAATTTCCTTGGTGAAACAATTGTAAACTGAGATTAAATTAATCATAAAGTCTTATGACTTCTTTAGCTACATTATACAGCCATAATAACACAGGAATAAAATAGACTTGAGTTGAAACTCCTTCCTTCTGTGTCTACATCAGACTTGCAATATAATGGGACAGCAGCTTTCTCAGTATTAATACACTGCATTTGTCTTACTTAAGTGGCTGAGTAGAATCTTCTTCTAATCATCTAGTTTGTGATCGTTAATTAATAAGTTCCACTTTGTACATTTTCTTCTCTACATTTGAAGCTATTAGCAATATCACATGACTTATCTGGCCAATGACAACTACATAAAATATATTAAACAAAAAAATTCTGGAATTCTGAAAGAATTACTCTCATTTAATCGATGAAATTTGAAACTGATACACACTGACATTCAACACTTAAACACATGGTAGAAACCATAATTTTCAACAAATCAATCTTTTTGTGGCTATCTCACAGAGATACAAATTTAAAATAGTTATTTTAAGAAGACAAATTATTCTGTTTTTCAACTTTATAGTCAAAGAACTATAGAACATGTCTTTAAATATATAACAAAGTACTTAAGTAAAATATATTTAGTCAAATAGAAAATTGTAACAAGTACTGTAATTTAGAACAGTAGCGAAGTACTACAAGGCTACTGTTGTCATATAAAATTGTTTTTATCATGCCAATGTATTTAGGATGCTAACAGAACGTGCCTGAAGTTGCAGGACTTTTGCAACAGATTCTTAATAGGAGTGCTTTTTACTTAGTATCTTTGTTCTGTTTATTTGAATTTACCTTGAAAACACTGCAATAGCATCTGCATCACAGGCATTTGCTGTTACTGTCTTCTTGCAAATGGCCAAGACTTAAAGAATGCTTAGTAAACACTTAGCTTAAAGTTTCTGGTCACTGCTTGGTAACTGCTATGAACCAACAATTGAATAATGCCAACCCTGTCCAAGTCACAACAATATTAAAAGACGCAGCACACAGACTTCTGAAAACCACAAATATTTGGAGGGAAAACTGTGAAGTCGAGCCTAACTTGCCATCTTTATTTCTCTCGAAGACTATGACTGAGAACATGACAGAATTTTAACCATGGGATTTTAACAAGACTACTTTTCAAAGATATTTGAAGACATTAAATCAGAAATTTATAGTGATGCTTGTGTCACATGCACAAATACCATTCACCACAAATACTATAGTCTGGGATAAATACAGTCCCATTTTTTGTACAAAGACTTATCTGATGAAGTTTCTTGCCATGACATTTTTTTCTGAAAAGCTTACTTAATTTAGGTTTACTGTGATACTCTCATGGATATGAACACATGTAGCATTGCTGTTTTCAAGATTTAAGCCATAGATGTGTTAATCAAATTTAGATAAGCATAGTAAGCACAAGTCAGGAATCATGCCTGGGCTTGGGAAAAGTAAAACCATGTCTGTGTATCTCCAGATAACATGCTGATTAAGTTTTGCTATCACCCAGAGACAGACTGACCTACAAACTAAATTGACTTCTGAAATCTAACCCCAGCTCTACCCTAAACTGCCTTTGTGAATCAAGTCTTACATAAATGGGTTATATAATTTAATGGAATGAATTACTGTGCATGATGTAATAACTTCTTTATAAATAGAGCAAAACAAAAAGAGCAAAACAAACTTTTTTCCAGTTCTGCCTATCAACGAGCCACAGCACATCATGGTAAAAAACATATAATTAGCCATGGAAGTTTATGTACCACTTCTGAATTATCATTCCTCCCCAAAAACTTCTTCTATCTAGGAATTATGGCCTAATATAAAGTGGAATCTGAAACTGATTGTTAAGTCTGGATCATGTTTCAATGCTATAAAAACCCAAACCCAGAGTAACTCTTAAGACAGGGTTCATTTTTCCTGAGTGAAGTTTTGACAAAATGTAGTCTTTTGATAAGAGCACAGAAGAGAGTTTCCTGGAACCCTGCACAGCAGTTATGCTTAAGTGATGAGAATAACTTTGCCTGTTTTGCCTGGATAAAACAGCTCAACAACGAATCATCTTTTTCTTGATTAACTAAAAACCAATACCATCAAGCCCTTTCTGCAAATGTATCTAGGACACTGATCTCAAACTTAGGTGCCTAAACCTAGAGCACCCAAACAAGAGACTGTTAAAGAGTGTGAGAACATACAAAGCCCTCTAAAATCAATAGTCTGTATTCATTCTCAAATAAAATTGATTCACATAACCCAAGCAGCCAGAAGCATAAATCTTTCCTACTGAAATAGACCCAGATTGCCCCAACAAAATGGTAACACAGTACTGGATGCCAGGAAGAGAATCACAGAATTTGCTGAGAAGGATCATTGAGTCTGACTCCTGGCTCTCCACAGGACCATCCCCAAGAGTCACACCATGCGCCCAAGAACCTTTGTCCAAACACTTCTTGAACTCTGTCAGGCTGGTGCTGTGATCACTTCCCTGGGGAGCTGTTCCAGTGCCCAACCACCCTCTGGATGGAGAACCTTTATCTCATATCCACCCTAAACCCCCCTGCCACAACTTCAGGCCATTCCCTTGGGTCCTGTCCCTGGCCACCACAGAGCAGAGCTCAGTGCCTGCCCCTCCTCTTCCCCTCACGAGGAAGTTGTAACTGCAGTGAGGTCTCCCCTCAGTCTCCTCCAGGCTGAACAGAACAAGTGCCCTCAGCCGTTCCTCACACGCCTTCGCCTCAAGGCCCTTCAACATCTTCATTGCCCTATTTAGATACTCCCTAATAGTTTAATATCAGCAGACACCAATTTATCTGAACAACAATCACGATGTGGAACCATGCAGATGAACACAGCTTTAAAAAAATATTACGCCATTGACTTGTTGTAAGTCACTTTTTCATTTCACTCTTTCCTACAGCATTGTTTCTTTGAATCACCATGCAGTGCTAGATATTTGTTTCGCAAGGCCTAAGAATGTATATCTACTCACTGTAGCAACAAGATGTACCGATTAAAAAAGTACGATTAAAAAATCCTCCAATTCTGTTAATGTTACTTTGAAAGGAAACCTGTAACACAAAATGTTCCAGTATTCATATTAAGAGATAATGGAGCTAAGACTGTAAAATATGCCAATCTTACTTGTTTTACTTTTAGACATAGTATTAAAACAAAAAAGTATGAAGTCATCCTTCCAAGGATTTTACGGTAATTTTAATCTAAAAATAAACTGGATACTTTTCTCAGACAGGGGGTATTTTTCTAAAATTGGACAATATATTTAATTTCAATTTTGTTACTGGCTGCTTATCTCACTAACATTTCTGAATGAAAACATTGGTAAACTAATATTCAGTGCTGCCAAACCAAGTAGTCTGCTTATGAAAATTTAGGAATATTTATCCATGAAAAAAAGACTAGCTCAGAGTATGATAAAATTAGAACACTCACTAGTTAAACAGAAAAAACCTAGAAGATGAAACATAAAAGAGTATTAACTCCTTTTTTTTTTTCTTTAAGTTACATTATTAGATTGTCTTCCAGTTTTGTTGTTTTTAATGTACTTTAGCTACACCAGACTGGACCTATGTGCCTGTCCTTTGTCTTCTCATATGAGCCATTTAAGTAAAATTAATTTAATACTGTTTTATAACCCTTTAGAAAATTTTTACTAAAAAAAAAGTCTCAAAAACTCAAGAATATTGAGTCATGATTTTAAAATCTTGATTCAATGCACATGTTCAGTTTCTACTGTATAAAAATTCATATTTAGAATTAATAAGTTGGTAAACTGTAATAGTCTCCTACTTTCCGCAAAATGGAGAATAGTATAATAAATGTTCCAAACTAATGAATGAACATGAAAGTTACTGACAAAAGTTTGGACAAGAAACAAAAACTACCTGGATCTCACTAACGACCTCGCAAGCTTTTAGCAAAGCTGCACACCTCTCCGTCTCACATTAATGACCTAGGATCCTGCCCTCAAAAGTACTGAACACTTCATCTTCCAGGGAACGTTGGGTTTTGAAAGCTTTCAATATTTTGGAAGAGGAATTTTACTTAATACACTTATTCAGTTTTTATCTGTCCACCCTAGAGAAGATTATTTAATCTCCTTATTCTACCCCATCCAATACTGTAAAGAAGCTCTACATCCACAGTTTGAGAAAAATAGTCTCAATCACTTCTTATTTACTTTACTTACATGCCAAAGACCCCAATTATTTACTTTATTGCCTTCCTATATATGCTCCGTTATAACTCTGTAAATCTTTATTCATGCACTGCTAAGTGAATCATGGCTATGAACCTAAGTTTCCAGGCCAACCTTCATTATTTATAAAAAACAACTAAATACACTTCCAGGATGCAGCAAACTACAGTAACTTTGGCCCTAACTATTTAATGCCATGGAGATCAGAAGCTGTGTGGTAGGCTGACAGACCAAAAACATTCTGAAGACTGGAGTACAAAATTAGTACAGGACAATCACATCAATACAGTATCATAACAGATAATGCCAGGGGCAAGTTTTCTCAGTTACTGAAGTTAGAATACTGAATCTGTGTATTTAACACATTTTGTCATTGTTGCTCATTAGTTGTTCAGTACCATACTGCCATTATCTTCACAGATTGGATAATTTTATCAACTCCAAAATAACCTCTAATTCTGTCTTCTGCAAACTCTTTCCTCCTGTTTCTGTTAATCTCTTCTTGTGTCTGTGTACTCCTTTGTCCTTCTTTATGCATTGTCTTTCCTTTAGCAACTCCCAGAGTCAGTCCTTATGATTTGGGGGTTTTTCTACCTTGTTACAGATGTGTTCTGATACTCTGCTATTTAAAAATAGTTAAAGATAAAAAAATGCAACTACCATTTCTGTGTATAACGTCTCCTTTTCCTGTTGCAGCTACTAAAGTAGTGATCAGACATTTAATACTGGCAAGGATATTACAATTGAGTTTCAGAATTGGCCTATTCTCCAAATTGCTCATCCTCATGAAACAAAAAGGTAAACTCTCATTTTCATTCCCATCCCACCCTAGCTATAACAGCTAGCTCTGTAGCTTTACCCCTAAAGATCACCATACATAAAAATGCATCAAAATAACAATTTTCAGCAGCCTGTTAGAGATAGGCTGTTTAAGTAGGAATAGAAGTTCGTAACGTCTCTATTTCTCTGCTATGATCTTGACATCTAACATTTTGTGTTCTGGGGAATACCATAAAATGAGATAACAGCGAGAAACACACTTTATACAGCAATGAGAAACACAGTGGAATTCCTGAAGCATTCATTCCCAGATATCGACTTCCATTTTTCCTTTTCATATTTTTTATTAGTCTTTGTTGCTCAAACTACTGAAAACAGAGCTTTCAGTAAATAATGGAATGGAAGCAGAATGGTGAGTATTTTATTTTTGTTAATACTGTTTTCAATATAGATTCTTCTACAACTCATTATTCTCAATAAACTTTCTCCCATTCTTTCCTTATTTGCTGCCTTCCTAATCCCCTGTAACTACCATTCCCTATTTTCTGAGCATTCCTCTTTTTGATCCTGTATATGCAGTATTCTACCAATCTCATTTAAAAATGCTCTGTTTTTAAGGACTTTTAACCAAAAAAATATATATTGTCCCCAGTTCTTTCCTGGACACCTCTTGTCTTCTTTCTTGTCTCCCTCATTCCCTTCACTCAATTCAGTAAGGACTAGCAGGCAACTATTTTTAAATTATCTGTTCCCTACACACATAAACATGCTGCAAAAGCCCATCCAGAAGTAAAAGGAAATTATGAACATTATTTTTAAAATCAAAATATCGTTTCCTACCAATCTGCAGTGTAAATCTTGCAGAACTTTCCTGCATAATAGCTATGTGATGAAAGCAGTACTATTCTTCATCCTGGTCCAAAGGAACACAATAAAGCTGCTTCTGTTAGAAACAGAAAAAAAAGTCCCCATCTAACTTCACTTTTTAAAAGCATACACTCCTTGCACCCCAAGTCCTCCCTATGCATGATGCTGGGGCACAGAAGCACTGAGCGACAACTTCCTTCTCCCCTCAGGGCACTTTAGAAACTATCGACTGGCTCCCATTTTTTTAATCCACCTTTTCTAAATGCCTATTTAGGGACCCTACTTTGACGTGGGTTTAAAAATTCGTCTGAAGCGTTTCATTGTAACTTTGTCACTAATCTCCCTTCTTCACCCCTACCCAAAACAACTGAACAAAAATGGAAAACAAACTGCGTCTCGAAGTATGGCCACATTGAACAACTCTTTCACAAGGTTCTGGGACAAACCACTTTGGTCGCTGGTGTGTCAAAAGAAGACAATTTCAAAATCAAACTTTATATTTAAAAGTTCAAAGTCTTCACCGCTATTGTTTTGGCTTTTCTTTCTTCATGGCTATGTAGCATATTGCATAATTTGACTCAAAATACCTGCCCAGGCAGGTATAGGGCCCAAGCTTTGATGTGCCCAAAGACAAAGTGAAGCTGTAAGAATTTATCCATTCAGCTCACAGAGCTCAAAGAGAGCCTCTGAAACTGCCCTCATACACTGTGCCTTAAAATAAAACCTGTCTTACTATAAGCATGCCAAAGCAAGTTTTAAAACTATTCCATTCTTGTTTTCTCTGTGTACGTGTAAACATCCTATTTTGCATACTACATTAATTTTCTTATGGACTGTGGTGCTAAAAGCCAGTGAAGAAAACACAGAGACTACTGAAAGATTTCTTAGTGAAATACAGAGTTTTATTTTCAGAACTCTTTTTAAAGAATGTGAAGAAAAAAGAAAAAAATGGGAAAAAATGATTTCAGTATGAGAATAATATTTATAAAATTGTTTTCACTACGAGAATAATATTTATAAAATTCAATCCCAAAACACATATGTTGCTGTAAACCATATATCCTTTGTGTGCTTTAAAGCATCCGAGAGAGTTCTGAACATACAACTGTTAAGAGAGATGTACACAATACCAAAGTATTCTCACAGCTTCCTTTACCATGTAAAGCTGTTCCCAAATAGATCATTTTACTGATGCGCATTACAGAAAGCATCTTTCATTGCAAACACTTCAGACAAGGAAAATACCACAAGAGAGAAGGCTACTGCCTAATACATTGCAGTGATATGACCTCTTGACCGCAAGTTTTTTGTATGTGTATTACAAAAGGCTCTTGACACCTGTCATTTTCAGAGATTAATATTTTTTTTTTAAAAATCCCTTATAATAGTGTTTGAGCTGAAACAGGTGAAATCAGATGCAGTGTAGTACGCTACAGCTATTCATTTTAACCCTTTTCCCCCCTTCTATCAGTTTTAATTTTGGCTTGTTATTACAAAATCTTACAGATTGCAGAGCTGTTGTAGTAAAATTCACCTCCTTTTTGAGTGGCTCCAGAGCAGAAATGTTAGTTTAATTTCAATTTTAATTTCATGAGAAACTCTTCTATAAATCTGATATGCACAGCCAGCTAAAATTGCCTTGTAATTGATTTCTATGACTTCATAAGGTGGGACAGTATAGGTACTGGAAGGCATTGCTGGTGGAAGGATTTCCCAGTATTTATGTATGACTACACAATCCTTGCAAAAACAATATATAATAAAGAAATCATCCACCAGTAGTTATTTAATTACTTGAATTATTTAAATACTTGAAACATTAAGGTTTTTCTTTGTTTATCTTGCTTGCCTTTTAGTATTGTAAACATTTCCTTTTTGTTTATGCCTCATGTATTAAAAAGGGACAAGATTTTACCCACAGAATACAAAATATCAAAATCTCTTGGTATGAATCAGGATGTCAGTAACATATGCCTTTCTACACTATCATTTCAGTCCTAATTTTACTACCTCAGGTTTGTTGCTGCAGTGTTTTGTGTCTATGAAAAACTCCAACTGAGCGCCTGATAACTCCTCCATATGGGAAGCATGGAGGACAACCAACCCACAGGGCAGCAGTCCTGAGAGGATTCTACATCCAAATTACTACAGGTTGTTCAAATTATGAGAGATCATATATATCAGAGGCATTACAGTATCATGGCTGCATGACATGAAGTTTTACACTGATTTGCACAGCTCCTGTGACAATGTTCACAGCTTCTACCACAGAGGCATTAACCTCATGCAGGCAAAGAACCACAGTAATAAACCATGCAGTGCTGAAGAATGGCAACTTTAAAATATACTTAATCCACTGCCACATATATACTGTGATTGTAAATACTTTTACAAGTATATTGCACTAAGTGTATTTGGGCAAATGCATTATTGACATAATGTCTATTTCTTAATAAATGCAGTACATTTTCATTGGAAAAAGAAGGTATCACTGGGAGGATGCAGGGAATACTGCAAGACTGCAATAATGAAAAAGCACTTGAGAAACATGATCCAGGCCACCCATTTTCCCTTTCTCATTCCATCCCCTGTAAGGAGGAAAGTCCTAGAAGGTCATTCTTCTCAGTCTGCTGCTCACTGCCCAAACCCTTTCCATCCTCTAGCCTCCCCAATGCTGCAGCTGCTTCCCTCCAGGTCCTTCTATCCTTGCCCAACCCCTCTAGCTCTTCTTCCCTTTAGGTCACCTCTCATCAACCCACCACCCAGCAACTGGTCCTCTCACCTTGCTTTAACTTTGCAGACCCCTCACAGACACTGAGGTCACGGATGAGAGGCATGGCCACTTCCCAGCCCTGCCCTGCAGCGGAATGCGTGCAGTGTTGGTGAGACGGGCCAGGGCAGCTCGCTGCTCCTCAGCTTCCCCGTGCTCGGTGGCTGCAGCGGCTCCCACACAGGGGAACTTTGCAGGAGCCATCTGCTCATCTCCTACAGCTTCAGGCTGACCATTCTTTCTGCTAAGAAGTCTCTTGAGGTTTGTTGACTCTATGGCTAAGCAAAGGAGCACAATACACTCCATGTTCCCAACTACACACGAGATCGTGGAAGTCTTCCCACTGACAGTTAGGGAGTGAGCCTGGGGGAGCTGACTCCTTGAGGCACCCATGAATATATATCTGAAATATCTCCCTAAGAGCTGCACTGAAATGTCACTTTGCAGTGCTTAATGACCTAGAAACCAGATAAACCTCAGAAATGAGGACTCATTTGTCACACCAAAATAACAGGGCAAATATAAACAGTTTTTCCATTCCATCACGAGGTAAACCAACCCACATTTCTGAAGATGGGTTGAAGCAGCTCCCAGACCAGTCTGTTACCTATCCAACTGACTCCCTGTTTGTTTTTTTTAAATTGCTAAACACACAGCGTATCACATTCACTGAAAAATGTGGAGGGGAGAGTCAGCTCTTGTTTATCATAATATATTTGTGTCAGGTAAAGATAATGTACTTTTAAAGACTTGGGATTTATTTATCAAAAGCAGGGGGGTGGGGAGGAAGCTTCAAAAGGGTTGTTCTGGTCCCTTGACTATGCGTTTTATATTTTTGTCTTATTTGGCCATTTAACATGATTGACTGATTTAAAACAAATTATTTAAATCACCAGTTTTAATGACAATTTATACGGGAATGCAGGAGCCCTTGAATTAAATAGATTTTAAATCTTGGTTTGTATTTGCCTAAGCAGAAGTTCTTTGTCACTGATTCATCGAACCATTAGGCTCGGCTGCTGCTCAGTAAAACAGGAGCTCTTACAATAAATTAATTCTTTCCTTTTGCTATTATGAAATGCACATTTAAAATCCTATTTTTTTACATTTAATGAATTTCAATAAATTCCTTGTTTAGAAAATAATATTACTTTTTTCTCTTTCTAAGCTGCATTGAGATGGAAAGTAGAATTAGATTCAAAACAGCATTTTAAAACTGTTCTATGCTTATTAGATTATTAAACTATCTGAAGTTTAGTCTCTTATTATACAAGGACTATTTTATTTTAGTGTGCAAACTGGTCAATAGTTTCTGGTAAGCAGAGGGTTCTTTTCTAAAGTGGTGAACAATACATACAGACACATACAGAAACATCCTCCTACATTTTCTAAAATGAAGACTATAGCCAGGAAAATAATGAAGAAAAGAAAAACAAGTTAGATTGACCATTGGTTTTTTCAGCCTTGATTTAGGATGTACACTGAGGAAAAACAGAAACATCTTCCTGCGAAGCATACATACATTTCTGCAGTGAAAAAGAGTTAAGTACTAGCATTCACTCTAATTAAAAGCATTTTGATGATAGACACTTAAATGGATGACAAGGCAACATTTTCACAAAGAATGACTAAATTCAGAAATTTAACATGTCTTCCTTTGATTCTGACAGCAATTAAAAAAGCCTAAGCCTTTTTTTCATTGAAATTTGAAGATAATTCTCTGATGCAACAGGTCTGTTTTATCTATTTTAATTCTTTTAATGGGCTGCAGGAGATTTAGGTCTATATAAGTATTTTCACATTTTAAATGTTAAATTTAAACTGGAATATTTTGAAAAAGAAATCCATTCTAATGTAAATAACTCAAATCAGAATTTTTAAAGTATACATATTTTCCATTATTATTACTTCAGATACAACACACCTTGAAGTCTGGATATCTAAAGCCTGAGATATGTTGAAGGTCATATCTTTAAAGAATGCTGTGGCATTGAGCAGTAATGTTTTTAATCATTGTACTGTTTTGTAACACAGAAAAAGTAGCACATGCAAAACTGCAATTCTTACCAGTGAGTTTACTTATTTACGCTAAGTCTAGTAACCCTTAAATAAACTATTTGTGTAATTAAGGATGCCAGGATGAGGGCAAAAAATTGAAAGAAGTTAACTGTGTTGCTTGGACATTTGGAGCAACATTGCTACATGTTAAACATAACATTTGTCTTCAGTATGAACTCGTACTTTTTATGCCTGTAAAAAAGGATCCTTAAATTATATATCTCAGAAATACACAGGCTTTTATTCCTTGACTCCTGTTAAGTTATTACCTTTGCGTCAGTTAAGATCTTTAAGTATATGCTTATTTTTAGGAATGTATTATACATTCTCTATTAAACACAGCAGCTAAACACATGCTTATATCCTCTTCAATTAAGTAGGCTTGCTCCCAAAAGCACTTTCAATGTAAATTTATTGTGTTAAATGTATGTTTTTCTTGTTTCTACTGCTATGCATCTCCTACTGTTTCTGCTGTATAGCACAGTCCCAAATGTGTTATAATATTTAGTGTTAGTTGACACTAGCTACCCAACTCTAATGTTAGAGATTACTGGCCAAACACAAAACAAACCCATGGTGTCAAGGTAGTTATCTTAAACATATTATTACTTTCATTTTGCACAATGCTAGCGATAATTGAAAGCTTAAAAAATGGACAATGAAATTTTTAAGATCCTGGAGCACTGTTCATACCTTTTTTAAGCAAGTACTTCTCATAATCTGTATCATAGAGTTTATATAACATAAATTAAAATTCTGCATTCAGTGTGCATTCCTGGGCTTGATAAAATTTGGCTTTGCTTATTTTGCATTTTTCAGAGTTCTACCACAACAGAAATCATGCAGAACATGCTTTCTAAACTATCTTTTATGATGTTAATGTTGACTGAGGTGGATTTTGAAAATAAGAGAGTTTAGGCTAGTCATTATGACCAAATTTGAGCAAGAATAATTTTGTTCTCAGTCTCCCTCACTTAATTGATCCCTTTTGGTTCATTGAGAGTAATAAGGAAGGTAGCATGTTAACACACCATTTTTTTGCAGATAATTTGTTAAGTGCAGTATCTATATCATGCAAAAAAATAAGATGCTTTCTCCTTTTGTGAAGAGCCCAGCAGCTGCAGTGAGAAAGGCGCCAGTGGTGAGAGGTGGACAAAAGAACAAGGCAAGCATCAACAGGAATGAAGGCTGTGAATGGGGAAGCTGGGGCTGTAAAAACAATGTTTCAAGAGGAAAGAAGGGGGGGTGCTGTAAAGAAGTGGAGAGAGTCATTTAAGAGAGAACATCATATAATGTGGAAGAGATCCAAGAAATGGAATGGAGACAGAGCACCATTGTGGGAACGATGCCCTGGATGCATCACAGGCCACAAAGGCTGCCCTGCTTACAAGAAACGTGGATGTTCCTGATGCAAGTTTCTTCCGTTCCGAGGGATCCAGAGCTTCTTAACCTTCAGCTCCCACTCCACAATCCATCTTCCTTCTCTGATCTCTGCCTAGTTTAGCCTCCAGTACAATTCACAGATTCTTGTCCTTTCCAATAAACCACTGCTGCCTTCTTTTTTGCTCCCAAATACAGGAACCCTATTCTTTCTCTATATATAAATTATAGAAAATCATTTAAAACCTGGAATTTTCAGACACATTTACCCACTAAAAAAAAAAAATTTAAGAAACATTAATATTGATTGCCACTGAAAGCCGCAAGGACATTTTACATAGATGCGTTTCCTCTGCATTTTCATACTTACCAGGTATGCAGAGCACACCTTACAGTAACTATAATGTTTGAGTGACTTAATAGAATTTTAAGGATTCATACCAAGTTGAGAGGGATAAGAAAATACATCGACTTACCCATTTTTCTTGGTTTTCTGTGTTAAGTAAATGCTTTAGAATATATTCTGTAGGAGAGATTTAATGTAGTATTTCAGGGTTTGTTCTATCTTTGAAACGTCAAAGGACATCTGTGAGTATGGCAGCATGTTTCTAATTCATGTATGTTCTTAAACTAAAACTTTGAGAAACATATAAGACTGTGAATGGATAAAGGCTAATGTTAAATACATTTCTAAAAGAAAAAAATATTTTTTGTGTATCTCATTATTGCATATAATTTAGATACAGTCTACCATCTTCCTTATGCTCTCACAAGCAATGATAGAACTGTACCTGTTTGCCAAATTTTGTGAATCCCAAAAGTAACTGTTTCATGAAATTTCACCTATTTTTTGTGTACTGTTCTTGAAATTCCATTAAATCCATAAATGTTCCAATTTTCTTAGGATTTTTGATAAATACTTCAGACAAGATCAAAAAAATACTTAAACCTCACACAATTAATATTAATGATGCATTTACTGTACATCAGTTATTCTAAGGATACAAAATAAGATTCTATTAACCTCCTCAGACGGAGCTATGCTCACTTCTGTATCATTACCAGTCACTCCACTGGAAGTCCAGGCTATGAAGAAAGTAAACAGCAGCAAATCTTACACAGGATCTATCCTTCAGCTCAGACTAGAATGAAAATTTCCTAACATGATTGCTGTCATATCAAAACACAGATGTGAACATGTATGTATTCAGGATGTTAGAGATGCTTTTTTGTTATGAAAGAAGACGGTAGAAAACACATTCCTCTTTCCAAAGAATTTCTGCTTCATAACGTGTTAGTTCTTCCACATCTGAAAAGACCTGAGATGGTCTGAGTTAGGAAAAATACATACACTCACTTCTAAGATCTCTGCATTAGAACATTAGATAATCACATTCAATTTTTTTTTTCTCTTTACTGTTAGAAGTAACAGCTCAAACATTCTGGGTTGCTACTCCTTTCTAAGTTCACTATATCAACCAGCTAGACAGCATCTTGTTCAAGGCAGTGTTTCATTGTAACCCTGACACATTTCATGCTACCTGCATTTCTTTCCTTCATTTTTTTTTCTTTTTGACCATTACTATCCTAAAGGAGGACTAACTGAGATTAGGGACTATTAGAAAGAATCCATTTGTAAACCAGGACAGTTTTCAACAGAACTTGCAGTGTATCTTGTATCTCAGATCCACCAGCACAAGACCTCTGCTTGCATTAATGCTGTCTATATCAGATGACAGGTGCTATTGTTAACTTTCTTTACTTGCAAAGCCAAATCTTGAAGTCTGGGACTGGATGGTTCCTTATGGCCTGTATGATTTAAGAGAAAGAAAACATAGGCTGTTCTTTGCAATTTCCCCTGAGAAAACTGATAGTAGAGCCTCAAAGATGAACACAAGATGAACTGTTTCTGTTTCCACAAAACAATATATAGAAGAATGAAGAAGAGAGCCAAAAGCATAAAATCACTTGAAAAAAAAAACAGCTTTAAGACAAAAAAAAAACAAAGCAGAAAACCAATAACCAACAGTTACTGACACTTGTTGGAGGTGTGAAGTACAAAATATAATAAGATGCACAGGTTTGGAGTGCACCAAAGGATGGACTGATGTTGCACCTGGAAAAATAACTTTTGAAATTAAAGCCTTCTTACTTACTGGAAAGCATTGCTATAATTTTCTGTATTTTAGGATATAGTTAAAAGGATTAATAAAACAAAACACTAAGTTTATTATTTATAGGGTACCTGGAGATATGACATAGAGGGAACAGCAGTCTTTCCTTCCTTTTTTCATTTCGATAAAAGAATTTCAAAGAAAGAACACCCTTAGATAACAAATTAACTTTACAGTTTGAAGACTTTTAAATGCAAAAACTGTCAGCATAGCTTGAAGCACAGTTATATTCTTGCACAGTTTGGAGAGAGGCTACTGATGAACCTTAACAAGAAGAACTTTAAGAATATAAGTATATAAGAAGGTCACACAGCAAAGATGAGAAACAAACAAAAAATGCATGGATTCTCCTGGAATCAATCTGTGTATCTCGACAAACATTAACTAGGTTCAATGTTCTAGGTTTGATTTATAAAAGGAGCAAATTCTAAATTCACGTGTACTTATCTCCTACTCATATGCACAGATGTCACACATACATGTTGCAAAACACACATTGAAAGGTTGATATTACATCATCCTAAAGACCTAGCGATTTGAACAATTTTGATCAGGTGCATAATATAGGGAATTCGACAACAAATATAATGAAGAAATAGTAACTATAGCCTTCACATATAAGGGAATACATCTGTAATGCACCCATTGCTGTGACTGTGGCACAAGCAGACAAACTTACCTGAGCTAAGTTTTAAATAGGTTAGTGGATACTGCCAGTAGTGGCAGACACAGCTCAGGGCAAACCACAAGTTAAAGAATGCAGGTAAATATTCAAGTAGCTGAGATTTTACGGTGGTCTAAAACCCTATAGATACAACACTAGCAGCACACAGAGAGGCTAGTTTAAAGTTAGCTCAGAAAAAACACCTTCACAAGGAAGTTAGATCTTCTTCTTAACTGTATCCCTTCTAAGCAACACAAAGAAGAAGACAGGCTTTACATCACAACTTACATCTTCGTCTTAAAGTGAATTTCTTCCATGGGTCAATCTATTTTGTTGAAGTTCCTGGTGAAAATGACTAAATATTGCCATGTTCAGTCTTTGATTTTGAGTGGACACATACCCGTTTTGATGGAACATGACATGATGCTGAGCTCCTTGGATTTGGGTAGCAATTCATCATTCCTTCTATCCCCAGAATACTAGGTCACAGTTAAATAGCACAGACTCCAGTGGCAAAATTCAGTCTTTACAAAATTGTTTGTTATCTACACCTTAGCTAAACAAATATTTTTGGTAAGAATTTCAATGGGATTGGGACTTGCCTGTTAATTCTGTCTCTTAAGACTTCATTTCTAAGTATTTTGTACATAATTACACACTATTCTAAGATCAAAACATCCATCTTCTTAAAAGATTTCCTTTATAAACTACAACAGCCACAGAGAGATTCACTTTGCTAAATAAAAGAGATTAAAACTTTGGTATGCACAGGCATCAAGCTTGATGGAGAAAAATCCACAGAAGCAGAAGTTTGTGAGGCCAAGATAGACGAGTAAGGGTAAAGGTGAAGGGAGCACAAGGAAGAACTGAGCCAACAATGACAGATACAAAGCAAGCAGAAAGAATGAGAGAAAGGAGACCCCATGGAAGAAGAGCCAACGCCAGCAGGTGGAAAAATTCAGTGGGAATATGAAGAGATAATCAGTTTACAGATATAAAAGAAATTCTTACATTAATAAAACAAATAGTAATTTAGAGGTCAGTACTAGAAGCATCTATGGTCTCTTATTTAAAGCAGCCTACTCTGAGCAATGCTTTATTGCTACTATCCCTGAAAAACAGGACATATTAGTTTTTCTTTTATCTCTAAATCTAACATCAAACTTGAATTATTATAAATGGCAATATGTAAACAATTCATACCATGCAATATCATAATAATAATAAATTCTGTTCGGGCTTTAACAGCCCTGTGACTGCAAAGACTCTACAGAAAGTAATGCAAAGTGACTACAAAGTAATTTCAAGCCTAATATGCACACTCAGAAATGTAAAATCCACCTATTCAGATTCTCTTATGAAGAGAAGCTGCCCAATCTAATTCCTACAAATCACACTTAGCTTCAAAAGGATCTTCCGATTGTATTCTGATAGCTTAAAATATTTGCACAATTGTGTTGGAGAGGAGGTACAGGGCATTTGTTTCTTTGACTGACTGACATACTCTGGGATATTTTAAATTTTCAATACAATCCACTGTTTCTTTGTAGATTAGCTTGATGTCCACTACAGAGAATTGGTGACCCAGTATGCTTCCTAAAATGAGTTACATACTTATCAGGGCCCTCTTTAGACATTTACATACATACAAGTTCTGCTTCTTTGTGTTCTGAGATCCCTGAAGAAAAATCAAATCATACTGATTACATTCTCTATGCAGATAAAAGCAATTATTTATGGAAAAAAATAAATTAATTAAGACAGAAATGCCTCTTGTACCAAACAGCTGTCAGTTGTGACTGTCATTCTGACATTAAACCCATCAATTTAAAATTACTACTTCTCCTCTGATACACTTAACCAAACTAATTTTACACCAAAATCAATTTATTATTTCAGATAAAATCATATGTATTTATAAATACACATGTTTGGTTGGGCAACAGTTTTGTTTTTTGTTACATCATCTTCCTCATCTTCTTCCAGTGCATTGATGAGATCACATCTGTTATTTATAGATTTACAATATATTGGTGTATGTACTGGTGGTATATGCTATGTTGTCTTCAAGCTCCATTGAGCTATATGATGACACTTTTTTCTCATTATCATGAAATTCCCCACCACAAAACTTCCTAAGAAGTTAAGCTATACTCTAGCTTTCTTTAATATTCTATTTGGTCATCTTAGCTTCACCATTGACCTCAAAGATAACATTTAAATCAAATTATTTTCAATAACCTAGATCTTTCAGCACTGCTAATGTTCCTATCCAGAGTTTCTGTTTCAGCTAAGGCTATTTAGATCTTTCTTTCACCTGATTCAAAGTGAGAAATGCTTCTCACTGGCAGAGACCCCTCAGATATAATTTTAGCACTTATCGCCGTTCAGCCATGTCGTCTGTTTATTTGTCTTCATTGTCCATTTTATCATCTTTGACCCTGAACTTTTAGTCCGTTCCCATAATTATTACATGTGTGAATGTCCTTACAACTACTTTAAAGTTAATAGATGCTGAACCAAGTCCAGAGAAGGATACATTGGCCTCACGCCTTTTGAGGCTTTCTTCGCAATTTTGCCTTCTCTAGCTTAAAACACTGGCAGTAAATGCCACATATTCCTCAACCTTATTCTTGGTTTTTAGGAGGCCAGAGCATGCAGAATACTCGAATGTCTACATTCATACTGATGATAAAGTAGCATAAGTACATCATTAAATCCTACTTACATATATTCCTGAGTATTTCAAGGGTTAGTTTTATGTATTTATTTTTATTTTTCCATGGACTAACTCCAGTTCTTCACATAGCTTTTATCTTTCTTTATAATTCCAGCTGGTCCTGTCACTCATCTAGTAACTTAGTTTCCTAGTGCACTTCCATTTCACGTTACCAATTCTACCTGCTTTTCAGCTACATGAGCAATTTCATTTTTCCTTCT
>VZRO01004626.1:1473374-1480933 GCA_013397915.1 Daphoenositta chrysoptera
GTATTTAATCAAGGATATGCTTTTTCCATGTATTATACATTCTAGTATCTAACACTGATTTTAACATACAAGATAAAAAATGAAAGTTAAAAGCTCAGAAATGTCCGAACGTACACATACAAGAGAGACTGCTCACCGTAAGCCAAAAAAAGCAGAAGAAACAAGCCTGGGCAGATTAAAGTTTGCACCATATTTTTAAAATAAAATTCTACATTTCCTTTAGCAATATTTATAAATTTATAAATATCAACAGCAAGATAAGAAGTTGCTTGCATTCTAGTCATAAATCTTCAAAGCCGACCTGATGACTTGTGACAGCACCCAATCCATTTATCACCAAGTATATATTACAATATATTATAGAATACTGTCATTCTCTCTTGATACATGGAGGAGGACTTAAATCCCTGATTTAAGTCAAACTTCTCATTTCTGTATAAAGACCACAACAACATAGTTCATCAAGAAAATAACAAGAGTGTCCAAACTCCATAAAATTGCTTACAAGAACATAATAAAGTCTGTTTTATCTTATTTACTTTCTATAAATCCATACATATATAACATAAAAAATTTAACTTAGCCTAGTTGGTCTTCTATATAGCCTAAAATTTTTCTTGTTTAACTTTCCCCAGTAAATATTCATGCCACAGTAAAACTTATTTTGTGATTTTACTTGGCTGATAAACCTATTCTTAAGCATTAGCATCCCTTTACATAGCTGCCCAGTTGAAGGCAATTATTAAAACCAGCAATCATTTACTTGCTTTCTTTAGAAAAAGCTGTAAAAAACTCGATTTGTCTATCTGAAGACGCCCAATAAAATGACTAAGAGAAGCCAAATCCAGAACACTAAACCATGAGATGAGTCCATCTTGCACATACTTAAATAATAAAAAATCTTAAGAATAATGATTGCTGGTGCAATAGGGTTTCCTCTGTTTTTCTACGTGTCAAAGTTTTCTAGACAAGTCACATATTAAAAATATAATTTTAGAGAGTTACTACAGAGACAATAATAAAAGCAGCCATCATTTTCCTCTAATTCATATTTCAAAAGGCATCTGGTCAAAAACAGGGGGAAAAAAAAGAAACAGGAAAAGGAGCAAGAAAAGCAAAAATAGCACAAAGCTATGTCCATTATCTGAAGGACATCCTACTGTATGTTTACTAGTGTTTATGTTTCACATCAACATATTTTATAGAAGGATTTATATGCCTAACTCAAGTTGTATTTAAATCCTATGGTGCAGACCCTACCATAAAATGCCTCTTGAGTCCTATTAACTGTACCCATGGTTTTACTTTGCCTGTCTGCTTATTTAAGATCTAATCACAGTTTTGAAGAAAAGATTGTCACTTCTAAGCCTGTCCCCTCAGAACCTGTCTGTTATTAGTACTCAACTGGATATTTTCATCTTCAGTTGTAATTCTCTGTGGTCTTTGCAAATGCTATCTACTGGAATCTCTGGCTGTATGGACAAATTGGCTACACATGCCTAGGACTGCTACTTTGAGAAACATGTAAGTGGCACATTATTCTGTTAGTATTTTTATGTTTTTAAGTATTTCACTTAAATTTAGTTTTCTAAACATATTCACCAATTTGATACACTCCTTCTCAACAAAGATTTTAAAATTCTGTTATAATCTGAACACCTGAATAAAGATGATGGTATGATTTTCAATGAAAACCATATTAAATTTTTATATATATTTGTATGCTTACAATAGTATATGAAAAAAGTATAAAAACACATGGTAGTGTATATAGAGAGAGGCAGAAACCTGCTAAGAACATAATGAAGACACTGAATCCTGTGTTTCTTCAGACTGTCATACTATAAGTGCTCAATTGTTGAAACAGCATACACTTGAATTTGAAGCAAGGCACAGATTTAAGCCTTAGCAACTTCTCATATTTCAAACTACAGCTATTTCCTTCTTCCACATTTTTGGTGACCATTTAAAATATTTTACTATAAATGTAGCTAGTGTACACTGCTTAATTCAGCACTAAGAATGATTCAATTTTAAGAGCTATTATGACCTGTTATTTCAGAGGCCCGTACACATGCAATGTATCTATCATGTTAAAACATGTTTCTATAAATCAGCATTTTTATAATATTTTATCTAACAGAAGACAACTTTCCTTGCATTAATGCAATACCTGAGATTGTAAAGAAAAACCTCAGCATTTAAAATTAAGGGTTTGAACTCCAAACCTGCTGAGTGGGCTCAGCAAATGAAAGGATGAGGCAGCAAAGACTTTCAGGAGTTTGAAGCAGGTACTGGGCACTCTGCAGAATCAGACCCAATTGTTTACCAAACAGTTTGGGCTTCACTGCATTAGTACAATCTGTGTTCCCTGATGGAGAGGCAACTCCTTAGGCAGACAAAGCAGGAGGTTTTTTTGTTCAGGTTTTAAAAGGAAGAGAAATCTTACAGTGACAAAAATTAATGGATTGCATCTTGTAATTAGGTGGTGTCAGCAGCCAGAGGATGGTTTAATTTTACAGTTTTAAACATAACAGCAGTTCTCCATTAACTTGTTGGGACCGCAAACAGAAAAACTTGAAAAAATATGTTTTCAAAGCGAGAATGGAAACAGACCTACAGAAAAGCTGCTTCTCTCTTTTTCCATATTTTCAAAATTACACATCCGTGTTACACTCACACACATTCAAGCACACACAGACGGGAACATTGTCTTTTTTATTTCAGTGCTTTTGAACTAACTAGCATTTTTTAATTACACCTATGACAGCAAAGTGTCTTTACTGAGAAAAGTCACTCTGGTCCCTTCACTGGCGTCCCTTCACTGCCCAGCTCCGACTTTGGCACAATTCATTGCAAGCAAAGCCAAGTCTCAAGTAATGTGGCCCTCTGGTGGAAAACCCCGCACCGTGTCCTGCGCGCCCGGATCGCACAGTAAACTAACAGCTCCTGAAAACATGCACTGCAAGGCTTCGGCACAACTTTTATAAATACGCTGCGGGATTTTAATCACCAGGCAAGCGTGGTGGCATGCAGCCATATCAGCAAGATGCTGCTGCCACAAGAACGGGATCCTTGCATTTCAGCATTATCGTGCACTAAAACAACAACAAATAATGCCCCACGCTCTTCACTTCCACGATACTCCACATTCAGCACCCACCGAGGGTCTCCGAAAAGGTGCCCCTCTGAAAACAGCCCTTTATTTGTTTAAAAACAAACAGGAAACAAAACAAACTTACCTGCTGTTGTTGCAGATGCAGCAGTTCTACTGTGCTTACTTCAGTGCTCGTGTCACCACTTGATCTTCCATCTCTGCTGCCAGCATCTAATTGGCTGCTTAGAGTGCTCATTCCATTTTGATTCATTGAACTGTTGCTTATTGTCTCTGTCGCAGATTCCTGCATCATGACTTAATACCTAAAAGTGATTAAGAAGTATCAATTAACACATGCGTTACACCTTCACACTTCCATTATCAAGATGTCCCTCTCTGCCAATTACACAGACAGCATCTTTAGAAGAAGAAAAAAGCCTCGCAGAGCCGTTTACCAAGAAATGCAATGCAAACTCTGCTTTCATACAGCTGCTAATCACTGGAATTATGATTTCTATAAGCAAGCTTTGTGTGCTTACATTTAACGGCCAAAATAACACACCATGCATGCAGCATGGTCAATAGCATTTATGAACGACTACGTTTTAAAGTCTACCTATAAAACCAGTTTAAGTGAAGGCACGATTTCACACACTGCTCTATATTTCCTATTATCTAGCTTTGACAACCATGGATGACTATACAGCCTTATTTAAAATATTCACTATCTTGATTCTGTCAGAATTTTACAGCATATCTTATGCAAGGCTGTTGTTTAATGATGCACAGCTAATCATACAAAATTAAAATTTTGTAAGGGTGTTACAAATCATATGGTATCAACCAATGATAAATAGTATAATGGGCTTCTCCTTTTTTGTGACTAAATAAAATTTTGCCTCCGAGGCATTTTAAGAAAAAGCTCCTGCTGCAAACACGTCAGATATTGCCTATTTTTTTAATCAAACGGCTGATATTCATTTATTTTTCTGACATTTAAAACATTTAATACTGTCCTTCCTGGGAAGTAATTAAGCTTATGCATGAGCAGCAATCAAACTGTTCACTTGAAGATGACTTAAAACTCAATTTTAACATAGGCAAATAAATGAAAGATATAAAATTAATTTTCCAGGCATGTATTAGATATGAAAGCTGGAAATAAAATCTATCAAGAATATCACTAATGATTGTGCTAAAAACAGCATAAATTATGCATATTACCTTCTCTACAGTAATAAATGTTTTATCATTTTCACTGCATAAATATACTGTACTTTCAGGATAGCAATGAGATGTCCTGCCAAGATCAGTTGAAATCTTTGCAGTAAATAAAGAACCAACGTGCCCTTACAAACCAGAATTTCAAGGCGCATTTTGTATCTGTAATATGGAAAGGTCAGCGTCTCTTCTCAGAGCCACCAAAGTCCTCTCCTACTCTTGCAGGGTCAGAATGGAGCTCCCTTCCTTCATCCTCACTCCCGACCTACTGACAGGAGTTTTCACAACAACCTGGCTGAGCTGTGATTTTAAAAAACACCTCTGAAGGGAGAGGGATGTGTAAGCAAACTCAGAAAAGGAAACAAGGCTTACTGTTTAGCCTAATTGTTTAACTTAGCTATTTGTTCCCTTGCAAAGTATGAGCAACTGCCCTTCCTTAGGAAAAAAAAAAAAAAAAATCCAGCAGGAAAAGCATCATTACAACTTCAACTATGTGCATAGGATATTAATTAAAATGCAGTAGGAGTTATCACAAACAACCTCCATCAAAATAAAGTGAAACTATATATTGTGTGAAAATATTAAAACAGCAAAAGATGAGTTACTTAAGGAAGGTCTGGTCAGAAATAAACAGGATACAAAAACCCTAAACACAAACACGGTTAACATAAAGGAGGGCAGCTGTTATAGCCCAGTAAACAACAGCAGCACCAGATGTGTTTATGAAGAAACAGTCCTTGTGAAACACTTATGAACATCAGCGAAGAAAAATAATAGAAATGGAAAATGTGATACAAGCAGTGATGAATTTTACAAGGCAAAAACAAAGCTAATACTCTTTTCTGAGATTAGGCAGCTAATAAGTATTCAAATTAGGCATAAATTTTACATGTACAATGTTTAAAATATTCAGAGAAAAGGGTCTGATTGCCCTTAGTAGTTATATGAAAATTCTAATGCGGGTATGCCATAACTGTGGAAGCAGACAGCCCTTTCCGATTTTTACAATATTTACTTTCAATAAAAAGACATGTATATCAGAGTGGAAATTTATTTAAAACACTTCATCAGCTGTATCGTTACAAGGATTTGGAAATTTGGGAAATTCAAACGTTAATCCTCTTTTAGTCAAACAAAGATTTAACCAACAGACAGGTTCATCTTTTACAAATTCAAACGTTAGACAATAACACTGGTACATTTAGCCAGGCACATTAAAAGGGCAAAGGGGTGTAAATGTTAGATAATCAAAACATTACAAAACACCCTGAAATGTAATAAATAAATACATCATCCCTCCTGGTTTTATGTCTCTCTGACTGTTTCATTACAATTAGCAAAGAAGGGTTAAATGTCTTCAGTTCATTTTAACCAGAGGGTTTTATGTCTTGTGGATTTTGTATCCTTGCAAAGCCCCAGAGTGTAGTTCAGGCTCTACATTTAAAGTTAAAGTGTCTGTGAGCCAGCAGAATCGTCTTTAATGTAACATGACCAAAAAACCACTACTCTGGCAATAGAAAACAACAAATACGGTCCAACAGCTGGGTACAGACAGAATGAAACTATAGAGCAACAATACTACAAAGGGCAATTTATTTCAAAGTGAAGTGGAAGAAATACTGAAGCTTTCTTATGAAGTAAAAAGAGACCCTTTAGTTTTATGTTAAAAATAAAGTGGGGGGGGTTTTCTTCTAGTTTTAAAAGGGTATTTTTAAAAACAATACTAAAACTTTGGCTAGAGTAATGCACTGTGTTGATTGTCCTCAGCCCCCTCCTCACTGTTGGCAACTGAAAAAGGGCTGCTGGAGAAAGCAAGAGCATAGAATCTTTTTCTTTTCCCTTCTTTTCTCCTTCATAGACACACATGTACGTGTGAATCTACACACTTGTGTGTGTATGTACTATCAACTCTAAATCCTCACAAACTGAAGCACTGAAAACACGTAAACGAGGAACATTTCTGATGTCTATGAATCAGTAACTTGAGTTATTGGTAACAAAGTAATTTGAACCTGCAACATCTCACTAGGCAAACTAATGTACTTTTTTTCTTGTTTTTACGACAGTAGTGCAGATTGTTACCAAAATAATTATAAATAAATACAAAGGAAAATGATAGGTATCAGCCAGATACTAAGGCAGTAAGTTAGATAATTTAAATAGGACAAGAAAAAAATATACAGGTCCCTGTTTACATACATTTATACACATTCATACTTTCTAATCCTTCTCTTTTCTCTTGCTGTCACACTCGCTGTCAGTCATGAGCATGCCTACACAGGCACACATGCACACACGCACCCACATTCACAGACGCATTCACCAGCACCTACTTCTGCTGTGATTCTGTAACTCTTGGTGCCAAAGGTGACATATAAGCTCTGCTACCTGGTATTTTAAACAAAGGTATGGGGAAAATATTTGCCGCTGTCTGCAAGAGAGCGTGAAATTGTAGATGATTTTAGTGTGTGGTTGCACTGCAGGTTGAATACCTGATCCTGCCACGGTAGCCAAGCCATCACACATACCAAAAAAAGAAACACCCCACCTTGTGAAGTCAGAAGCTGCAGTTTTACTTTTCTCTCCTGCAGCGAACTGGACATTTTCTATGCGCCCATGCGCCCGCACGTGCACGCGTGTGTGTTTTAAGCCGGCAAGTCACTGTACAGATACTTATTCTCTACACCACTTCCCTTTTGAAACATTAAACTGACACTGGAACTGACTGCACAAGATTGCATTTTCTCTTCCTAAACAACTTGAATTGAAAGGTTACTTAGTGTAACAATATTTACTTGCAGAATTGTGTTGTTACCAAGGGTATAATGGATGGTGGCTATGCAGGTTTACGCAAGAATGAGTGAAGCATGAGGCATTAGCCATGTGTTTGACATGTTTCAAATTGCTATAATCCAGCATTAAACACACCCAGCAATTCATGCCATTTCTTGCAGCCATAATCTTGAATAAAGCGTGCACAACCACTTATTATATAAATTAGTATATGACTCCCTGTTATAGTCACAACAGTGCTTTTGTGTTTATTTTGCATCAAGACGGGGTCTTTTATTTGTACAAATAGCAGGATAGCGCGCCGTGCCGCAATTAGACCTGCTCGGTTTATGCGAGGGTGTGTGTCACGCCCGGCTGGCGGGGTCCGTCGTGCGCTGCCAGGCCCGGGCGGTGCGGGCGGCCCAGGCCCGGGGCGAAGGGCTGCGGCCCAGGCCCGGGCGGTGCGGGC
>VZRO01004626.1:1493530-1660256 GCA_013397915.1 Daphoenositta chrysoptera
CCAATTTCCCAGTTTTCCAACAACAACGTCTACTGTTTGGTATGTGCAGACATGAAGTGAATAGCCCACAAACTCTTGAAAGCTTGTTGTAGGTGAGTTTTCACTTTCCAGGGGTTTGTTAGAGGCTGGCAGTGAAAAGGCACTGAGGAAACCAAAGTTCACTCTTTACTGAAGACAGTTTCACTGCTGCTGTCATCCTACTGGGGCAGTCTAGGAATACACTTGGGAAGATGTATGGTGGCTCTGGGACCTATGGCTATGAAGGTTGTGAAGACACACTGGAGAAGCAAACCCTACCCAACAGCACGGGCGAGGACCAACACACGTAAGCACTGCTCAGGGCTGGGACCCTCTCAAGGGGTGAGCCACCACCTTCACAATTTATACAACTCAGACTGCAACTTCTTTGCACCCCAGATGACCATGAGTTACAAAGTACAATCATTATTTTTCATTCATTTTTCAGTTTGAAGTATCCTAAATATTGAGAGGATTGGGCCGCAGCTCGGTAGCATGGGGTCGTGACAATGGTGTGAATTGTGTGTTCCTGAGCATGGCACAGGGACACATGAGGGCAAGAAAGGGCACAAGACTTGTCTTGAAGAATTGTCCTGTCTCCCTGACTGAAGGGGAGTCAGTCTGGCTGGAGTGAATCCAAGGGTGAAAAATCCTGTCTGCTGTCAGACTGCTTCCTGGGAGGGAATGCTTCAGGAGATAGCCTGGGTGGAAACTGGCACAGATACAGTGAGGATGATCAGGATCCCAGCAGGAAACAGAGGGTAAGCCAGGCAGCCAATCCATGTCACACGTGCAGTTCATGCACAAAGTTTTACTCAAAACATCTTGTTTCACGAATGCTTAAAAAAAATCTGTGGTTTCTGGTGATGATTATGGTTCTTCCACTCAAACCCCAAAGTCCTTAATTGTTGACACTATGTCAACACTTACCTTTTTTTCTCCCTCAGAAGGTTAGCACTGTTACAAATTTCTTTGGGGAAGAATTTAGCAACTTAATAGGAGTGCAATATTTATTCTACATCAATTTATTATTATTTTGAAAAACTGAGCCAGTAAGAATGGTTAATTGCTTGACCATTCTGTAATTAACTCTTCTGGATATAAATCTCTCTATGCATGTGAATCCAGGATGGATCATGTTTTGCTGCAAACAGTAAGTTGCCATCACACTACAACACACAGATGGTCAGGCACCAACTGGTTAATAAGAGTTTTTACTCTACAGCATGTGACCAAGGATACTAGATTAAAAACAGTGAACTGGGCAAATATATTCCTTAAAGCCTCTGTTTGCAATAAACTACAAATATGTTCTTGATCTAGGGTGTTTGCAAACCTCTGAGAGGTTTTGGCAATAAAATAAACTAGAACAAGTTGGAGGGAGAGAGGTGACTAAAGCCCTGCTTTAGATTTCCTCCCAATACTAGAGATCACTGTAGATCACTAGAGATCACTGTAGAGATACCAACCCATTCTCTACAAGTAAAATAGCACTTGAGACTTTCAAGATTTATTCCAGCAAATTAAAGAAGACATGAATAGTATGTGAAAAAAATAAATTAAAAAAAATACAAAAAACCTCCTCATATCGAAAGATACCATTTATATTTTAGAGAATGACAGACCATCTGTACCATCATAAAGACAGAATTCAAAAAACCCCTATCATGTTGTTGTGATTTAGGAATGGTATTCTCCATTTACTACTCCCACTAAAACCATGAACCATTTCCCTCCCCCCTGCTCCAATTGGAGGCAAAAAAGGCAAGATCATGGGCTGAGATAAGAACAATTTACTGGAAGCAGCAATGAGATAAGAAAACTAACGGTAACAACAACAAAATAATAACTAAAGGTACAAAAAAATAAAGGATTTACATGGGAAACCCCCAACAGTAAACAATACTAGACTGGTCCATCTGCCACCTTTGCTGGACCCAGAAGAGAATTCCTTTCCCCCACCCCCAGCAATGATGTGAGGTGGTACAGAATAACTTCCTTGCCTTGGTCACACCCCCTCCCAGCTACTGCAAAAAATTAACCCTGTCCTGGACACAACCGGGACACATATACACAAGATATGAAAGAAGCTGGAGTGATTGGTGAAACCCTTTATCTGAGAATACAGTTTAGTATTTCAGTATGAACTGATACACCATCTGCCTCATTGATTCTGGTAATATTTACAATTTCACCAAATATAACAAAAGACTATTTTATTTCAAAAAACAATAGCAATTCTCCTTTGTTTCTAACAGACCTTTGCAATTAGCAGTGAGTGATGAACATCAGTCTTTCTCTCAGGCTGTTCTGAGTGTGTCCCAGAGCCCGCTGCCAATGGCACAACAAACAGTCATAGGGAAAACATATTTTCATAAAAAAACCCCAACAGTACCACTAAAATGATTTTATCCATTCTTAATTATTAAAGGACTCTCAAAATAGAAAAAACTTGCAGACATTTCTGGTCTTCACAGCAGCCAAGTTTGGCAGGTTCCCATACTCCTGTCTCTTCCAAAACCAAAAAAGATGATGGGATAGAAAACAACGTAGTCCTTTGTCATTTAATCTCTAAGAAAAAGGACTGGAGGTTCAATATACTTCACAAGTGCAGGGCAGGGGCCTTCTGCAACTGGAGACCCCCTGGGGCAGCACAGGGACATGGTGTTGGCCAGTCACAGACATTGCCTGCACCTGCCAAGGGGAGGATTAAGGAGCACAGTGTCGTCCTTCCCAACATCACCATCACTTTGATTCATCTATTTCCTAGATTTACATATGTCGGGTTGTTCTTTTTTTTACTTCTTCAAACAGTGGATTGCAATGTTACTCATTCGTTCGAATGGCATCTAAGTACCCTTCTCCTTTCCTGACATTCACAATGAAATGTATCACAGTCAGCAAAGTAAATCAATTTTTTCTTAAAAATCTCCTTCAACCACAAGTTTTGTCATCTGCTCCCACCCAAAATAAGGCATTCTCTGTCATTCCTTAATGAACTTCTGCAACAGCCTCCTCAGCTTATCTATTCCTGGCCTCATTTATTTCAGCTCCACATTCCTGTTCTGAGCTCCAACTCACAGAGTTCGATCTGGCCTTTTGCACTATTTTGGCTCTGACCTGACAGAGCAGCGACCTACTGAAGCTATTTTCCATCCAGAATGAGGACTGAGAAGGAAGTCTTGGAGGTCTGGCCGCTACAGCTCTGTCTATTTAAAACAGTGCCACCTACCAAGTCCCAGAAATCCGCACTCATTCCAGTCACTTTGGAAAGGCTTTTACTCTCATGTATATCTCCAAAATAGCTAGTTTCCACATACAAAAGCCTTACACATTGAAGGATAAATTTCTGATATATTTAAATAACAAGTTTCTCCACTGTCTGTAGAAAAAAAATGCTATTTTAGTGAGGCCCACACAAACAAGGGTTTGAGCTCCCTCTGCAGGCTCAATGTCTGTAATTAACTAAGAAAAGCTTTTCCCACGGCCACGCAGTCATAAACGAATAATGATGATGTGCAGAAGCAAAAATGTTTTGACAGGATTTGGCATGAGACTAGTTGAAATTATCATTTATGTTTTTCTTTAAATCACACATTTGGAGAAAATTGTGGCCTAGTGTAAACAGGTGCACTTCTCTGCAGTGGGAGTGCCAGACACTTTGCTTCGAAGTGGGTTTAGCTAATTTTGTGTTAATTTGAAGGCAACTTAAATAAATAATGATAACTAACTACAAGAGCTAGTATATAGGGAAAGCATTAGGAGAAAAGAGTGCCATCAGGACAGGGAAATATATGTAAAAGGTTAACTTTTTACTTTAACTAGTAAAGCAGATTATGCTACTGCACCAGACTTACACTGATTTAGTGGTATAAAGTATTTGGAGTGTATGCAGTATTAAACTCACAAACAGAGATTTCTATCCCAAGTAGCATCAGATCAGCACACTCAGGAGCTAAATCACCTACAAGTTTCACTACGGCCACTATCTAATGGGATTTCTTACAGGATTAGGGCAAAAAATGTGGATTTCCTTTACATTTCAAGTCCAGTCATTAAAAAGAAACCTCCCTTTTCAAACTAATAGCTTTTATCTTTTCCCTTCTCACATTAGGGAGAAAAAAAAATAGGATTTAAAAATTACATATAATCTTGAAAAAAGGTATTCTGTGATAAGAATATAAAAGCCAGAAAATATATTTCATAAACAAAGACATATAATAATGATAATTGAAATACATATCTGTGTCTAGCAGCTCACCTCTGATCCCACCTTTCACTGTATTTCAGCCCCAGTCTATTCTGGCTGAGACTTAGGTATGAAGCCCACAAAACCAGAATGTAACAATGCAGAAAAGAACTTATTAACAGCCACAGACATAAGAAGTACCAAACATACAAAATTATTAGAAAACACAATGATGTAGGAAGATTCATCTTACCTCTTTCTCAGCAAATGTGAGAAAAAAATAAGATTTTGACTATACAGCACTCAGACAATTCACATGCTTCTAAGTAATAATTTCTAATTGACATTCAGGCAATTTTTTCTGTAATTTCCTCTGTTTACATGTAATATTACACTCTTTTCCTATTCTTATATCTTTGAGGTCTATGCATGCTAACATTTTTAGATAATTGCCCTATTTTTGTACTGCAGCCTCTTAGAGGTAAGACGGTATCACACTGTGGAGAGATCTGTAATCTCTGATATGCAGAAGAGCTCTCTCTGGGGCCAGAAACAGTACTGCAGATTCACTATGGAAGCTCCACTCTGCTCATCAGCCCACACACAGCTGAGACCTGCTTGTTCCAACACAGCTTTTTTCTGTTTGTTGAGATGAGCTATCTGAAAACCAACTGCAGCCAGATACTAGTGCTGCTTTCTAGTGATCAGTGCTGGGACCAATACTGTTTAAAATCTCAGTCGACAGCCTGGACAATAGAATGAAGTGTACCCTAGTAGATGTATGGATAGTCCCAAATTGGGGGGTGTGGAGGGGATGTGGAAACACTACAGAGCTGCTATTCAGGGGTAGCTCAATAGGCCAGACAAATGAGACGATGATGAACTTCATGCAGAATATCACCAAAAACAAGTGCCAAGTACTGAAACCGGGCAGTCAGAACCGCCTGCTGGAGGTGAAGAGCCACCAGGATACAGAGCATCATTTTCAGAGTAAAGTCTGAGAAGTCCTGACACACAGTTGACCATGACGGTGCTACAGGCTTCTTTCTGCAACAAGACACCAAGAGACTCTGAGGAGTGCACCAGATTCCATCATGGAATCGTCTGCCCAGGGAGGTGGTGGAATCGCCGTCCTTGGACACACCTCTTTAAAAAAAGACTGGAAATGGCACTCACTGCCATGGTTTAGTTGATGAGGAGGTATTAGGTTAGGTCATAGTTTGGACTTGATGATCTCAAAGGTCTTTCCCAACCTAGTTCATTCTGTGATTCTGTGATTCTGTTGTGCTAGGGGAGAAGGGGCATGATGAACGGGGAGAGTTTGAGAAGAGTAGGTTTGTTCAGCCTTCAGAAGGGAAGCCTATGTAAGGATGCCTTTACTGTCTTCAAGGACCCTCAAAGGTAAGGTGTGGAAACATGGAACCAGAGGTGCACAGTGACAAGAAAAAGGCAATGGACACCAGTTGCAACACAACAGTATCTGATTAGATGAGAGGAAAAAGTCATTCACAGTGAAGTGACATTGCAACAGGTCAGAATCAAGATCAACAAGGAAACACCCTGATCATCCTGTTCCCAGTGAATTGTGCTTTGAGTGGGACATGGTGATCCATCATTTCCAGAGGGTCCTTTCTACCTCAATTATACCAGAAGCCCAAGATCCAATAGGCAGGATTGCTAATGGATATCCTGAAGAACTGCAGATGTCACCCAAGCCATCTCTGGCTGTTGCATACAACGGCCAAAGAATGGAGAGTGGTGTTTGCAGAACTTCCCTGTGCGTGCACACACCAGCTCTCACACTCATTCAGCAAGCACAGCAGCTCTTCTGAATTAAGGACACACCAGGCTTCCTGCCTGCGCTCAGATCACTGCTCCAACTTCCACACAGCAATCATGTCCTTCATATTAGCCAAGACAAACTTTGTCCAGTAGTCTATGCTAAAACTGCATTGAGTAGTCTGCACAGGGCTGCAACAACACATGTGAATCACATCATTCACAGCTAACTTGGGTAGCTTTATATCAACTTAGATAACACTCTTCTGGTAACTCATTCTCATTCTTACACTGTATCTATCAAAACACTTTGGAGCATCTGCTCCAAACAGCTTTAGACGTGGTTTAAAAAACATCCACCTCATCTCAAAATCTAATATTCATAATATACATACATGTTAAGTCATTTGAACTCCCCCCAAAAAATCTCTTTTGAAACTCAAGTCCGTCATGTTTGTTTTGGTTAACCAAGGCTCAGATTTAAATGGAATATTTTACCTGTACTAAATCATAGTTACAATTTACATACTTTTACATTATAGTTACAAATTCATGAACCATTAACTACCGACCTGGTGATCTGATACTCTGCTTATAATGGCACCCACATTTTAAAAAGCATTTTTCATCAGCAAGTCAGTATCATTATCCCCATTTTTTTAACAGATGAAAAAACTGAGGCATAAAATAAGGAACTGATTGGATCAAGGTCATGTAGCAAGCTAGCAGCAGAGACAGGAATAAAAACAAGATGGCCTAAGACCTAGTGCAATGTGCCTCACTGTCATTTCCTCACCCCAATGTCTCTTTTGTCTGGGTTCCTGCATTTCAATTTACCCTCTCTCGAGTGTATTAACTTACTTGGAGGAAAAAATAGTCTAATTTTTTTTGGTTGTGTGACTGGTCTCTCTAATGTGATCTGTATAGGTACTCAGATACCTTTATATATGGTTAAAATATAAAATAAAATGTATGGCAAATGAGATTATATATACATTTTCTAAGATTAATTTAATGGTGAAAGAATCTTGATTTTCTCATCCCTGTACAGATAGATATCATGTGCTGAAAGGTTTTCTTATTCTTTTAGTGCTGTTAGTGTTGACACCTCTAACCAATTAGTATCTTCCTTGGACTGCATTAACATGTTGTTTAGGAGTACTCTGGATAATTAATTAAATAAGAGCAGAGATGTCAGAAGGATACAGGATTCACCAGTTCTTATCTCACCATATTATTATTTGCAGTCCTTCTAAGTAGCTTTGAATTCTAATTTATTTGGGGTTAGTATTCATTAAATACTCTGCCAAAAGTTATAACAAAATGGCTGGTTTATTTTTTTGCTCATTTTTCTCAACAAATCAGTAATTCTATTAAAAAAAAACCTGTATTTATTTGACAGAAGAGATAACAAATTTTTTGAACACTGAAGCTCCTCAGAATCCATAGTGTTGCACTTGGAAGTCTAAAGGCTTGACTACATTCTGCAGTTAAATATAACACAAACCATCAGCATTCAAGCAGGCTGCAGAATGGAGCTCAGAAACTCAGCAGGGCTTTTCAGCATTAATACCAAAATGAGCGTCTCTGCACGGACATGCAGCTGTGCTATGGAGAAGTACTCATGTGGATCACTACTAGCTCAGGTAGAATGAGTATGTACTACAGCACTTTCTATTGTACAACACAAACACATTGAAAGCATCTTTGAAAGACAGTTCCCACAGACAAGTTGCAAACCAGCAATTAAGTGCCTGAAATACCAGGTGGCACTGAAACCTCTAAGTCTATGAAAGCAATCCAAAGCTTTGCCTCCCTGGATGAAAAGACGTCACCTAAGTGCCAGAAGTTCTGCTACTGCATATGCTGAGAGGCACCACTGTGATAGCCCCACACACTGGAGGCAGTTAGTGATTCACAAATTGCACACAGGACCCTTCAGAGCTGCAAAGCTCACAGGGATTATGCCTAGAAGCTACGGAGAACAGTGCATTGAGCATTAAACACAGTTGCATGGGCACTCTTTTTCAAAAGTGCAGCAAAAAGAGGTAGAAGTGGTGAAAAAGCTGCAAGCCCTAGAATAAGTGATGTGCAGTCCTGCAAAATGCCATGTTTGACATGGCTTACGGAATGTCTAAGCAACTACATAGGTCTTGGTGGCTTATGTAATATCTACTACCCTGTCATGACTGGATTCAGCAGGGTATTCAAAGCATGTCTGCAACTAAAACCTTCCAACTATTCCCACCAGCCACACTGCAAATAGTCCCCTCAAATTTCTCACAATGCTGTACTGAGGACATTTGACATACATCCTTTACCCTTAACTGATACATCAAATACTACTTACTTAAAACTTTTAACATATAGGTGAAAACCTTGCAGTGATTCTTCTCTTTCTTATCAATTCATAAAGGAAAGATATCTTGCACATTACAGATTGAAAAGGAGTTCTTTTGCCATTCTTCAAACATTTTGCAACAGTAAGAAATTATTGCTTTGCTGTGGGTTTAAAACAAGGGAGTTTTTAAAATAATGTTTGGGTTTGGGTTTGTTTGGTTTTTTTTGATAGGAGATCATAAGAAACACCCCACCTATCCCACAGTAACATCTAAGAATTTTCATTACAAACACATCCCATTTGTCTTGGAGTTCCTGCTCTTAATTACTCATGAAAAATGGAACATCTCCAGGAGAGATTTAAAAAGATTCACTGCACAGTTCTCAACACCTCAGGTGCCTCACAAGTGAAACAGGAATTTGACAACAGGAATTCTTTCTTTTTGAAGTTTGATGGAGTGTAGTAACAGCTCAAAGCCCAGGGTGATGTCCCTCATCTGAATGCTCATCACGCTTAGCTCTACCTAATTTCTCAACTCCTTTGGGGTTAGAAAGGATCCATTCATAATCCCAAAGTCACCATTTGCTGCCACTTCCAGGGACTTGGCAGCTTGATCTGTACTAGTAAATCAAATACTTCCCAGAAACGCTCTTGAGCACTAGAATATGAGCACCTACATTTTAAATTGTTAAAATTGCTCTTGAAATGCTTTTCACTCATGCCAGCTAACACTCTCTCCATGGCAATTGCGGGCACAGTTCAGGAGTGAGACCATTGTAGGAACCATTCCAGATAAGCAGGTGGATCTTGCCACAAATTGCTTTGAAAACTCAGGTAATTTACACCATAGACATCAGCTGTTCTATGCAGTCAGACTCTGCACATGGGGATGATCCTGGATACATCTTATTAATAGTCCAGACATAGCATAAAAATCAGTTGCAGTGGCATTCTGGTGAAACCAAGACTCATCCTAGTGATGAGCCTTTTGTTACTTCACTCAAAAAAACCCACCTAACACTAGAAAACATAGCTGCCAGCGAAACAAAAAACACTTGCACACATTTCCTTCCTTAATATTCTCCAATGTTCTTGAATAATTTCTTGCATTCTAAACCATCCTGAAGCTCTCTACCTCCTCAAAAGGGTGCTCTTTCTTATCTGCAAGTGATTTCCCATTAGGCCTTTTTGATATGCTTAATCTACTTGACCATCACTTGATCTTTCAGTGTAGCTGCCTGATCAGTTATCCTGCTATGGCCACAAACCTTCACACAAATTGATGTTTATCTAGGTGGTAGATCATGGGCTTACCCTTGCATTGGAAGATAGAAGAAATATTCATACCCGCAAAACCACAGTCAATTAAGTACCCAAGTGAAAGAGATGATCATTTAAGAAAGTAGCACTGAGATAAGGAGAAGTTGTTCAAAAAGTAGTTTGCAGTTCTCTACCCTCTTCTGATGTTTGATATCTCAGCTTCTTCCATAAGAAAAGCAGGTATAAACCTCTTTCTTGAACCTCCCTAAGTATAGTTTAATCAAAAGAGAAGTTTAAAGTTTTTTTTTAGTCAAACTTACTTTATCTCAATACTCTTGATGGAAAACAAATGAGACTGACAGCTTTTTGGACCTTCCACTTTGGGGTTTTAAGGCATGAGGGAAGAGAATATCCCTCTGTAAGCTAAGCATATATTAGAATGGATTTTAAATCTATTTTAACAATAATTTATCTACTTGTTGTGCATTATGCTACAGCACATCACACTAAACTGCATTTTTACATGGCTGCATTACAGTTTCAGACATTTTATTGCATAATCTACAATGACAATTTTCTTGCTGTATTCATTCTGCAAGAACAATGCAAAAGTGACTACAACAATGCAAATGCAGTTTTCATATCATGCCTACTTAGGATACAAGGATAATAATGTTACACAGTATTTATTAATGCTTTCTCAGTCAATATGTTATGATGTACTGAATTCTTTTTGTCATGGGACTCAATTGCTTAAATTTGGCAATCAGATGAAATTATAAGAAATAAAAGACCAAAGCTAATCAAACATAAATCCTAAAGTGATCCTAAAGTTTTATTGACTTCATTTAACAAACGTTATCCATTAAGGCTGGAATCTCACTGAGAGGAGGAAGGTGGAGAAGTGGTTGAACTGAAAAAGGCATGTCCCTTTTGCTCTCAGTAGAAATCAAAAATTTGTAAAACTCCCATTTTCTTTGTATGGGTGACATTATTGTTTTAAGAAAAGTATTGTCTCTGAGTGATGACCTAGATATTTACATGTAAAACTGTATTTGAAATGGAATGTGTATCATAGGGGATTACAGCCGTATCTTTGCTAGTCAGGCATGAGATGCATGAAACGTGTGCAAGTGAACCAGGACTGGTACTCTGCTTGGTATGTAATGACCCTTTTTTTGTAAAAATTGCCTCTTGAAGGTTACTAATATTTGATCAAGCATCCTGTTCTAAAAATTATGTGCTCACATTTCGCTGATAATTATGAAGTTACAAATACCTACATTTCTGCTGCTCCCTAGAAGGTTGTGCATCACAATCAGCCATATACATCTTTGATTTACATGTTTTAAATAAACTGTCATTATTAATTAGCAAGAACCAAACATTTTATTTTAAGAGTAGAAGAAGCATCTTTCCTGGAACTAGTTCTATTATCTCAACAGATGCCTCAAGTGGAAGCCTGGTAGATGATATCAGAATTAGTTCCTTGTAGCATCTCTTCCTTTTTTTTGAAGATAATCAAGGACAAGGTGGCATGAGATAATTAGCCACAAGTATCATTAGCTCCCTGAATCATCTCCATAACTGATACCGAGCTCCTGCAGGCAGCCCTGGCTTACAGTCTGCGACTCCCAGGGAAGGTATTTCAACACAAGAAAGAGGCCCTGCATCAGGGAAGAAGGAGCCATGCATATGAATGACTACGTATGATATGAGAACTCCTCAGTATTTCCAGCTCCTCACTGCTGGAGTAAAGCACTTTACCATAGGGACACCAGACTGTTTCTTTGGCCCCTGTCTTTTGCTTTTGTGAGTGTTTTTAAACAAGACTGTTCAAAAAAAGCATACATTTATTAACTCTGAAATAATTGGGGGGCGTGGGGGTAAGAGAAAAATAAGTGATTCTTACATCAATGTAAGCAAATAATTGGTCTGCATTTGTAATTAATAACATCTCAAGACATGGATATGGAAGATCTGAGTTTTGCCACCAGTTTTATACCCCAATTTTACTATATTGTGGATGTCAATCCCTGTTTTGAAACCACACACCTAGCGGCAAGTTCACAATTCCCCAAATATCTCAACAAAAGGTTGTAATTCTCAAAGGGGGGGAAACAGTTCCATACTTTTGAAAACAACACATTAATACAAATGCAAGAGTTTAACTTCAGACAAAGTTTAAAATTTTGATGTCCATGATCCATTGTCTCAGGTTTTTCACCTTTGAAAGTAAAACCACTGAGTTTTTTAGAAAGTGATTTTTTCTTGGATAAGGAGATCTGCACCTGCTATGTATTCTTATTTACTACTATTAAAAAGGTAGCCTCTTTTGCATTTTACAAGGCAAATCTTTACAAGTAACATGAAAGACTTTCTTTTTTTCATTTGGCATTTTATTTCTAAGCAGGACACCATTATTAACAGGAACAATTTATAGATAATATAAGTAATTTTGCTACAAAAAATTCAGAATGCATTCAATTATGTAAGGACAGAATTTTACAAATATCGATGAAAAATAATTAGGCTTCCTATTTTGCGCATCCAGTTTCCATTCAAGTGATGGATATAAGAATGTGTAATTAATCCTGATGTAAAACCATGGATCTCATCAATACTTACCAGGGCTTAAAAAATTAGAGAATGCTGTTGTTACAATAAAGGGTATGGCACACACACAATTTCCCTACATTGTCTTTAATGCCTTAATACTACTACATCTTACCAGTAGGCAGCACTGTTACATCTTTTTAGACGTTAGCAATGTTAATGACATACAGTGCCATCTGCAACTTTCTACATAATATCTGACCTTTACTTCCATTCAACCCTCATTATTTTTTCTTCACGCAGTGTTTCTATCTCCCAGATTTTATTTCATAAAAGAAAATACGAAGAAAATCAAAATGCCGGAATATTTTTTAGCACATCAAAAATGGGAAATGGAAACTGGAATGGTATATTGGATTGCATTAATCAAGTACCATAGCTGTCACTGTTTAAAACATGGCAATATCTATATCAAATGATGAATTACCTTAGGCAAATATCTCAGTAACGGAAATGATTCATTTCAGTATTGATTAAATCATTTAGACCTTTAAGATCTTAAGAGAACAAACTGATAGAATAAACAATGGTCCTGGTCCAGCAAACCCTTGTTCAAATGAAGAGCACAAGAGCCTTCAGTTATGACAGTCGAATCTTAAATTGGACTTTCTTCTCATGAAGGATTTAAAGTGTAAAATACTGGGAAAATGAATGTTATAAACCAAATAATCTTTTATTACTGCTTTTTTGAAAATGGCCGAGCCAAAATATACAAACAGGTACAGTGTCTTCATAACTGATAATTTTCAGTTTTTTCCATTTCACAGAGTTTGTATCATAAACTAATTGGACCCTGATCTTGTATTTGCAAAAAATTAAAATTCAATACTGAGTTCAATAGGAGTTTTGGATGTACAAGGAAGGAAGAATTTGTGCCAAATTCATGTGTACCCAGCTGCAAAGGTTACTGACAGGTGTTAATAAGTATATTGGCGAAGTACAGATAATGAATACTTACATTAGAATATTTATTTATTTTATATATATTTCTATGTGTAGAAACACACATATTTATATGTGTAAAAGTTTAAAATAAATCACATTCTCTTAGGTAATTGGTAAACAAGATATATTACTTTAAACATCTTAGCAGTGACAAAGATTTTTTCCACTTTCTGTCCTACTTTCACACCAAAATTACAATTTCATATTTCATAAAAAGGCACTGAAACGTAAAATGGGCCAACATCAAAATATAACAAGGAAGCAAAGATAAATTAGAGGAATTCTTTGGTTCTTTCACTAACTAATCAGATATATACAGAAAAGGACCTTTTAAGTTTAATGATACCTGCTCATTAAATGATGCTAAACACTAAAATACCACGAACAGCAGGGAATTTCAGTTTACATTAGAGAAAAAAATAAAAGGGTAAAAATGACTGAAGTTGGCCAGTTCAAGCTGATAGGGCACTTCAAATGAATAACAGAAGAATAAAAGAGACACTCTAGGTTAAATTAGGTTCTCCTATGCCTTTTCTTGAAAGTGCTTAACTTCACAAATTTTATTTGAATTAACTAACCTGCCAAAATCAAAGACTTGAATAGGGGTAAAGTTAAACAAGCAACTATACTTCACAGTAAGTTTACCCATTAAACAGCAGATAAAACCTCTGCATAAGAAAAGATGGGGGAAACAGTTTTAGAACGTGCATTTTTTCCTTCTCTAGTCAGGAAAATGTCATCCCTGTCATACTTTTGAAGTAAAGCTCTACTTCAGAACAAAATTATTCAAATACGGAACTTAATTCCTCTAACAATTTGTTTATAAGAATCTTGTTTTCCTAATCTCAGCACAGTTGTAGTTTTCTTTCTCACCATTTGAAATATATAATACTTGAGTATTGTGATTTTGGTATGACATTAAAGATACTATACAATTATAGTGTATTACCTGACTAATAACTTTTGCAAATACACTTCAAAGCATTTAAGGGAAAATAAGCTATTTGAAGAAATCAACAAAGCTGGAGGAAAAGAAACAAAGTTTGTAAATAAAAATGTGGCTTCAGGTCTTTCTCAATGTACATGCTATACTCTCTGTTAATTTTGTTTGAAGGTGCTTACTTTTATTCTTACAAATAAAAAATACTTCCATTCTGTTTCTTTATTTTTTCCCTCCTGCACAGGCACCTTTAACACAGTAATAAAAATACATATTTCACTATTTGCAATCTGTTCCTCACACTTCCAACAAATTTTCTTTCTGCTCTTAAATTAAAAAAAAAAACAAAATCAACCATGAAAAAAACAAAACTCACTTTATTAAGCAGGCAAACTTTTCCTAATGGAGAAGTTTTAACTGCAAAAACTCCAGTCCTGAAAAGGGATCCTTGTAGGCTGCACAACCTGCTTGAAAGACTCAGCTGTAAGATCAGCCTGCTCACTGACTAGTATTTGGGGTTTATTTTTTAATACACGAAATGCTTCTAGAAATTGTTAGGTATTTTTAGCTAGTACCTTAGCAATTTCAGAGAGGGATTAAGTGAGAGAAAGAGGAGAAAGGAGCAAAAGTATATTTGGGTATGTACAGGTATCAAGCAACACTCTCCCTCTGGGTCTTTCTCAGGCAAAGTTAAGTGTCTCTGTTCCTTAACATCCCTCCCAGAAAACCCCCCACCTTCACGGACTAATGTTCTCGCTGAGGATGCAACACTGGATTGGGACACAAGAGCCATGATATTGGTCACTGACAGAAAAAAAATTTGAATTTGATTTTCAGAGATGATTAGCAGTCATGGTGGCCAAGCACGACCCATTCATTTCACAGATTTAAATGTTAACCCACAAGACTCGGGTAATGGCTGTCTACCCCACTGAGGGACTGCAGGATTATTCTCATGGCTTTGAAACACTCCAAATGCTGTAAGTATGGCAGGAATGCAAACAAATATGACCCCAAAGTAAGAGGTGCTGACATATTTGTTCTCTTTGGTCACTGACTGACAGAAGACCCTTCAGATAGCCACCTCCTAGGGGATGAACCCATACCTCCATCTAGATAAGTGTGATCACCTTTAAACCTTATGTTCAAAAACAAAGCTGTTTCATCAAAATAGTGCTATATAAAGGTGCTGAGTGATGTGTTAGCCTTAGAAGAAACACTAGATTGCTTTAGTATGCCACAGACATAACTGGCAAGATTCCAGAGAGCATCACCCATCTGCGAGGAATCTGAACAACTGAAAAAAGGCACAGTAGCAGTTGTACAGTAACTGTGTATCCAAATACATATATAGTGATGGACTAAAACATGAGAAATATTTTCGCTCTAGAAAAGTTGCCACAAAAATACCAGACACATTAAGGATGGGGCTAAGATAAAGTAAATAAATATCTTTCAGAAAATGAAGAGTTTACTTCCTGTGAAAGACCCAGGCAAATCTCTTAGCCCTTGCAACCAATCAGACAGCATCCATCAAGGAACAGTCTTGTGTATGCTCAGGAGTACATAAAGGCTCTCCTAAAGTTCACTGTGAACAACTAAGCTCACTGCAGCATAAAGAACACTGAGTTATGTTTCCCATGCCTTAGCAATACAATTGGAGCTAACCAGGACATGGTGGCTCAGATACAACTTTTTATTCACACCTGCACTGGGTTAACTCAAGTGAGTACACCCAAGCATCTCCCATTTGTGTGAAACTCAGCAGTGAAGAACTTCCTCAGAGATACTTCTCCCAGTCAGGATACCATCAGTATCCATTAGAAAAAAGCATTGGCTGCACTCTGTTTTCTCAGTTCATACCACAGATAACACTGGAGAGTATTGCATGCTAAAGGCTTAAGCAGAGCATGAAAGAAATTAAATAGCCCTACCAGTCTCATTAAACTGAAAATTATATATCATCTCAGAATAAAATTTAGAAGGTGAATGTGGACTCTCTCATTCAATGAGAGGGAAGGAACTGATTTGATCTTTTTGTGGCCACCAACATGATGAAGAAAACTTTTTATTTAAGAAATATAAAGGTATAGGAAATACAGGAAATGAGGAGCTAGAAGAAAAAAGTTGTCTTTGCTTTTTAGAAAAACTTGAAAGAGATTAGTTAAGATTAGTTAGTCTCATTGAGAAAGTCATCTGTAAAACAGCATTGACAATGATGTAACGACAACATCAGATACACTGACTGAACAGCTTATTCATTCTATTAGTAACTATGGATGAGAGCAAACAGGATGCTATTATCTTCATTCTCATTATTATTTTTACTACAAGTGGCTGGAAGCATCAGCTGAGAGGCCCCACTAATACAGACACTTTATGAACCACGGCAAGAGACTCTACCACCAAAGAACTCAGTCTGATCAAAGACACCTTGCAGAATATTTTAGAAAAAATTTATCCTTTCCCTAACTTTCATATTTTATACTAATTATTTTTGCAGCATGTCTTGCAAGAAATATTTCCTTATCTACAATTCTTAACTAATTCTCCTTCTATTCTTAAATCGTATTAAGTCATATAATTTCTTTTCACCAGCACAATCTTCTCCTCTAGCATAGAAGAAGAGTTGACAGATCTCGGGTTGTTCAGCTCAAAAGGTCAGGAAGTTCTAAACTAAAAATGCACCCCTTGTGTCCGATTTACAAATGCATGATCCATCATATGTCTAAGTCTTCTGGTCTCCTGCTTTTTTTCATAGAGGGAACAGAAACTTGAGCCCTGAATATCACCTGCCTCCCTGACTGCTTCTCCCTGTGATTGTTTTGGGGATGTAACTGTGTGTTTTCCACAGAGTGGAACAGGAATGCACAGGGAAACACTGCTTACCCATTTGGGGATAGAAGAGGAGGGATAGGTACATTTTAAAGGAAGAAGCCCCAGTATAGCCAGAACAGATCCATGGAAAGTAAGGCTGGATACATCTGATGTATTCTGAAGGAATGTTATTATAAAAAAAAATTCTATATGCTTGGTTTACAGTTATTGTTAGAATACTAACACATGCCACTGCATTACATTGCACAAATATTTATACAAGATTTTACTTAGACCCTTCAGCTGAATATTCCATGACATTCAAGCTCTAACTGATGTCATATAAAATAGAATGTAGAGATATGAAAAATTTCTCCTGACCATTGATCCAGTTGATGCTACTTAAAAGCCAGTATGCTCTTTCAAAAAATGACGTATCAAATATTGTAACTAGTACTGTACTTTGTCAAAACCTGAGATGTGAGGGTGCCTTCAGAACCGTAGGAACTTGAAATTCTGGGATTGATCAAGGCAGATGTTTGCATACACTTCAACTATAGCAAATTAGGAAAGAGGTGTAACAGTGACCCATACTGTAAGATGACTCAGGATGTTTCCCCAAGTGAGAAGTGCTTAGAGATGCAAGAATAAATGCACTGATATTAAAACTGGGGGGGATTACCTGCTACCCTAGAAAATAATATGCAAACCACCCACCTGCCCAAGAACATCCAACTATTTTAACCGAGTCATGAGAGCAATGGCTGCCCTTTAGAGCACATCAAGTTACACAGTTCTAAACCAGACATGTCAGATTGTGCGCAGTCTATAGTGCACAAATGAGAAATTCTACCTCAGGTTAATCTTTAGTATTTCTATTGCTTTACCTCATTACATCTGTCTTATCTCCTATTTAGAGTTTTTTTTTATACGTATCAAATCGTTTGTTGATCCTAGAATTCATTTTCTTTTCTCTTACACTGCCTGCATTCTCTTTTAAGTCATTCTCCCCCTTTGTCCAGTTTTCTCACTGTTTTTCCCTTAGTCTCATCTTTTATCCACTTATTTCTTTACTATGAAAAAAGTCCTTTGAATTAATTTTGAAGAACACATTAATGTGGTTCTTTCACGTTCACTTCTAGTTCCCTTCTCTCTTCCCTCTTATCTTCCTCTTCCTTCCCATCTGAGTCATTCATTCTAGAGCTTCTATTCCTTATAGTTCCTTCCAGCCGTACTTATTGTCTTTTTTAAAGCTGTAAAAAAGCAAAAACTGACACAGAACAGGTCTAACTGAATAAGCCTGCATCTAGCACCTTAACACATATCTCAGAAAATGCAATCTGAATGGCATTTGGTCCATCTTGAAGGACAGCGTGGTATCCAGTTGATTAAAATAAATATGTCCCCTTTTTTTGACCAAATTAATACCCATTTTATTGGTAAAAGCGCTCTTGGCTAACACAGTTTGACAGACGGTGCTTTCTTCTTCTGAAACAATTTATAAGCTTCTGCTATTAACTTATTTACAAATTAACCTGTATTAGTGGTCACAATTCTTAGGTATGTCCCCAGAATATATTCCTTTAATATGTAAATTATTGATTGAACTATCCATGACTTTGTGAACTGGAATTCCTTTTTTTGGGGGAAAGTACCAAATTATACTAAGTATGTCGAACTGCTACTGACTGTGGAACAACCCCCACATAGCATCAGAATCAAAGATTCCATACATTGTCAACACAACACAGTGTTGGTACAAGGTTGTCGGCTCAATCCCTGTATGGGCCATTTACTTAAGAGCTGGACTTGATCCTTGTGGGTCCCTTCCAACTCAGAATATTCTGTGAATCTGTGATTTAGATTATAAATTACAAAATTATTTACACCTGAATGCAATCACAGAGTGCTAGGTGCTTTCCAAACAGTGAAAACATGACGTGGCTAGCATGTAATTCCAGATAAATGAAGTCAAGTTTCATAATTTGCAAACAGGGAATAGTGGAACCTGCCTTCTTTAGAAATTACATTGACAAAAGTGAGAAACCATCATTCCAGAAAAATGTATTTGTATCACAACCGCAAAATTATTCTTGCCCAATGCTAAAATCTAAAGAGGATATATATTAAAAGACTAAAATAAAGAGATATTTTAAAAGAGATTGGCCTTATGTTAGCTATGTTAACAATACGGAGTCATACTCATGTTTCCTTTCACTCTCCTTACCATTATTTATTTTCTTTCTGCTCAGATTCTGAAATAACTTCAACTACTTACAGACCACATTTTTTGTAATAGGAAGAGGCAAATAAAATCTTACAAAATCAAAAAGGAACAGGAAACATCTCACTTTTTCTTACTGTATATGGCAATGTATTGAAGCTGGCCACTGAGATTAAGAACACGTGATCTCCTCAATTCCTTTAGATGGGAGAGAAAGGTCAGGAACCTATCTAAGAAAAAGTCTAGATGAGGTGATATAGAAGATTCCTTTATGCTGCTTTTAAAGAACTTCATCAGAAAGTGGTATTTGACCCTACCAAAGGTAAGCAGAGTCCAGAGATTGTCTTTAAAACTTAGTATTTCTCAGCAATTGCCTAAAAATTCAATCTCAGATTGTACCACTTTCCATTACAACTAGAACAAAAAAAGACATTGTTCCTTAACATTTTTTCCCTTTATCACAATAAAAATTGATGCCCAAGCTGCATCTTTTTGATCTATTTTTCGTAGATTAACCTTAGTTATGCATCATGGAGAAATGCCTCTAATGTGTTTTGTCAGTTTTACAATAACTAATTTAGATTTAAAATACACTTATATACCAGGGGAAAAAAAAAAAAAAAAGACTTTTTTATTTGGACTTAGTATTTTCAAAGAGAAGTACAAAAGTGGGATTTAGTTTCACATTAAAATGTTTAAATTTAGGTCCTAACATGCATGTTCAGTTTCTAATAATTTATTACAGTCAAGAAAAGTCTGTGCTTTCTTCTACAATCTGTACAGTCCATGAAGTCTAGAGAGAAACGGACCCATTCACAAGGGTTCTTAGTTGCCTAAATTTTAACTGTTATTTTAGATGACCTAGGATATCATGCACAAATTTTAGCTGCCAGCTCAGGAGGATGAAGGTCTCCCATTAGATCTGCTAACCCTCTGTGGGAATCTCAGGTGTCTAATGGCAATTCTAGTAACACTAGAAACGTCTGTTTAGGCAAATAAATCCCACTCTTGACATCTACCTACGGGCAAGCAGAATTGCTCTCCACTTGTCTCCAATTCAAGTGGGAGCTACATTCACTACAAATCGAAACTTTGCCACCTACTGCAAGAGCAGACATCTATGACTGGGCTTCAGTCTGAGCTCTGAACCTTATTCAAGATGCATTCAGGGTTGTCAGCTGGACAACATGACTAAACAAGAATTAAAAATTAAAGAATTAAAGAATTAAAAATTAAAAGTACATTGACAATACAAAGAAACTGCTCTGTTTGCATCTGACAGGGCCACATTTGGAAGCTGCTGCAATGAACCTTTTTTGTAGAACAGTGACATCCCCTTGAATTTATTTTTAACATGAGTTAATATAATTCGATTTCAAGAATTTACTATCCAGATCACTTGTACCCAAAACAATGAAATTGATTTCAATTTTTCCTCATGTGAAAACCTATAAGTAGTTTTTCTTGTTTCCCCTATTTAAAAATGCATCCCTGTTTTTCATAGAGTTAAACATTTTTTAAGAAAAGGGAACTTCGATTTGTATGTTACTTTATTCGTCCAATTTTGTAAGAGAAGATCAATACAATAATTTTGCATGTCAGTCAGTGATAAATGTCTTCTTGGCCTTCTAGGCCACTCCAGATGTGACAGAGCTTCCACCAACTGAAGTTGTACCAAGTTTAATAAAAAAAGAAGATACAGGCATTGTTAATGTACCCACCAAAATAGAGGCTGTGTCACAACTGCTGTGCCACACAGACATCAGATTTCCTGTCAATTCTATTGATAACATGAATGTGGATTTTTTTTCCGATTTTTTTTTTTTAAGAAATAAGACTAGTTTCTATACCTGAAAATGCCAAACTTTCTATAAACATGTTAAAATACAGCTGCCAGAATTAGAACACTATATTAATATTAAGGGCTTATTAGCAAAAAAAAAAAGATTTTTTAGCTCCTGTTAAAATTGAAAAAGTTGCAAAAATATCTGGAATGCATTTCAATGAATTTGAGTTTCATCTTGAAAACTTCACCCAAAAGCAGCTAAGACTGAAGACAATCAGATATTCAGTATTGTCATGTTTTTTGAGCAGTGCTATATACTGGCAGAGCCCTGCTGCAGAGATTTTTCTGTGTAGCAGGGTTTTTCTTGGACACCCATTTTTTCCTAAAGCGTCTCTATTGTGCATTATGTATGTCTGATACTGCGAGCAGTGTTTGTCACCTGTAAGGGGCTCACCAGGGCTGATGCAGGACTGCAGAAAAGACAGAGGTCTATCTTTGCCTGAATTATAACATCCCTCACCCTAAGGAAAACCTACGAGGTAACATCTTTTCCTTATCTTCTGTGACTCTACTTGCATCAGAAAAGAAAATTACAGAAGGGGGAAATAAGAGGGAAAGCATCTTACCTTTATCCAAATCAGGAGAAGCAGTTGTACTGATATTACAAAACAGAGGAGGGGAAGGGAAATCACCACTGGTTCAGAGATACTGTTGGAGTAACTACTACTGGGGTTTTTTTCCTACCAAAGCAGCTGGTAGAATTCTTCATAAACCAGTGAAGCATATGGTAAATTGGGAATACCAGACATGACAGGAATAGCCGTAACTCCATTCATGTCAACAGTGTTTATAGGGACAGAAGCTCTTTTCCCAGTCAAAAGAAATAAGGCTAGTGCATATCTGGAGGAGAAATAAAGCCTCCAGAATAAAAGGTACTGCTCTGCAACAAAGACCAATGCATATTCCTTATTCACAGTAGATTAGCACAAAATAAAATACAAAATACTACCTTTTGTAATTGCATTGACTCCAATGAATCATATGGTAAGGAATTGAGTAAAAGTAGCCACAAAATACCTTGTAAGCTATACATATATTGCAGAATACTTAGAGATTACTTACCTAATAAAGCTCAAAAGCAGCTAGAAACTCAAGGTGGTGATCAAACTGATTTTACAATTGATTTTGTTCTTTTTCTTGGCAGATGACAAAGATGCCAGAAATCTTGGATTAAAATATATTATTTAGGATCTCATGAGACTGCAGTCAATAGGACTGCACTGTGGGAAAAACAGGCAGAAATGCAATAATGTTGGTCAGCATTACACTGCTCTGGGTGTTCAGAGAAACCTACTGTCTACAGGAGGGACTTTGAGAATGATACTGGGGAATAAGGAAAAGAGGGAGAAGAAATCTCAGGAGGCAGATAGGGGCACATTTCATATGAGTACACTCACCAACAGAGACCACACAACACTTACTCCCAGGTATATCTTTGCAGCAATAACCATTTTTTACCTTTCATTTTGGAAGGTGTTTTGAGAACCTGAACTTCTAGAATAATCCCTCACTTATCAATGTTTGGAGTAACTTCAGTAATTCCAAGACTGAATGCAAGTGTTTGGTTACTAGTTACCGTCCTTGAAAGAAATTCTATTCAAAGTCAAACACCAAGAACAGAAACTAAAAATCTTTTTAGACAGAATGTAAAAAGGAAGAAAATGGAACAGTTGTGAGTTTGGTCACTGCTCATCACATGTTAGAATGAAATAATCAAAATTATTGTAACTATAGAGCCAAAATAAAGCCAAGGAAAAGACAGAAATCCAGGTCTATAAAACCTATGTATTCACTGCAACTTTAAAACAAAAGAAGAGAAACCAAATAAATCACAAGTGTAGGAAAGGGGAGTCATAAGAGCCTGCAAGTGGTTTTTTTTTTTTTTAGAAACCCTGAGAGGTAACAATATTTTAGTCATGCTACAGCATCTGGGCTATTCTGCTTTGGAATGGTGGGATGTACAAGACACAGGGATAGCTTGAAGGTGGAGCAGTCTGACCAGAGGCTGAGAGCCATGACTGATGTTCCCCCTTAAGAAACTGACATTCAAAGGACAGCTCAAAATCTTCTCTTTCTGTGCAGGCTAGGGTGAGCACTAAATGCTTTATTTATCTCCTCTATCCTAAATAAAATTTGAGATTACACCTGTGAAACAGGACACATTTAAAAAGGTAAGGTGGGTAAGTTGATTAGCTAATTAACCAAGCTCTTATATACAACCCATAGGGAGCATCTCAAATGCATAGGACATCTTTTGTTATTAAGAAAAAATAGGACAAGGAAGATTTATCATTAAAATATATTTCACTAATTATACCACCTGGAGTTCCTTCCACAAAACAAACTTTTAATTAGAAACTTTGGGTTTATAGAAAATGTTTGCTATAAAATTTTGATTGTTTATTAAAAGTAGAATGTGGAAAGGTCCTTGCATGCTAAGGGCACATCTGTACCACTTCAGAGGGTGCATTTTGTCTTCTTGAAGGGCTCAGGAATATCTTCAGAGAGTATTGGCATTTATTTTTTGTATCCTTTTTAAGAGCAGGTAAAATTTGTTTTTTCATGGTAGAAGAGCTCTACTAATTGGAGACAAAATATTTCCTCTTTAAGGAGGTAGTAAAACCTGATAAGAAATTCAATATGACATAACCTGAGAACACTTCAGTGTTCCAAAGTAGTTGCTTTCTTCCCAGAAGTATCAGTCACCTCATTCTCCATGTCTGGAGAAACCCAGCTCATACACTGCATTGCTCTATGCGTTGCAAAGTGCAGCCTTGCTTTGCTTAGCTACATCTGTCATGTACAAAATCACTTAAATTGCTTATAGAATGTCTTAAGGAACCAGCAGAAAAGTACTGCTTTTAAGATGCGCTGAGGAAAACAGCACAGACACATGGGAGCATTTTTGATGCCCATCTTCATGCTCTTAAAATAACATTTCATTTATTTCTTTTACTGCATATATATCCTTTTCAAAATAGTATTAGTTGAATTTTTTTTCTGAATAGGTTTTTTTCCCTGAATATTTGTCTTAAATAAGGAGTTACGAGAAAGTCACTGGACAGGCAAGGGAAAGCTGTGTGACACTCTCTATGTGATATCCAAGGGACAAATCCCTATTGCACATATTCCCTAACTTTGTCCTTGTACAAGGGAAGAACCATGAGGTCCCACCACTGGAGCTGGCAAAAGAAGGCAAACAGCAGTCCTCCAAAACCACGAGTGATCAAGGAAAGAACAATGACCTGCATTTATTGCCGGGTAGTGCTCCCAGTTGAGTTAATAAAGTTGTGCCCTAATTAAACTGAGCACTTCACATCTTGTTTTTCTTCTTGCATGGCTGGGACAATTAAGCATCCTTTGATGTAGAGTGCTCTGAGGAAATCTCCCAATTACTTTATGAAAGATTTTTGTCATAAAGCCTGAGAGAATTTATTGAAACCACCTACAGCGGAATGAGGCCAAAACCAATCAACACTGGATGACCAGACTTAGGGCTAAGGACTTTAAACTAGAGGTCACTAAGACCACAAGCAACACATCATACAGAGAAATTTAAGCTCTGGAAGTGCTGGTTGACTACAGTAAGCTGAGCAAAATTCTCTGAAATTACTCTGCTGAGCAGAAATTACTCACTACTTGAACAGAAAGTGTTGACAATCACTGGTTTTCTGTGTATTGAAGGTTTTATTATACTCTGACTGAAAACTAAATTAAAGCACATGTAACTGCTCTGCTTAATCAAGTTGGAAAAGGCATTTTGTTACTTTTAACCAAAAATAACAAAAAAATATTACTAATTTCACATATTAAGATATTTGAAGTAGTAGTTTATTATCCTAAGCTCAAAGTGTTATGGACAGAGAATAGTAAGGATTATCTCCCCCTTCAATCCTAGTGTTTTCATAGGCAACCATGCTGTTGATTTTCCTCTATAAACTGATCCATTTTCACCTTAAAACTAGTCAGGTTAACTAATGTATCTGAAAAATTAAGAATACTGAAGAAACAGTCTTAAAAATTAATATGTACATACATTCCAAATAGATATATTTAAATCTTAAACTCTGTATTTATTATTATAAGTATCATACAATATTTCATTAATTGGTACATGCAATTCATCTGAGTTTAGATGGGCCATATATACGACTTTTTTAAAAGTAATTTTTAGATGAGAAAATAGGGAAATAGTAATTAAAAAAATAAGCCACACCAGTTATAGTGCCTTCCACCTTTAGGAAAAATATCACTTTCATGTTGTGCTAATATCTAAAAAATATTAGGTCCACTCTGTTGTATCCATTCAGTGTCCACTTGTGGCGACAAAAAAAGTACCCACAACCTAAAGAGAACAATTACATAATTGGTATACCAAAAATATACTTTCTTTTTAGCATAAGGAAAGTATAGTATTTTCGACTCTCATTTTTAATTACTTGTTTTGTGCATGGGGTAAAATTTGTTTTGTGAAATTTGACTGTCTCTGTAAGTCAGCTCTCTGTCACTAAGTCTTTTTAATTAAAATGTGAATTAAGTTTTAATGATAGTGTTATTATTCACTTAACTAACACAAACTGGGCAGAAAATATATAAATAATAATAAACCAGCATAAAATTCCCTACAAGGCAATTCATCATTAATACAAATTAGCTCTAAAATGCATCACAGGCAAGTAAAAAAAGCTTCAATTATTTTGCCTTACAGTATAATAATGAGTCTTAACTAGGGAAAAATGATACAGTAATTTAGTAATGTTAAGATCTACCCACTGGAAAACACCACTCCTGCTGTTGAAATATTTTAAGACATATATTCCATTCAACTCCCCAAACAAACAACAGACTGTACTTCAAATGCATTGCAAGACTATTAGGTAATCTTTTTCTTTGTTTAGATTCAGTAGGGTTCAGTGACAAACATTCATCTTTTCTTTCTATAAAAGTTCCTGTTCTTTTGCTTAGTTAAGAATTGCCTTAGGTTTTAGTAGCATACTCACAATTTACTTCACCATTGATTAGCCTCACACAATAAACTTCAAACAAAATGCAAAAATGATCATTTAACTATTTCAAAATTATGAATTACTTGTTCAATGTTTAGATCGCAGTGGAAAGAGCAGTTATATCTGTAGGTAGGCTAATAGAATCAGACACAAAGCTTCTGAAATAAACCAATACCAGCTGCTCCCATGCCTCATTACTCGGCAGTAGCTGCTCGCCTGAAATATTGTACGTTGCAGAATCGTTGGCTTTCAAAAGCCACACAGACTTTTGAGAGGACGTAGCTGTACAAAACAGACAGACACTTCCCTCAGACAGAAAAAAAAAAAAAAGAAAAAAGAAAAGAAAAAGTCCTATACTTCAGGGTATATGTGCAACTATTTTCCATTCTTAGGCACACATATTTTCCACCACCATGTATTTTACTTATTTTAACAGGTGAAAGCAATTAGATTTCAAAATTATTACATTGTCAGTGCTCCCACTTCTAAAAGAATAATTTAAAAATTCTAAAACTAATGAAATATCTTTTTGATTAGTAACACATAGTTTGTGCTTGGAGAAGATTTTGAAGTAGGAATGAGTATCATAATCAGTGTCTGATCGTTTAGCTCACTAAGAGAGGACATATTAATAGGAGAAAAAAATTGGCTGCAGATATATCATGCAGTAAAAAATGCTATGTACATGTAGCATTTTGCATGACCATAAACACACTGTTCAAAAACAGAACTTTTAAAAAATAATCACTTTCCAAAATCCTTATTAAATTAGTTGAGCTTGCTGTACTCTGCAAAAATTAGATTGCAACGCTAAAACTCTCAGTAAAAGGTAATGTCAGACCCTCATCATCTCAAACAGTCATTAAGAAAGCCTAAAGAGATTCACCTTCTTGAAACACAGAAGTAATTTTAATGTAAAAGTTTACACAATTAAAATTACAGAGGTTTAATTTCCAACAAGCCCCAAAGAATTCAATCTTCCATGGCTCTCAGGACTCATCTTCAACACAGAGGGTTAGTTTTAAACATTTATGTAATACATTTGGTAATAGAATTAAAAACTTGAGTATGTTTGAAAGAACATTTATATTCTAACAGGAATCAATTGTATACTTCTAATTTGCCTACTCTGAAGATAACATTTTGATATACACAAATTAATTAGGCAGAAAAATCAAGGCAGACTTCTGCTTTATTGAAAAAAATATTCAACACAGTGTTCCATAGGTACTCTGGAGTATCATTTAGAGGCAGTATGTCACAATATAATTCTTAATTTTAAAATACTAAAATAATGAAAAGCGAGTTCTGTGCTGGTACGTGTTTCAGAGCAGCATTGTCCTTTTATATCAATCATTAAGTGTTTTTTTGAGTATTTCATATCTCTGAAACTACCATCTGTATAATAAAATAAATTTGACTCACCGTTTTCAGTCTAATAAGTGCTTACTGAGTATTATTTGCCTTACTCTCAAGTGGAAAATTATGGAAATGATTATAGGAGATCTAAAATGTAAGCAGTAACTTGCAGTAAGCATGTTAAGTAAGGCAATATCTCATAAATTCATCAGATAAATTGTTGCATGTTTAGAGATTTTCTTGCCTTTTCAGTGGAATGATATGGTCACCATTATACCTTAGAAGACAAATCATCCAATTTTAAATAACTTTAATTTTAAAAATCGCTAATAAATAAAACACAGAAATCTGTGCTGAAAAAACCCTCCTGAATATTTAATTTAAATATAATATTCAGCTCCTTTAAAGAAAAAAACATTGTTTTCAGTAAAATGAGGCCTCTCTTTCTTCTCTATTTGTCAGATTTTAAATAAATTGTACTCAATATCCTGGACTGCCTTTGACAAATTAAAAAAATACCTACAAAAATTATCATGAAATAATAGAGGAAAAAAAGTGTCTTGGGTCAGAGAGGTGGAGCAGCATCCAGACAGTGCAAATCTGGACCACAAGTGATTTCTTCACTGCTGGACACTCATCTTATGAAGCAATCAGGCATAATTTGCTCCACCTCTAGCAGAATTACAGCATAGCCAGCTAAGGAGCCTGGCAATAAATCAGTTCAAAATTCAACATTTACAGTGATATCCCTTATACTAATGACACATCCATGTCTGAAGGCCATAAATTCTTTACCGAGTAAACACAGAGAATGAGAGAGTGTAATCCTTTTGGCATTACTGTGCCATGGCACTTAAAAAACAGCTGAAAGTATAACTACATTCCCAAAACATAACGTTTACGAACAAAACATGAGTTATTGTCAACAGAATTTCGGTAAAATCAGAGCTTTTCCTGCCATTGCTTCACTTAATCTCAGGAGCCCACGCCTCCATACTTTTAGGGAAATATCTGTAGGCTATAGAACAGAAAAGACAGCATGTAAAAGCTGGATGTGTTCATTAACATAGTTAATTAACATGCCACTTCATGTTTGATTTCTAAGCACAAAGCTAAGGTCCATTAGTAATGCTACAAGTGCAGTCTCAGCCATACACCAGCCAGATCCCTAAAGTGAAAGTTTCTGGCAAAAAAAGTGTACTGGCAAGTTTTTGGTAGCAGGGGGCTACAGGTATGGCTTCTGGGAGAAAATGCTCAAAGCTGCCCCTACATCTAACGGAGCCAAAAAAGAGCCGGCTCTGGGACGGACCCGCTGCTGGCCAAGGCCCAGCCCATCACCAGCTGTGGAAGTGCCCCTGGGAAAATGTACTCAAGAAAGGGGAAAAGCTGCTGCACAACAGCAATGGCAGCCAGAGAAGTGGCAGGAGTGAGAACATGTGAGAGGAACATCTGTGCAGACACCCAGGTCAGTGAAGAAGGAGGGGAGGAGGTGCTAAAGGAGTCAAAACAGAGATCCACCTGCAGCCCATGGAGAACGCCGTGCTGGAGCAGGTGGATGCTTGAAGAATGCTGTGACCACATGGGAAGCCCACACTGGAGCAGGTTCCTGGCAGGACCTGTGGCCCAGTGGACAGAGGAGCCTAGGCTGGAGCAGGTTTTCTGGCAGGCCTTGTGACCTCATGGGGGACCCATGCTGAAGCACTCTGTTCCTGAGGGTCTGCACCCCACGGAAGAGACCCACGCTGGAGTAGTTCATGAGGAGCTGCAGCCCATTGGAAGGACTCAACATCAGAGAAGTTCACGGACGACTGTCTCCCATGGGAGGGATCTCACAGTGGAGCAGAGGAAGAGCATGAAGAGTTCTCTCTCTGCGGAGGAAGGAGCGGCAGAGACAACGTATGGTGAATGACTGCAGCCCCCTCTCCCCATCCCCCTGTGCTGCTGGCAGGAAAGAGGTAGAGGATTTGGAAGTGCAGTTAAACCCAGAAAGAAATGGGGGTGGAGGGACAGTGTGTTAAGATTTAGGTTGTTGGAGTCTTTTTCATTATCCTACCCTGATTTTGATTAAAAATAAATTAAATTAATTTGCCTGTTTTTTCCATGATGGTAATTGGTGAGTGATCTCTCCCTGCCCTTATCCCAACCCTTGAGACTTTCATTATCTTTTTCTCTGCCCTGTACAATTGATGAGGGGAGTGATAACATGGTGGGCATCTGGTGCCCACCCAGGATCAACAGGCCACAAAAAGGCACATAAATAAGAGGAAACGCAAAAGCTGCTAATAAAAATCCAGAAAAGTTAGGGCTTGAGAAAATAACAGCCAATTCTTAAATGTAAATGAGAAAGAATAAGCATTTAGCAAATCTCATTTTGGGAGAAAGGTAGACATTTTACTAAAATCCAGAGAGATCATTTATACCCCAAAAGTATAAAAGCCAATGGAGAGCAATTAATGTAAAAGGAATTCACTGAAACATTAACGCTGGGTTTCAGCAAATCTAGGGATATTCTACAAGATCAAGAGAACTGCAAAATCTTAGTGTTGTGTTCCTTGTTTATGAAGATCAAACCTGAGAAACTACAGGTTGGCTGACATCAAGCCAGTATAAATTCTAGAAAGGTTGAGAGGTAAATAATTAAGAAATTGTAGTATAATTCATTCTCTTGTAAGTCTTGTCAACTGAACTTGATACCATTTTTTATGCTACAACAAGTTTGGCTAATAACATTAACTTGCATTGTCGTAGTACACTTAGATTGCTATAAGATTTAATCTTGCATGACATTTTCAAGCACCATACAAAATCAATACTCTACATTACATGGATTAAAACTGTTTAAATACACAGATCTTGAAAACTCTAAGTGGAAAATTGTCAGATAATGTAGGTTCTCTGAAGAACTTTTATTGTCCCAAATTTATTACTTCCACTGTAAATCAGAGATTAATTTTTTTCAGATGACCTCAGCCTTGATACAATGGGAAATATCAATCAAACAGATGGGCCCATCTTTCTCAGTATAACTCATCTGAGTCTCACATAGCTAAAATGTACCTCTCAAATTGATATATTAAAACTATAATCCAGTTCATTTATATAACAAAGGGTTAAGAGATAACTTGCTAACCAACTCTAAGTATCTTTGAGGCACGAGATACTTTCGAATAGACAGCTGTTTAATTTAGCTGAAAAAAGCATTTAGGAATCCACTGGTAGAAAGCTATTACTTGACTATATTAATGTAAAAATCACATTTCTTTATTTCTAAATAATGAAAGTAAGTAAACTGTTAGTACCAACTGTTGACAATATGGAAGATTACCTACATTTTCAAATCTTTATCTCTTTCCTATCTTTCTAAAAGAGATCTCACATTTCAAGTGGAAGTTAGACTATCAAGGAATTCACAAAGTCTTTCAGGAGTTTCTGAGATCTACCCACACTATGTAATGAGCCTGAGTAAGTTAGGAGGACTAGATTACCCATCTTTTCACACAGCAATCCACCAAAAACAAGAGAGAAAAGCAAAATCTGGCCTTAACAAACATGTGCCAGAAGTTCTCGAGGACTAGAAGTTAATAACATAAACAAAAGGACACATTTCTAGCTATTCAATTATCCCATCTTTTCTGGTTTTCTCCACAGGAGGCAGTGCTGAGAGTGAATCTACAATTGGGAAGTTTGACAGTAGTCAAATCTAAATTGCATTACAATGTTCTCTACACTTAAGAATACGGGGTTTTTTACTTCAGTAAAGTAGTTTAGAGCAAGTAGCCTTAAGAGGATTGGACTGCCCCATTTATTACAGCCCAGCTGTGCCTTAAGGACACTGGCTGGCTAGTTGCATTACGGAGGCTCAGAAAGAATATGAATGTTATGAATATACAGGGATATATATCCATAGGAATAGACAGATCTATCTGAGAAGAAAAAAGGAAAACTGCATTTTTTATTTATGTGATTAACATTCTAAAAGAGATACAGCATACAGAAAGTGCTAGACTTTTTGTGATGAAACAACCAGGTTTGTTTGTGGGCAGCAAAACTAGCAAAGCTCAGGTACCTCCAGAAAGAGTGTCTAGAAATTTCCTCCTGCAAAACGTTCTTCTTCTCCCTTTTTGTTGTAATTACTTTAAGTTCTGCTCCTCTTCCCTAATTCCTGCTCTTTTCCCATCCTATCCCATTTTCATAAGAGAATTGTCCCCTCTTCTACCTTTACAAACTCCCAGGTGGTCAAGAGCCAGCAGCATGTGCTCTGAAGACTTCCACATAGACATGCTCTTCGCTGCTGAATACTCATGTAGTGACTATGGGACAGAGGGAACAGCTATTAATAGTTATTAAGCATAAATTCAGCCTAGGTGTCATATTGACATATTGGTTAGGACATCAATCTAAAAATAACTTGTTCTTTTTCCTGCTGGAGGTTCGTTGGTTCAGTAGTTGGTACAAATGCTTATTTGATTCCAAATACCTCAATATGATCACACACAGAGAAAACCTTGGTTTAGACTCTATTGGACACTATTATACAACTGTGATGAAATTTGGCAATTCAGTCACACTTCCCACAACCTGGATTGTCCTCAGAAATAACAAAAAACAGGTAATTAATAGATTTGTGGTAGTTGCTATTAAGATAGCCAGATTTTAAAATGAATACGCATAAACACATTCTTCACTCATATGCTCACTGACTAAGCCTTCCTTTTTCTTATCTTATCCAAGCAAAACCTATACTTCAAATTCCTTTTAAAAATCCTTTTTAAAATCCACTTCTTTAGGAAGTCTTTTCATCTCTTAACCATTTTACCTCATGTTTGTATTACACTGCACAAAATTACAGTGCTACTTTTTCTTCTGCTGCTTTAAGTAAGGATTCAGAGAGGAAGAACTCAAACACTGAAGGATATCTTATTCTGCCAGGTCTGGGAAGAAAATAATTTTGCAGATATAGGACATGGGTTCCGGGGTCTTCTAGAGCATGAAGAGAGGTTTCACTTTTGGCTGATGAGAAGGTTATAAGTGAAGATACAAACGCCCAAAATAGTGAGTAAAATCTTCTACCAACAATCGTTTATTGTTGTTGGGTTGGTGAGGTGGGTGTGTTTACAGCACTTAACACATGAAGTTCTGTTAAGGGGCAGAAACTCTCTAAAAACATGCATTTGTGAAGTGCTGTGATATTCCTTGGATCTTGCAGAGAGACTTATGTAAGACTAGGTATTTACCTATAGGATAAATGGTATCAAGTACACCCATAGGTCCTGCCTCATTTGAATTTTTTTGACTTGAGCTTCTCCTCTTCCAAAACATCTTTAGTGCATTCCACTAAAACTTTCATGTATTGTTAAAACTTCAGTGTATTTGAAAGGTTAATATGCATGTTTAAATTCAACTCTGAGTACACTGATATTACAAATCTAGAAGCTTTCTAGGTCATCCAGAAATATACCATCCAGACAAATTAGAACCAAAGTTCACCTTACTGTGGATAGATAGATAGATATTGATAGAACTAAGTAAGAACACTTGTTAAACCCTTCCACATTTACAGATTAATACTTGTGACTTTTAAAACAACTGTTACACTAGTTTGAAGAGAGTTTGAATAATGCCAAATTAAGATGGCATCTGCAGTTATTTTGAAATGCATTTTAAATACTCATGAGCACTGTTTCCTTTTTCTCTGAAAAGAATGGATTTCTCACTATTTATATTATGTTCACTAGGAGATGCCCACACAAATTCCATATAAGAATAAAAACACTTTCCTACAGACCTCTGGAGTTTTTTAGATCTCTTTTTATTAACAAAATGTTTTTAAAAGAAAGTGTTAGCACATAGAGAAAGCATTCAGAAATGAAATCCAGAGTTCTCAAAAGAGAAATGCATGTTTATTTATAACCTCTATGTATACACTTATTAGTATATAAATAAGAATAAAATCCACACTTGTTGATTATCAAAATTGAAATGAAAATCCAAGTTGTTGATTAACAATCTAAAAATGACAACAAGAATAATGTATTTTACTAAACTCTTATTCAAAATTTAAATAGGAGGCATTTAATATAGATTTAAAATTTCCTTGGAATTAAAATAGTCTATTTTTAAGCATGGACTCACAATGACATTTACATAAATGTAACAAAAGCAGTATTAACAGTAAACTTCTACAGAAAAAAAACTCCAAAAAAACATCAGCAATCCATTGGAAATTCCCTAACATAAATTTAGAGCAAATTTCACTAAAGTGTTATTCCAGTTTCCAAACTAGGAGCCTTTCAGGAAAGGCAAAATACTTTCCCTATTTAATTTCATACTAGTTCAGATCTTTACTAACTCAGTTGGTTCATAGGAATACGCTAAGCAGAAAAGCTGGGAATGGTGCAACTAGAGGAGGTCTACTATTTTTCCAAAATATTCCAAGAAGCAAATTTTAAACTAATCAGTCTAAACAACTAATAATTTTTCATTAAATACTAGTTTTACAAGCAAGTAATTATTTTGACAGATTTGTAATAGGTTTTTTTACATATCTAATAAAGAAGAGAAGGTTTTTTTAAAAATAATTTAATTTCTGTGCACTTCTAATCCTTTTCCGATCTTCTGAATAATCAAAGTAATGGTCAAAATAAAGGGACAACTTGTAAGTCCTATAAAAAGGTTTGATTTTTAAAAGCAACATCACTCTAGAAATACGACTGATGTATAAATACTGACATGGTTAAAGATAAGTTATTAAGTTAAACCAAATTTGATCTTGATTTATAAAAAAAAAAAAAAGTTGTTTTCTTTTAACAGAAATATAGCACTTGTAAGTGTATTGGGGCAGTACCATTTTAAAAAAGTGACTCAGAATGCTAATTTGCTAACATCTCAATAAATATCCAGACAAAATGTAGAAATATTTCTAAGTTTGAGTATTACCACTCCATTAAGGAGATGTTCACATTTCCATTTGTCACCAATCCCTGATCTGCCTTACCGGTCCTAGCAAAGGTTACGTCATGTTGTAATGATAAAACTAAAAATGTAACTGCAACTGTTTCTGACCCTGGAAGACAAAATCTAAGTGGCTGAAACTCAGGCACAAAGCTAAGTGTTATCCTGACCAGCTGTAAGTAATGTCTTCAAGAACTTTTTCATTTAATTGTAAGACAAAAAGATTCAAGTATATTTTAATCTATGTTTGTTATCATATTGATTGCTCTCAAGCAATGTCTTCTGTGATCCTGTGTTCCCAACGGTCTGTTTATTCCAGCACAATCACAAAACACATCTTCTTGCACACTCCTTGGCAATCCCAACGCCTCCATTCAGTCTCTACTACTGACATATTCTTATTTGGACAGTATTTTATGGATATTCCCTGATTAGGTTCTGTGGTTAGTATTGTATCATTACATAAATTTTTAAGTAGGAACAGCACAGTATTAAATCAATGGAATTCCTAATACATAATCTGAGAAAAATACTTGCACTCACTTTGAGCATGGTAATCATTATCAGAAATCACATACTATTAGAGATTTCGTTCCTAAATTAGAAGACTGAATTTGGCTCAGAATTTAGTTTTTGTGGGTGATACATTTTATGGACTGATAGTTATAATTTAAATTTAAATCACTTACCAATAACATTGCTATTGTATTTTTGGCTCTTTAGTAAAACTTTCCATGTAAAAAGGGGGTAAGGTGGGTGTGTCTTCTTTAGTCTATTCTTCAGTAAGGCTTAAATTGCCATCACTAAAACTTACGCCTTTGTGAAAAGATAACATTTGTTAAAAAATTTTGATTTTCTTTAACCACAATGAAAAAAAAAATGCAACATTCAGACTCTAGGGGTATGTAATCTAGCATTATTTAAGACGAATGTACACTTTGAAAAACAAACCTATTTCCAATGCAATTCACCAGCGTGACACTGAAAAAGGAATTTGCATTTAAGAGTGATTTTGAATTTCCTTTTTTAAAAAAGGGTAGCAATAAAGACTTCCTTCCTGTCAACCCGAAAGCAGACCATTTGTTTCAAAGCTGTGATAATTGTCATTTCTAGCTCATTCTAAAATAGCAGATGTTCATAAAGGCTTGTATTTATTTTGAATTCACACTCTGGAACTAAAAAGTACTGGGTTTTGTTATTTTGTAAATAACTTGTGAAAACATCTGAAAGAAAAACAGTAAAAGAATATAAAAAGCATTTTCAAATAAAATCACACATGAATTTCTAAGCATGCTGTAAGCATCTGTTAGAAACACTCATTCCGAAGTCTCAAAGAAATTAAAACCTTCTCAGCAGAATGGTATAATATGCAAATTAAATATAGTCATCCTTTGAAATCACACGTGAGCTTTAATCAATATGTAATTTACAATTAAGCAATTATTTTCTGATTTACAAGCATTACAAGCATAACAAATACGATTAACCTCGTGTTTCAGACACAAATTAGCTCAATTAATGTACCCCACCTCTGTGCCACTATGAATATATGTACACTTTTCCATTTTGATTTTTAATTGGATATGAAGCATAACTCTAACAGAGAAGTAAAGATCTAACGCTAAATTATTTGAGGACATATATGTTCATTTTAAAGCAATGATGCAAGTTTAATGTTTGTGTAGATGAACTATGCAACAAGTTAAACAAGTTTCTAAATCAAATCAGACTATACCAAAAAAATGCCGTGTATGTCCAAGAAAGTTACAAGATGAAAAGTGATTAATTAAAAAAAGAAAAAATTCCTTTAAAACAAAGTAATTTCATTCTCTGTGCTTTAGGGGGTGACAATTATGAGTCCAGATATAATGTGGGCAACTGTCTCATAATCTAGCTCAAAGAGCTATAAACTATTATACATCCAGAAACACCAAAAGCAGTTTAGACATCTCTCTTAAGCTGAGATAAGCCCTCTTTTATAAATATTTATTTCTTTCCATTTACTATAATGAGTATCTAGACATTGTTCTCAGATCTTGATGGCATCTCAGATCTTGATGGGCATCTGCAGTTGGGTTTTGTAAAGGCAGTTTGTGATACCTGTTTCTGCAATGCATTTGGATATTTGACCTGGTCTCTTACTCTTCACAAGTCTCTTGTTATTTAAATATTTTTAATGAATGTATTACTTGTTCATTTGTTTACCATCCTTGTACGTCCCTATCCTTATCTGTCTAAATAGAAAGGATAAATCAAAATAGTTATGTATGAACTTAACAAAGCTCAATGGCTAATTAATATTTCAAAAGGGAACAGATAGAAGGAGGTTTCCTATTCAGTCATGCTATTTGGCAAAGATGTAATTTCTAGACAGACAAACCCTGTTAAAATTATCAGTGTATCTCAGTTTAGTCAGTGAATAAATCCTGTTTGCCCTTTAATATGGGGTGTACCAATTAATTTATCTTTTTCAGGATTGTGAAAGAAAACAAACAAGACATTTAAGGTTCCAGGAAAACATTTCTGAGTTCAAATTCAATATTTATTTGAATTATGTCAGCAAAATAACTGATTTCAGTTCAACTAGAACATTACAAAATTTTAGGTCATCCATGACTGCTAAGAATTTTGTGTGAAACAAGTTCCAACTCCATTTTTAAAAGCTTTACTTTTTTTAAGCATCATTTTCTATAAATATATATATATCAACTTTACATAATTCCATATTATCAGACAACTTAGCTTTTCTAAATGGGAAACTCATGCAAATGTGAAAATCTACAAAAGACTGGTTACATTCTGAAAAAAAGGGAAGACTACATATGCTCAGCTGAGTTACATTAAATAAATATTTTGGAGTCTTTTATCCTACTTAAGAATACTCCACCACATCACAGTTCCTAAATAATAAATAAAGTGTAAGACAAGTCAAAATAAACACAATTATATTTACCTATCTGCATGAAGCTGCCCCTATTCAAGAAGGATAAATAGATATGAAGAATCAGTTACAGTCAAGGAAGCCTCTATTCAATGCAAATTATGGGAGGCAACAGAGCATCCCAGCTTAGTCTAAATTAAATGCCTGTTGAACCATTAGTTGTATCACTGATCTGAATGATTCTTTCAAAAAGCCCTAAACAACAACCTTTACCAATGCACAGAGAAATTGGTCTTCCACAGGACAAAAGAGACGATTATGGCATACAGAAATAGTGGGGTAAAAGATGGAAGATAAGAAAATTTAAGATGAGTAAAATCAAATTAAGTTGTTTATGAATTTGAGATAGGGCTCAGTATCAGAAATCACAGGACTTAAGAAGACTGAACTACTGGACAACAAAATAGTGAACAGTATTCAACAGAAACAGACATAGGTGATGTGTGTTGATGTAAAAAGCCATCCCAACACCACCTACATGATGACACAACGTGGATGACCAATAACCATCAAGGAATCAGGTCTTGGGTTATAAATGAGAGTTGATCAAAACGAACATGTCAAAACTGCAATCAAGAAAGCAAAACTATTGTTATCAAACGTTAGAAAATGATCAAAAGAAGAGAACAGCAATCATTATTACATCTATTATTTAGCATCCAAAAAATAAGCTTAGTAAATAAAAATTTTATTTAAAAAATGCAAAATCCCAAAAGTTCTATTCATAATTCAGTTACTCAACTTTTAATGAATATGATGACATGGAAAACTTTAAAATTAATTACCTATAAAAATTCAAAACCTCTGCATAAACTATTTGCTGGGGGTACCATATCTCTTTTACAAAGGTATTTATCTGAACATTTTAGTTTTCCATGTTACTGATAAGGGTAGGTAAATTCAAAATGCTGTAGTTTATCAAATCTCGTAGCACAAAAAAGAGCAAAATTTCAGAATGTTTTTTGACTTGGAGATTCAATCTGGGGCAAAAATTATGTTGGAGTAGTAGTACAGATTTAAGTGATTAACAAAGTTATCTGTAGCTGCAAAGATCCCAACACAGTCAGACCAGGATTTCAACAAGGTAAGAATAATTGTTCATTTTTTGTACCATTTGTAATTACACTTTTATTACAAACACCTTGGTTTTGCCTTCTACATCTCACAAACTTTGATGGCTTTGAGTCTTGATCAATGAACTTAAACCTCCTTAGCTTATGTGACAAGGAAGAATAATTTTAATTTTATAACAACTCTGCTGCTTCTTTGAGGATTAGTGCAGCCTCTCTCTCCTCTAAACTGACTCACCATTGATCAGATGGAGGAAGCATTCCCATTTAGAGGTGAGGATTCAGAGACATGGGACAAGCAGATTAACCCTGGATATGACAGGGAAAGGATTAAGAGAATAAAATTCAGCCTTCAATGATCTCAGTTGCAAAAGGCTCAAATCAATTTCAATAGCCAGACCATTTCACCCATTCATGTACATGAACTGTTTTTACTTTTCATAGCATAACTTTAGTGATGATGCTTAGAGCTTTTTTTTTTAAATCCCATAATCTTTGGTGTTCTCTCCTAAAGCTTCAACTGTTGGGATCGAGAAATTTTACGAGAATTACCTTTTTTTTAATATAACTTTCCAGTTCTCATGGGTACAAATTAAAAATATAAAACCTGAAAGGTTCAGTCCCCAAAAATTAGAAAAAAAGAATAAAAAATGTATGTTTTAAAAGACTTCAAAAGACAAAAAACCCAAAGCCAAATATAAACATTTGAGGTGCACAATTTTCAATTTCCATAAACTATTTAAATATAAGAAATTTTTTTACACGCCACCAAAAAAGCTAAAACCTTTCTTTTCTGTTTTTTATTTTCCTTTCTCTATTGGGAAAATGTATTGCTATAATACTCATATAGGTACTCTTACATCTGATCCACATTATGAGTGGAATCTATTCTCAGTCATGGTTTTTATAACCACACTTTGAACAGCTGCTCCATCACTAGCATTTAAGTGGCATTCAACACTGATTCAGAGAAATCTGTTGTTGAAGCTTATTGCCAACAAAAAGCACTTTCTCTGTGATGGCAGAACCTATATGTAGACCTGGAAAGATGAGTCACAGTGAACAAAGTGCACAAGAAGTTTAGCACTGCTTTGTGTTTATGCTTTATTCACAGAAAGGAACGATATTTTACAAAACTATTCAGATTTTGAACCTATCTGTTCAATTAAAATTCATATTAGGAATTGGTTATGTGCTGGTTGCTATTTTTTTTGCTATTTGGAACTTTTATTTAGTATTCTCTGGTTCAAGATATAAATCATGTCAGTTACTGTGTTACGTGACTGAATGACCCAAGCAGCAGCAGTTGGGGAAGGCTGTCTGCTTGTCATCAACAGGTTGCACTTTGCTGAGTGTTGGCTTCTCTGTTGCTTTCAGAAATGACTCCAAAATGCATCTCAAAATTGCTCACACATTGTGTGTGTATGAACACAAATTGGTGCTTTATCATTGCAAAAACTCAAATGCCTCTTAACTTTGCCCCTTCTGAATTCTCAGGCAAAGCTATCACAGAAAACACACACACAATCCTCCGGTTAGTCTGAAAGAAAAAACTTTGCAAATCTCATCTGTAACATGAAATAGTTATATATTCACTACCACCTGGTCAATTCCTAACCAGAACACTGGTGTTTATTCTTGTTATGGCTTTATGCAAAAGCAAATAATTTATTTTTGCAACCTCTTCAATTAAGGATAAACTTTACTATATTAAAGAACACACAGAAAATTTTCCCAAGAATTTAAGAGTGGCAAAACCCTTTGAATTTCATTTGATTTCTTTTACTTGGCCATTTAAAAGAGCAACTTCAAACAATTTGCAATTGTGTCTAACATATTGCTCCACAGATTCATAGGTAGTTGCTTATACTTTGATTCTACTGAAGGAAGAACCCCAGAACAGTGACAACTGTTTTGTTTGTTTTGATTGTTTTGTTTGGAGTTTTTAAATTAAAAACTAGTTTTAAACTTCCCAATTTAGGGCTGCAATACAATTTCTTGAAGTATTTTTACGTTACATTCTGGATAACCAGGATAATGCCCACCCAGGCTCTGACAGACTGCTTTCTCTCTTCTAGGAAATGAAACAAAGAATATCAACAGAGAAAAGTAAATGCATTTAAGTCTCAATAACATTATCTTGATGAAGCAGTTTACACATTTGTCATCGTTCTTTAAAAATACTATTTTGTGGCAAAATTTTAATACACTTTATTCTATTATGCAAAAATATTTTAATGCCATGTAGTAACAGTAATCCTCCACACTGCAAGATATGTATTTTTCATCTTCATTTGAACCATGGCTAAAGAACTTGGTTTTCTCTTTTTCCTTCCAAGTCTACAGTAGTTCCGTTTCCATATGGTATAATATACAGATATAAGCTCTAGTATAAGCAATTGAACTTTTTACACCCTGAAAAACCACAAAATCAGATGGTCCGTGGTTTTTGCAGCTGGTGCGCTGCATTCATATAGGGTAGTGTCATATGAAAAATATTTCACTCCCCAAGCCCTAAACAGAGTCACTCATTAATGAAATGCAGGCAGTACAATGAGATCATATAAGGTATAGATTTCAACAGCCATACTAAAAACAGTAAAGGAACACTGAACAAGAACACAAATCAAGTTCCTCTGCCAGAACAGGATTTTTTCTAAAGGAATGTCTTCTTAGATTTAACATTTGCTTTGAAAACAACTGCTAACCACTACCCAGAAAAAACTTCAGTACAAGTGTTAGCAGACTAAACAATCACAATTTGGCAGAGGAAAAACAGTAAATAACTTCAGACATAGCTACATTACAGGATGTCTCACCCTAATACACCACTATCAAATCACAAAATGATTTACTTAATACCACATATGGAATCTGTTTACTTAAGAAAATAAGCTGTCACCAGCAAAACTTTGTTTAAAAATAATTTCAGGGCTGAGGTTTATCGAATTTCACTTTAGTTTGTTTTTACAGAAATCTAAAAAAAAAAAAAAAAGTGCGGCGGCAATCTAGTTGCAAAAATATATTAAGCCCACTTACACAGAACATGTATACTTAGAATTTTTAAACTCTATTACTAGTACTCTTCATTTAAAGAATGACCACAACTTTGTAATGTATATCATGATATTTTATTTAAGTAAAACTTATCAGAATAAATTATTTCACTTCTATCTTTCTCAAATGATACCCATCTGTTTTCCTCAATCTAAAAGCTTTGTTTAACTAAGAAAAGCCTCAGTGGCAGAAATAAACACCAGACAATACAGCCAAGGTACTTTATGGACTTGATTCTCTTCTCACAGACTCTGATACAACTCTGTGGACTTTAGTGACCTGAATATGATAGCTGTAATTGAGCTAAGTATCAGGCTCTGCACAACTACTTTATAAATCTAAGGACTGTAGCAGGTTTGTTTTATCCTGGGGGAAAGTATATCCAAGCAAAATAGATTATAGCTTGTATCCTACCCTCAACAGCCAATGAGGATATATTCGTAACAAATGGCCAACTGTATTTGCATTTCTATTACATATTTATTTAGCTTCTTACACAACAGCATTCTGAAAATCTCATGCAATTGGGATAACCCTTTAATATAAAGATAAATAGAAAGAACTAGCTGTAATTTAGTAATTGGAGACTAGGAGACCTGAGAGGTTTTTTCCTGCTACTCATCATTCTTCTATGCTTTTCTCCTATAATATAGAGGAAAAAATTCACTGCAACACTTTTGAGAAGCAGCTTTTACGCATAGAAAGTTATGATCATTCTCTCTTTGCAGTCATTACTCTTGTAGTAATTTATACGATTTTAATTGTCCAATATCAGTCAGCATAGAGAAATTATTAAGGACTGTATCTCTTAGCCAAACAAGTATGCTGTGCACAAGATAAATTCCTCCATTTATCTGCATCTGTTGTCCATAAAATGTTTATATGCCTCATTCCTGCCACCTGGCAATAAACTCTAGCTTATACTTGAAACACTACACGGAGTTGAAATAATCCATAGTACCATAGCTCAATACAGAGAATTAAATATGAGCTAAGAATAGAGCAGCTTTCTTATTAATCCTGTATCAGTACCAATGCAAAATCCTGAGGAGTCATAAATACCATATATACCAGGAAACAAAATTCTGAACATTTTTCAGTCATGTATTTTGCCACAAGTTTCCAGTTACAAACTGTTTGTTAAAAAATAAAATCCAACCAAACCCAGACCCCACCAAAAAAACCAACTAACCAACCAACCAACCAAAAAAAACCCCAAAAATCCCCATCACCAAACCACCAAAAAACCCTAAATCTAACTATATTATAAAGCAATAGAATCATAGAATATATCAGGTTGGAAGAGACCAAAAAGGATCATGGAGTCCAATTCCTGAACTATTAATCTTACTATTAATAAGTAAATATTACAAATTACTATTAATAGTAATAAAAGTAATAATAAAAAAAACCCCAACAAAACAGAAACTGGACAAAACAGAAGACTGTGAACTTCAATGACAGACAGACAGCAGTTCTCCAATACCTCTTATTCAAAGTTCCTCTTAAGAAAATTTTTGTACACTGTGAGCACAACGCTTTTGTGCATAGTTTGTTGCATAGTAAATGTGGCATGTTTATTTCAAACTTTCAAATAACAAGTCTTCTCAAATCAAAGAGAGTTACTTGTATTCTACAAGCAACTTTAAGATAGAAAAATTGTTCCTTGTAATTCAGAAAATTATAAAAAGGAAAATCAGAAAAAAAAATTCTCTAAATACAGACTGTCTCCATGTTTTTTGTATTATATATCAATCAATACAGTATCATACATCTTAAATATATAAGTTAAGAATTTTTAGAGTAACTTTGCTAGTATTAATAAAAATTCATCACTGTGTGTTCAAACAAAATATTCAGCCTCTAATCTACGGTCACCTTTTACTTGCACCTGGTTTTAAGCAAACCATCCCACTTAACTTCAGTGAAATATACTTTCTGCGTGTTAGCTTGCAGAGCACCACTCCAGGACTTCAAAGCAAGAATGATACAAAATTAACATCAAAAATATGTTATGGATTAGAATGGATTAGAAACAGACAAATCAGTAAGTCTCAGAATGTAATTGCAAACAGGGAATTATATTAAGGGCATTTGTAAGAGCGATCTGCCGTGATAGGTTACTGGTCCCATACTGTTTCACTCTTTTATCAGTGACCTTCAAGAAATCGCAAATTCATTACTGATGACGTTTGTTGACAATACAGCAAATGATAATGAGGAGAGCCAGCTACTAGAATGAAATGATCTGAATCTCTGAAAATGTTTTACTTAAAAGGAATGCTTTTCATACCACCACATATGTAAAGCTGCACTTCTAGCTACAAAGTAAAAAGTCCATATTCAGAGGATGAAACATGGTGTTTCAGAAAAATTACAGAGATGGAGTTACGATGCATAGTTAAGTCCCATGGCACACTAGTCAAATGGGCAAAGACCCTTGACAACATAAAGAATGAGAAAAGGAAGGTTATGCTTTTTTAAATCCCAAGGTAACATAACCATTGCAGAACACCGTGACCAGTTCTAATGTTGACCATAAATTGGAATAGTTTAAAAGACAATTCAGCTAACCTGAAAACATTTCTTATATATTGAACTCACAGAGTATTCCGCTATTCAGATTCTCAAAAGGAACGTTAAAAGTATGTGATAAACAGAAAGTGCTTCACTATCACATAACATCCCATGACTGCAGATTGAACCTAGAGACACTCAGATGAGAAAAAGAAGTCTCTTCTTCAGCACAGAAATTATTTACAAAGCATCTACAGATAGAGCAGCACCTTAAAACTTCACTTATCACCCTAATTACCAGTGGACTATCTTAATCCAACCTGCCAGCCAGAAAAAGAAAATCTGTAAGCAATGGCTTTAGTTGGAATAAAGTAGCTGCCCTTCTGTACAAAATGTGATTGCATATTACAGCCTCCTCCAATCCCGTTCCAAAAGCAGCTCCATGGTACAGTCACCATTACCTTTCAAGACAAAGACACAACTATTATGGTGGCTCTGGGAACACACCATGCCCCAGCTACTGTTCATACTGATGTTAAAGCCATTGTGGGTATCTGGTCACCAGGAATTTGACACCCGATCAGACAATACAGTTACTGACTGAATTGAACCCTTATGTTTTATAAAGCACTGGAGGAGATGCAGCCTGTTACATTACCCTCTATAAGTATCATATTTACATTGCAAAAAATGTAATCTGAAAATTTAAGCATACATAATAAAAGAAGAAGTAGGCATAGTAAAATTTTGTAGCAGTGATCTCTTCTGAGTAAGGAAAAAGAAATACTTGAAAATGAAAATGAAGATCAGAAGACCAGATACGAAAACTAAAAATCTTCCAGGAATACTTCATTGAAACTGAAGGTATTGTATTCACAGGGTATCTTCACTTACCCAAATATCTTCTGGGTAACAGAATAAAATCTCACCAAAAAATGCCGTGTCTTATGCACAACACACCTTTATATTCCAAGAGTAAAAAATCACAGAGAACCTTCAATATTCTCTATTTCATAAACAAAACAAGACTGTTAAAGGCATGATTAAACTTGAAAAATGTAGAAAAATTAAGTATATGATTATGCTCCTAGCATACAGGAATTCTACCTTTGTAGGATCTTTAACTAGTGTAAAATTATATGTATGACACATTACTCAGCATATGACTAGATATGAACAAACAGACTAATGATACATGATAGAAAGCAGAAGATGGAAAAGAATTTTACTGATATACCCACATTCTGTTGGTAGTAGTCTTGTCTTAAAGTATCCTAAAGTAATAGATCCTTAAGGTTCTAGAGATCAATGTGAATACCAGCACCAAAATAGGCTATTTGTAATAAACTGGGAAAATGCTGAAAACTGACAATGTAAACATGGAAATTACTGTTTTACAGAAAGACCTAAAAGAAGAATTAAAATATCCATTCAGCAGCACAATACAAACTTTTTCAACTAGACAAAAAACTTAAAATCTCAGATTCAATGGGAAGGAATAACCCCCACAATAATCTTCAAACATTCCTAAGTGTGTTCCTGGATAGTAAATCGGATATGAAAAGGGACAAAATATTATCCCATGGCAGAGGACAGAATCCCAACACAGCAACACACAAACATATGAGAAGTGCCATCGTTGTGAAAAGGAGATCTCCTGTACCTGCACACGTTTGTTATGGTATCACTCATGCCTAGCTGGGGCCCTGGTGTATTATAAAGCCATAAGGCAGCTGGAGTTCCAAAGGACTGTTAAGTATTAAGGGAAGAGGTGAATTTCTTTGCTTTTCTACAGCACATGGCACAAGAGAACCCACGATAATCAAAGCTACTGCTTGGATTCCTAATCCCAATGACCACAGCAGGCCAAGCAAACAGCAGACCAATCAACAGGAGAAAGACACAGTAAAAAGGAGGACAGCAAAAGTTGGGTTTTCACACAAGGTACCAGGGAACATACAAGCTCAGGATCTGACCAGAAATGTTCAATGTAAACAACATGAAAGCAGTTGGCAATGAGTGACTATTTTAACTTTTTGTAAGAAACAATAGCCAGTAATTACATCTACTTAATTCTTGTTTAGTAACAACAAGGAGCACTGAGAACTGTATCTATCTTGCATGGAACAGGAGAACCATGCAAAAAGCTTGCAAGAATATGAAAATACCCTAGGCCAATAAGACAATTTGATTTTTTTCAAACATTCTACTAGCTCTGCATATGACAGTTCTTCAAATGTTAAACCATGGCTGCTGAGGAGACCTTCTTTTGACTTGTTCTCAACTACAGCATTGGAATTCAGAGCAAGGCAATGATCTGTTGCATACGTTGAGTGAACCTGTGAAAATTTAACCCAAAATACAAAGAAGAGTGTTCAAAACCTCTGGACCTACAGGGATGAGATACTTGTTCTGGTTCCATCCCTTGATCTTTGCAACAACTAATACCATGGCAAGCATACCTGAAACCCAGACACACCTCTTTTCTAAGAGGAAACTAAATATGCATGATCCTTGTTTCATTGATAGAAGATCATATTAAATTACAAGTATAGACAAAAATAATTCCTAAAAGTAAGAATCACATTAGTTAAAGTGACTGAAACAGCTTGACAAGAACTGGATTTAGTATATACCACAACATTTGTGCCTTCCCCGGGTGCTTCTGCTTCCAGCTCACCCCAAAGGGAGTGTTTTGAGCTGCAAGAAAACAGAGGCTGTTGGAGAGGTGGCACCACCTCTTCATGAGCAAGAGATCTTGAAGGATGAAGCAAAGGAAGTCAAATCAGGGCAATCCAGCCTCCACATCTCTCCTCCCATCAGAATTAAAGAGAAGAGATCCCTTAGAAGATTTTTAGTAGGAAAAAAATGAATCATGCAGGGGGAACCCAGACATCTAGGTGGTTAGAAAAATCTGTAGAAGTCGCAGTAGCTGCAACATCAGCTCCCTGGGAGAAATTTCAGTAGGTTTTACAGGAACAACTCTGTCCTTTCTAGTTAGACATTTGGACTAATTCTCTCTTATATTCCTCAAAATTTCTTCCCATGAAACTTAAGGTTATAGCTCTTTGTTTTTTCTACCTGACCTCTCCTTAAATTTCAAAGCAGTATAGAAAGAAAATAAATGGAACTAGCATAACAAAAATCTTAAGACATTCACATGAGAAAACAATTGGTACCCTCCCTTCTTTGGCCATCACATCTCTTGTATATTAATTCATTTCTAGGCTTTCTTCTAGAAGAAGCCAAGGAGGTAACTAGTGCTTTCCAAAATAAATAAATTCAGACACAATTAAAAGAAAAGTAGTTCCTGGGCCTGCTCCAGGTTGATATCATGGAGCTGTCATCCATGTCATCATTGTTGCTGTAAACCTGAAGCCCAAAGCATCTTATTTCAAGAATCCCACATGCTACAAGGCAATGGCCACACTGTTTCAGGCACTCTAAGACAATAATTCCCCACAAAAATATAAACCACCACGAACCACCATCTGTCTCAAAAGCTAGACTTTTATTACAGTGCTGGACTGGCTCAAGCATGATACTGCAAGTGTGTGTTGCCATTTAGCCCTGGCCAGTGTCAAGAGGCAGCATCCCAGGCCACGCTGAGGCACAGGCAGAGTCTGCTTAAAGCAGGGCTGGCCCAGCACACAGTGCACTGGAGGCCCCTCTCTTTGGGCAGTCAGCACAGCTGGTGAAGGGAAAGAGCATGTAGAGATAAGGACAGAAGATTCTGTGCCACTTTCTTTCAGGGGTGGAAAACAGGCCCTGGCTCAAAGAGACCTAGGCCACAAGCTCCATGCAGGACATGCAATGTCAGGCTGATCAACCATGGACTCTCCTATTTCTAAACAGGCACAAGTCACTCCACATGACCTGGCTGGACCAAAACCTCACATTTAGAAGCCCATCATTCTCCAAATGCCAGGATTTACTACCTTCTCTGTCCTTCTCCACATCTTATGTACCTCAAGGTAGGGTCTCTGATACTTTCTGATTTTACACATGAACAATACCACAATATATGTGATACGATTACTTAAAAGTACATTTTCATTCACTATTTCCTTCTTAAGAAGTTTGGATTTGTGGCCATAATGGTGAAACACAGGAGAGTGGAAAATGTAGCCATGTTAGAAGTGGTTTGTAAAAAATACCTAAAGCATGTTTACAGGTTTATTCCTCACACTATGCTACTTCCCCCATATACATCTTTACTGAAAGTCCAAGGGTTTGGGCTTTTTGTAAGGAATGCAGGAACTCTGAAATATTTTTTCTTCCTAAATGAAATACAGTCTGCAAATTTAGACTCTGAAGTTTTCACCACAGTGATTAATAGAGATCTAGTTTAAAACGAAGTACAAAAGATACTAGTATCAAGTGTAGACATAAGACATTCGGAGGGATTCTTTTCAGGCGTAACCTAGAAGACACTGGTCCCAATTGAAAATCATCAGCTATATGCCATCCAACTCAAATGTTCTCCATTACTTTGCCACACACTTATAAAACTTCGACTCAAACTGGGAACTCTGCTGCTTTTATTAATAGTAGACATTAAAAGACTTGAGCTGAAAACTGTGCAAAATTCATAATAACTAATACGAACTGTGGCAGAACAATCACACCATACTGCCTCTAGGAAAAAAGTAGAAACAAACTATGGAAACAGATTAGGGAAAATGGTTACAATCACTGTCTGTACATGTTTAAAAGATAAAAGGATCATTTTGCCCCACTTTTCAGCCCTAGTACTTAAACTATTGCAGAAGAAGAAAATAAAATACAAAGAAAAAATCTTGAGTGTGTAAAAGAACAGCAATCTTAATTTTGCATGTAAGAGCAAGAATAAAATCAAATACATTTCATTTTCAGAGATTTAATACTTTGCCAAGTAGTGAAAAGAAAAAAAGTTGAAGTGTGTCTATTTTCCACTGGAGGACCTTTTTGCTCTAAAGTTACAGAACCATAAAAACAATTAGATTACTGAAGTTATCTCGGAAAAAAATGTTTTTACAAAGACTTGTAAACACAATTTGTCTAAAGTCATGGCCAAGATGGGTTTAGAAAGGTTCAGTGTTTATATTAGAACTGATGCAGTTCTCCAAATAGTCTCGTGTACATTACGTATAGTACACCTTAAGGCAGTGTAGCCATATATGGCAAAGGAGAAAATCTCTTTAGGAAAAGATTGCATGTTTCCTCACTTTTTTCTCCCCACAGGTGAAAAACATGTACATAAAAGAGTTTATGCTTTTCATGTCTTTCCTTCTTTATGATGTAGAAATAGGCCAGAAAGAAATTTCCCCAGATTTCTCTCCCAAAAACATATGGAACAGAGACCGTTGTTACCTGGTTTCTTAGTTTAGACTCAGGAGGATAATCACATCTCTCCCTGTAGTTTTTCTAAAAGGGTTGGAAGTCAAATGAACCAGAATAGGAACTTTCAAGCTAGATGGATGAAAATATTGTGGATTTTTTAAAATAAAACCTGACTTTGCTTTCCAAAGGAAAGCAAGTTAAATTAAATTAGGTTACTTAAAACAAATTCTAACATTTTAGCAAATAGTCTCTCTCCTATAAATTTCTGTATTTCCCTGGCATACAGTATGATCAGCATACTTATTTTTCAATCTTCTAGAAAAAACTGAAGGGAAACTTAACAAAATTTAAAAAAAAAAATAAAAAAAAAAAAAGAAAACTGATAAGAACTGAATTGCTAAGGAACATCAAATGTAAGAAAATTATAAGCTTTCATTAAATATTTATATCAGGGCATTAGCCTTTAATAGCACAAGCCTCCATACAAGTCTTACTTTCAGAAATTGCAGTGTAATAAATTATAAAGTATAAAAGTAACAGTTTTAGGAAACTCAATTAATATAAGATGTCGTGCAGTGAGAAACATTTATAATAGAAGAATGCATCTAAACAACTATGTTGAAAATAGTCAAACTGGAAAAAACCTATGGGCCAGTCAGCAGCCAGGTGTCTCTTGCTGTTCCTAGAACAGCCCACCTGAATGGGAGGCAAAGGACTTGCCCTTCACAATTCCTTCCTCTGTATAATCCCCATCTACCACCTGTATCTCATGTTGGATCAAAAAGACCTATTAGACATCACTTCACTTAGACCAGATCCATGTCTGTTCCAAACTATAGCAGGATATAGTCCCTGAACTTTCCTGCTGTCACCGGAGTACAACAGGAGACTGAGGAGTGGGAATCAGAAGAGTGGCCCAGGGTATTCATCACATTTGCCAACTGATCTGTGAAGCACAGCAGTACTTTATTTTAAAGCTATAACTGTTTCAGATCAATGCAGAAATATTCAATAGCTGTGCAATAACCCCAATATTGTTCTTAAATGTCTATAGTCTACATGGAAAAAAACAACAAAATATATTTTTGTTTATTACATTATTACTTGAAAATTACTAAATATAACTATTTTATTTATAATTTTTCTGGGTTTATGTTATTGCTAACAAGGGATTAATGCTAAAACTTTTCTACTGGTAAATTTTATTTTTCTCATCCTGAATCAAGTTGAAAGTAGGAAGATTGTGAATCATATGGATCAAAGACTATCCATCAGCATGTCACACACCATGTGGCATTGTGTTTTGCCAAGTCAAAGTCACGCTCCAAGTTTCAAAACTTCAAACAACTGAAATACCACAACATTCATAAAACAGAACTGAGCTACTGGGAGTAAGAAAAAAATACAAAAAAGGTAACAGACCTCAACAGCAGATAGTAAAATTAACATTTCAACAGTTCTTGCCTTTCATCTTGGTCTCCATAGTACATTTTTTCTGGAAAAGCTACAATTTAGGTTTAGCAAGATGCAGAATTACATAAAACATCTGGAATATGGGACAAGGAATATTGGCTTATTATCCCTGGTGGACCCTCCCTATGAAAAATTTAATAGGTCTGTTTTGGTAGTTTTAATCTCCAGAGCACCCCAAGCTATGTTATGGAAACATCATCTTGGTAATTTATATTAGAAAGAACACCTGGTGATGAAAGCAAATATACCCTCTTTAAAATTGTGAGTGATTTTTCTTTAATCCTCAAACTTTTCATCTTCTTAAATATATAATTTTTAACAGCTTGACTAAAAATTAGTTTTTGTATCTTTGAGACTGATCACAATGTAACCATTGTGAACTTAACACTATTTTATTAGAGAGCTACGTTTCTTCATTCCTGTCTTCAGAGAACAAGTCATTTTGTCTTTACTTTGACATTGGCCTTTTACAGATTACAGAGGAGGCTCTGTTGAATCTGATATGAATATCACAAAATCACTTAAAATGTTGTCCATTTATTACTGCACCACTCCGAACATAAAGGGAAAAAAGAACTATTAAATAGCTTTCTACTATTTTTATTCCTATCTCTAATTTTACGGCAGAGTTAGCCATAAATAATAACAAATACATAGATTTTGTCACAGTTTATTCTAGGACCAATTCCAAGTGACAGCATGCAGCACACATAAATTATATGAATTCTGATCTGTAATTGCTTTTTTGGTTTTTATTATGTTTAGCATATGATTTCAAAATAACAAGTAAAAATCTATATATGAAAGCAGTAAAATTATTTTCCATTAAAATAATTAAGTGGATTCCTCTGAATAAAAACACAAGTAAAATGGTATATAACTGAAAGGAATTTTACATACACCTTTCTAATGTCACACTGCCTTACGCTGTATTATAAAAACACATTTTTGACTGTTGCTAATTTACTATTTTATTGATTAATGAGAAATTAATGAAAGTACCGGCCAATCTATAAAGCAATTTACTAATAAAAATGTATTTTATACTTTCTAGCTACAAAGAGGTTTCCATTTATCGAATTTCTAAAGAAACAACATATGTACAAATTAATCTTTTTTTATCATTTAACATGCCTCACTTAAAACATATCCTAAAACACATTTTGTATTTTCTAGCAAAAAAGCCCATATTATTATAATCTATAGCCCATAAAGATTTTCAGAAACATTTTTTATTAATTTGACACTGATACGCCTACATTTCTAATATCCCAACCCTGCAACATTTTAAATGCAATTAAAAGTGGTTATGAAAGAGTGTGGACTTCCTTGTGAAGTAGGAAATCACTCTTGTGATTAACATGCAAACGAGCTCATGCTGGCAGAATAGATTGGGGTTTTAAAACCCCAATTACTTTTGTATGATTATCTATTTACCCGTACACAGACTATTTTCATTTTTCATCTAATACAAAGTCATCCTGCTTACATTTTTAGCACAGCAATTAATATTTACAATAATTATGACATCAAGCACCATTGAGAGTACGCCAAGTAAATAATTTACCATGTTTTTTAATATATATGTTATTAAAACAACATCTATGGTAATATATTGCAGACGATGGAGATATATTATTGGCCTTTATACACAATCCAGTCTAATGCAACATTCTATTGGCTTTAAATTTAGTTAAGGTGCGTATTATTTTTAGTATCTGAGTAGGTCAACTTCTGTTCGTTCAGATTACAAATGCCAAAACTCTCAAGTCTGTAACTGCTTTGTAGAAAGTGTAAGGTTTGTTTAAACTTTCACAGTAAAAATAACAATAAAATTACTTCCTCACATTTTTCTTTTATTTTTCCCCCTCCTTTTTCAGTAATAACAGACAATTCTTAACTTTCACTAACACACTTTGATTCATACCTGCTACAGAGTGCATATATACACATTTTTTCCAGACTTCTAAAGAAAATTATAATGCATTAATGACAGGAACTATGGTAATGGAAAAAGGTCACCCTCTTTTGAACACCTTCTGTTTTAAACCATTATATATAAAGACATTTGAGAAAGCAAAGAATTAAAAGGCAGCCTTTGTGCAACCCATTACTGAAATATTATAGAATAATCTATATCAAATGTAGTGGAATAGCAGATTCTTTTGGATCTAAATTTACTGCAGCCACAGAAATGCTTTTATGCTTATTATGTATCTGCATGTTGATTCAATTATTAAAAGGACACCTGACAGCAGACTTACTTAATTGAATTAATTAAACTGGATGAATAATCACAGAATTACTATTGTATGAAATTTGTCCTGAGAAGTAACACTGGCATTGTGAAATTGCAAGTAATTTGAATGGTGAAATACACTGAGCAGAGCAGTGTTCACTTACTGTATTCTGGAATTCTTCACCTCATACATGAACAAATGGGACATATAAATGAATAGACAGCTGTGAGTAATGAATGCTTTTCCTTATCTATTGCAATTTATTACTTGAGTCCAGCTACATCACTAGATATTCTAAAAACTTTGTAAAAAAATTTCAAAATATTAGTAATTTTAATCTCTCTCTCTAAAATGATACAAGGGAGTGGACTATTAGATACTGAGAGAGAGGTAGTGTAACACTGAAACACTTCTGTAAAGCAGTACTTCTAACAAGAATATCTAGAAAATATTTTATTATGTCAAATTGGAATTATGCAAGTGTTGTTTAATTATTTTAAAACATTTTAATATATTGGTACAGTGAGATTCTACCACTGATTTTAGCAACAGGAGCAATTTTCTTTAGTGATTAAATGTTATGACATACTGTATATAAATATATTCTTTTTAAGGTCTACTGAAACAATTTTTTCTTTTTATTAAAATCAGTTTATTGATGAAGTTCAGAATAATATGTTATGGCCTCTTCTATTTAGGTAATTTGATAATTCACTAAATAGAAGTGAAATTTTACATGACAGGTTTTTTTAACACACATTTTTTCTTGCCCCTGATTTCACATCAAAAAAAGACACAGAGAAGCCTCACACTGCTCAGAACAGAAGTTTATACTGGCAGAGTACATTCCTGGAGTGCAAGCACCCATCTGGCATATATCCAAACCCCAGCTATCAGCTCTGCATCACCAGTGGGTATTTTTCTTACTTCCTCTTGCAGGGTTTTTATTTTGTTTTGTTTTAGCAACAATCCCCATAACAGAGAAATGTAAAGAATAGTCTAATTTCATATGAGAGAATAGTGGGACTGGATATTTACCTTACTCTAAAGTAATCTGCAGCATAGTAGAATCACACCCACCACCTATTTTTTTTTTAATCAGCAATGTGTTTTCTCTTCCTAAAAATTAATATTGATGATTCTACAAACAGAAAATATTAATTTAGAAGTGATTATTAATTTATATTACTAAAAAGAACATGAACATTTATGGGTATTCAGTCAGAATATTTTAAAATTAAATAATAGGACATCTACCATCTATATACTATAAATCACTGACTTTTTTACATTCATATTTTCCCTCATATTCCTACTTGAATATAATTCATTTTACAAATATGTCTGATCCTGCCTCTGACCTTACTACACTTTAAGCTCTTTTCTGCTCATGGAAAGCTAATTTGCATTTTTTAAAAATGTGTCTGTATTAATGATCTAATTTACCACAAAAAAGGCTTTATATTAAATACAAAAAGGCCAGCCATTAGCTTTCTTTCCACAATAAAATCAAAACAAAAAATAAAACATCCCATTTATACAACAACTAACAGGGTTTTTTTCCTAACACAATGCTAAATGAATCTGTACAGTTCAGCATTCATAAACACTATATATTGTGGAGAATTCTTGTTCTACAATCAAAATAAGAAATATTATAAATATGCAAAGTTCTACAAAACACTTTTCTAAGAAAACTATACATCTATTTTAATACTTATATTAATAACCAGAGTGGTTAGATTTTTCTTTTACATAAATTATACAAAGTATATTGGAATTACATACCATTTTAATACCATTTTATTATAGCTTTATTTCATAATATTGGAGGTGGAAATGGAAACAGTGCCATCATGTGATACTATTCAGGCTACTTCACTTCTTTTATTTCCAAGGAGTGAATCTGTTACAAATAAGGGTTCCTAGAAAAGCATGCAATGGCAGCATAATTTATTATATGTTATGCTGTAACTAGATCATTTTAGGTGTTTTTATGCATCAAATATTGAAAACACCTTCTAAATCTGCAAAGAAATAAGAGCATATGATCAGTTCAAATATTACTTAGCTCCTTTTATGAAAACTTTACAAATTATCCGACACAGTCTTGTGAAATTCATTTCAGTTTACAGTCAAGATATTAACCCGAACAGCTTCATTTTTACAAAAGCATGCAGAAGTTAAATTCCCTGGTTTTAATTAGTACTGGGCAGGCTTCTTGGAAAAAAACCCTAATATGTGAAATCGTCACAGGCGTACAATATCAAAGCCAAATCCTACTCGTATTATATTTATGATACAAGATATGTTTAATGAAATCAGACACACAGTTATTTTTTTTCTTTTGTATCCATTTTATATTGAAATAAAGGCATTTTTCTCCCTAGTGGTCAGAATAAACTAGAAAATCCAGACTTGATACTAAACACACATATTTCATTTATCTCTTCCGTTTTCCAGAGATCAAGACAACCATTTGACAACTGCATGGAATCTAGAAATGCAAGTAATCTATTAAATCTAAAATCCTACTTTACTGTACAACTCACAGCTGCCAAATCTAAATGCTTTACTGTAGTGGTTATTTTTAAAATAGGGTTTTTTAAGAGAATTAAACCCTTACAGTGAATTCATTGATGCATGGATGAAAATTGATAACAAACCACAGAAATTGTAACTTTTAAAAGGGAGGACAGATGCTGGGTATTTCTTATAGTGTTTCAGAATTTATAGAAACAATAACTGAATTCTCCAAGATTAAAAATCCTTACAAAATTTAACTGCCTACAGTTCCACGGAAAAGTATTACTAGTTATGGGCTTATTCGTAAGCATATGGTCATGTACAGCCATTTAAAAATGTTTAGATTTCTTTATATGACTCAAAAACTCATGGTATATGCATGCAGGCCACCTATATGGGTTACGTTCAAGTGTGTTTTGAGTCTAAAACAAACACAAAGAGTTTTTATAAAAGTATATTTCATGTATCCAGAACTCCATTAAAGGGTCAGCATTACAGCTGGTGAACGTAACTGCTTTTGCTAAAAAGGTAACAAAGCAAATCCCTCTGCCCGGAGAACCTTCAGAGAGCAGGATACAGGAGTGGAAATGTTACATACAAGAAAAGTGCTGCAGTAAGAAAATAATAGGGAGAAATAATGTTATGGTCTTACTTAACTTTAATGTGTACTACTTACAGGTAACATTTTATATATTGTTTGAACAAAACCAAAGTGCAGTTAGCAGATTGAAGGCAGGCCAATGGCACACTGCATAAGTACTGAATTGTACAATTAGTACAGGGAAGCTTAATTTTCATGTTTGCAACCCAGCAAGCAAGTTTTTGGAAACAGACTAAAAGTAAAAAGTGAAAACTGTTGTTACTGCTATTGTTACTTATTCAATTGCTTGATGTTTTCATTAGTGCCAGCAATAACCAGCCTGGCTCCCCACCTGACATTTCTACTTTACAGGCTAGATAGAATACTAATTTGACGGGAATGTTACCAGCACAAGTGATACATGGAACTCATTGCATGGTGTAGACAATCTGTAGCAAGGTATTTAATACCTAGCATAGGTCTTTTAAAATCCTTTTATTTCTTGTTGGTAATTATCATTCTTAAGTGTGGTAAAAACTTCTTCTCTTTTTCTATGGTTAGGCTTTAGACTTAGTCCTCCTCTAAAAATCAGTAACAATTTTGTGTCATGATGAAACACATAAACTTACATCAACACTTACTACATAGTTTTATTATGTTGATTATGAACTAGATGATGAATATTAACAATATGACCTTACAAAATACTGTCAGGATACTCACACTGCTGTCCAGAAACAAGATTATAAATCAGATAAAATCATAGCACTCTAACTACATTAAGCAGTAAGTAAAGGGAATCATAATCTAGTGAGGCATTTGCTGGTTGATCAGCTGAGACAATTGAGATATCTGGAAAAGGGAGCCAAAACTCTGGTCCTTTTCAGATCCCTTCCCAGTAACCCTTCTGCAGTGAGCAGAAAAGGCATTTACTTGTTATTTGTGTTCCACTATTTCCTGTGGTGCCAAAAACAGGTGCTCATTTAAGACTGAGATAAGTTACGCTGCAGATGAATACTTTGAACGTCAGTGAAGGAGTGTGTTCTACATAAACACCTGTGGAAGTACTTCTACAGTTGTGAACTAAGGGAGTGGCTGCATTGCCCTCTGGGTGAAAAGATAATACTACATTTCTTATCTGTTATTCTTATTTATCTGTTGCAGTAATCCAGTGCTTTACACAGAAGGTCAAGACAGCAGAATGAGCAGGAATATTTGATGGGGAAGTTCTGATATCTCACATTTCTAATTGAGAAGATAAAAAATTTCAAAATTGTAAAAAACACAGAAAAGTAATTTTTGCATTAGTGCGGAGACCTTCAGATAAGTTGTTGTGTGGGAATCACATGGCAGACTTGTAGATGGCTAACCCAGAGGCTAATACTTGTCTAATCATATCACCTATTTGAATAAGCCACAAAACCTGAAAGTAATTCCAAAATTACTAATTTAATTGCCCCAATACAGAATTGTGGGACTCAGATGGATCAAAATTACAAAACATATAATGTAGAACTTCTCCAGGAGATTTTTAGATATTGTCTAAGGTTTTAAAAATTTTAGAAAGCAGAGTTTTGACTAGATTCTGTGCATACGGTTACACCATCTCCCTAATTCACGAAGTGACTAAAACTAAAATGAAGAGTTCCCCATACTTGTTAAGGTATTTTTGAACAACTAACAAATTTAGCTTCTGTGCAAGCCTTTCTCAAAGAGAAATATTGTTATTCATGTTAACTTTCCAACACAAACGAAATGTCAGATGAAATAAGATATACCATCAGAAAAGAAAAACAAGCTATATATGGTGGTTTAAGAACAGGTAAAAAACCCCAGACAGCCGAAGCACCATATTCCATCACCTGAGAGCCACAGGTTGTCTTACAAAGAGAGTTACATTATAAGGCAATAATGACTGCCATCATTCACTGACATCGTTAGAAACCAAGCCTTTACTCAGCAGTTGTCATTCAAGTTAAATGGAAGGAACAGCTAAATGTCCTTTTGTGTAGAGACAGCTGAAACAGGGCTCTGAGACGGAGCAGCATGCACATGCCCATGAAGATCTCCAGTTAGAGGTTACAAAGCAATGTATATCAGGATGTGTGAGACATGCAAATGTCTCACTGAACAACGAAGCTCAAAACATCAGTCTCCATGAAACACTCTTTTATAGGGAACTCTAAAGTTCTGCAATGGGGAAAGTAAGTGTTAATTTAGTAATGGCTGTACTGAGGTCAAGGAATACCTAAATAAATTCTTATTAACAAGCCAAGTAGAAAGTTGCACAAACTGTTAATCATAAAATATCAAAAAGATGTCATTATCACAGTTAGTATAACTGAAAATGTTTTTATGTTTGATAATATTCACAATCAAAAGACAGAGATGGTCAACATATGGCTAAATATAACTGGACATATTTTTCTATCTGTAGACTGACAGACAAAAGGAAAATCCCTAGAGGATGAACTCAAGCTTCAAGACAGCTTAAGTATAGAGTTTGATGTGTGCAAAAGACACAGGAGGTCAAGTAATCCCCTTATGGTTAGAGAATATATAGTAAAAATTCTATTTGCTTGTAAAGTCTCTTTATTTCACAGGTCTTTCAGATAAAGTATTATGATTAAGTGACACATGGCCTTTAGTGGGATGCACTGGTTTCTGGAATGGTATCTACTACTAGAAACCTGATAGAAGAAAAAAAAAGACAGAAATAAAGCAAAAGATTTGAAACAAAAATCCAACAAAAAGAGCTTAATTGCTAAGTCACTCATTTTGGGGTGGAACAGAGCTTCTTTTTTTCTTTTTTCCCAGTGAACTTAATCTATGTTCTGAAAAACCTGCCTCTCTTGTATTTGGACTCCTCTCTTTAACAGGAAGAGGTAAAACACATTCTTTTCTAGTTCCTTTATGCTACCAGCACGGTTTATGGGGAGCTGCTAATGTGTAATTGGAAAGCACACACAACACATTCTGTCTCCAAAGAGGCCTCTGGTGCTGGTCCCCATCCTTAGCCATTCATTGCCACCTAAGGCAAGACTCTTAGGAAGTTAATACAATTCTCAGTAGCAAGGAGAAGCTCAAGGTAAGTTTCAGTAGTCTTTGGTTGTTTGATTTAAAGTAGGAACAACCACAGCAAATGCAGTTTCTCTGAAAAGCAAACAAGCATTTTCAGCTCAACACAGGAACAACACAAACATAGCATCTAGCAGTTTCCTGATGATATTTTCAACTTCATTTAACAGAAATAAATCAGGCTGAAAAACATGGAAATTCTGAAAGACAAATTAAACTACCAGACATTTTATCTCTTCAGCCTGTGACAAACAAGTAGAATCAGGTTCTAAGACAGAAAAATTAGCACTGGCTCGAGATGATACAGGTGTTATTTTTCTCTGTGTATCAACAATAAATCAATTCCCAGTTTTGCCTTAAGAGGAATATACTTGGATTTTGTCTGCTTGCAGTACTTCAGATGAACCATAAAACAGAATTCCTGAACACTTGTGCTTACAGATCACATTGCACTTCACAGCTGTTGTATTTTACCCCAGCAGAGGGTGCATTTAAGCGAGTGTAAAAAACCAATTTTATTTTAAACATAACTTAAACTGCTTAGGGGTCTTTTTGAATGACATGTAATGCATACATATATTATATTTAAATATGTTAAATAATTCATAGCAAGTAATTATTAGGTCTACCTGAAATGTTTGTCTCATTTTCTTCTAGTTCCTCATGTGCCACAATGAACAGCAAAATGCTACAACTAGCTGAGGGAGCAGTGAAGTCTGAGGAGCAGACCTAAATTTCACAACATTGTGCTAAATAGGAGGTCAGTAAATTTGTGTAAAGGAATTGCTATTATGATTACTTTTTTAAAAGGAAATTTTTGTTTCGTCTTCTACATTAAAAGAATGCTGAAGTTGCAAAACCAAAGCATTTAAAAAACAGAACATGCCTGAAGTAAAGTTGTTCATGTGGCATCATTTCAACCTCCTCTGCATGACCTTTCCTCCATTCTTTGTTATTATGTGCTACAGTATTTGTTTCCTCAGGACCTACGTTTCATCACTGCATTGGATAGACTAAGTTTTGAAAATTAACTCTTTTTTTAAATACTTGTATTTAGTATTACTTAGTCCAGACACTGTTGTCTCTGTCCTGTGTTCCTTTTGTTGCTGAAATTGAAAGGAATATGGCTGAGGTATGCACACATTGGGAACTGAAAGAACTTTTTAGGGAAGCAGAATGCCTTTCAAAGAAGTGTATTTCTGCGACAAATAACTTTTCACCATGTTCCATAAAATTAAAAAAAAAGTATGAACAAATTTCCAATAATTACAAATTCTTCCCTTTCTATGTTCTCAAAGACATCTACCATTATGGTAGTTATATATAAATAAATACAAATCTTCCTTAAAAGTTCATGCATATTCTCTGTTGCTTGTAGTCTTCAATGAAGTCTCATGATGTAACCTACTTTCACAAACATTTTACTCCTCTGGCCAATGTAAGTCAAAATTCAGAAAAGAAATAGTTCCACAATTATTCTCCTACTAATTTTCATTTCTCTTAAGTGAAAAAAGAAAACCCCTCACGTTTTAATGATTAAATGTCAGAGTCAAAAAAGACAGCAGTCATTCTTTATAAAACACAAACTAAACTGTATTTGAAGGAGAGGGGATTCCTACCAAATTGCACATGAAGCAACTTTCAAAGAAAACTCTCAAGTAACATGTGGCAAGTATTTCCACACCCATAACAGCAATTTGACATGGAAAGAATAAACAAAGAAATTATTATGGGTGGAAGCAAAGTAACACCAAAACTAGGTAGAGTTCTGTAAGCAATGGAACTTTATGAATAACAGCGCGGGCATTCTTAATGCTGAAGCCTTTTTCCTCAGCAGATGCACTGTTTTGCATGTTTCTGTTACATAGTCCATCTGTTTTCATGGATATTAGTGTCTTTGAGGCCTCTACTTCTCCATCAAATTTGTCTGAAGTTGTTCAACAGATTCAAGAATTTTTGTGGGGTACTGACATATAGTATGACTGCATCAACTTATAAAACTTCTGTTTCCTTACAAAAGTGTGATAAAAACAGCAAGTCTAGTCTATGTTAGCCTTGGAAATAGACAATACCACAGCAGGACACCTTTTGAAGGGAACGCCAAGCCAGGAAAACACAGGAATACAGTGTTCATGTCTAGCAGTAAGAATTCTCAATCTGATAGACTGTCATAACACAAAAAAGGAGAGCAGATAAAAATATGCCCAGTACTACACCAAATATTAAAAATAAGATTACAAAATTAGAAATATTAAATAACATACTTAAAGAAAAAGGAAATACCATATTTTAATACACCATAACTAGCTGTTGTTAGCAACTTTTGGTTAATTCTGCTTGAAAAATTTAAATAGGTCTTAGCATAAAGAAGAGCTTTCTTCCTTGATTTCCAGCTATAGTCTGGTATTGGTTAAGCAACAGAACAAGACTGACCAAATTAATTTAACTTCAATACTTCAGAAGGCGTTTTATTAAGGATTAAGACAGCACAATACTTGCAAGTGTTATGAGCACGTGGACGTCAGCTTAGGTGAGGTAACTCCCCTTTTAGTAACTCAGTCATGTTTTTAATACTCCAGTGCACTTATTCACCTCTTATTTACTCACTGGAAGAAAGGCTGCTTGTAAAGAATGGCATGCTTTTGTTACAGGACAACTAATATAATATGATAAAATATAATATCTTTTCATTTACTTTCATTCATTTTGTTCTTTAGTATGAAATCAAGACTGGGTCACCACTGCCATGGAGGAGCTGCCACTCTGAAATATTTTACATAGCATTACTACTAAAAGTATCCTACGCATCAGGCTTGCAAAGGTGACCAGCACTCCTTCATTCATTTGGTTAATCTTGGTCCACATACAGGCAGTCCCATGACATAATATAGAACATTCAGCACATTCCCAAGCATGGAGTGGGTTTTTTTTCCTCCCTTAAGTCAGTACCTCTGGTAAACAAGAAGCAGAAGCTGCCTCTCCATTTGATAAGAAGAATGATAAGAAGACTTATGAGGAACTCATTCACACTGGACTAATGTAATGTGTAAGTTAGTTATGTATCCTAAGTTTGTCTTTTATTCTGTTGTACTAGACCTGAAATTCATATCCACCTTATTTGGTTAATGAATGGGTTTCTCTGAATATGAAGTTACAAATACACAAATTTACATAATCCTCAATGGCATCACAAAAGGGATGTACAGCTTTAATTTCATTCTAAAGCAACTGAACACAAATTATGGTTTACACTTTACTAGGAGAATGGTTTCATATCCAAAATATTGTACTAGAGTTAAATTGTATGAGAAGCAGCACAACATCATTATAAAAGATAGAAAATACAATAATAATAAGAAATGGTAAAACCATGAATTAAATTTCACAGTTGCTGCACATATTCAAGTAAGTAAACACAGTTTTCACCAAAGATTTTACAACTGGAAATCAGGGGGAAAAAAGAAGGTAGAAGAAACAAAACAACTAAAGAAATCTCTAACATTCAATTTAAAGAGTTTCTTTTTTTTTTTTTTTTAATGCTCAGTTACAGAAAAAAATTGGGAATGAGACCACATTCATCAAACTGTCCACTTGATGTAACAATTATTGCATCTCGCTGATGAATCTGCCATCAATTAGAAGCTGTAAAATGTCATTAAACATATACTAATCATAGCATGCACTGTAACATGACCTATGCATGCATTTCATTGTAACACTGCACTTCCATATTCCTGGTACCATCTTGAGGACTTAAAATGGAAGTTTCCAGAGACAGAACCAAAAGGAAACAACAGAGAAGAAAAAAGGAAGTTGCTGAAACAAAAACACTGAGATAAATGTGCTGTAATATCTGCCTGAGGCAGACAGGAATTCAATACAGAGCAATATATGTTCAAAAATAAATAAAATACAAATGCTGAACTACGTGACCATATTTCCACCTTGATGTCCTAGTGACTGCACAAAGTAGGCAAGCTTTGCTTTCATGCTTTATGGCCTCCTAAGAAGCTCCTCAATGCTATTACAGCTCACTAATCCATAGCTGCCTTGTATTTGTTCTAACAGTATTATATTATTATAGATGTTATTACTATGAATACAGTCTTCTAAACTCACAGAACCATTCATGACATCAATGCATGCTGTTCTTCAACTGTTACACTTTAATTACTATGTATGTTTACATATATATTTCAAATAAAATGGAAAGGAATGAAGGCAGCCTAACCATCAACATCATTAACAATGTGACAGAACACTAAGTTCAGCATAGGTTTTACTTACAGTCTTCACAGGACTTTATAAGATGGCTTCCTGATTTAATTCACAAATGACAGAAGACATGTATTACACACCTATTCACCAGAGTTCTTCTAGCCTATTGTCTTTCTTCCTTCCATTCTGACACCATTAACAAGTCCCATCCTGTCTTTTGTGGTTCCTGAACCTTTCTTGTACTGTGTCCCTGTCCTGAACGACATCTTTTCTGTTAGAAGGCTAATAGCTATTCACCTTTCTCTGCTATATATACGTATAATTATTTTCATATTTCAGAATTATTAAATTCCATGTACATTTTCCCCTCACTTCTACTTTTTCCCCTCTTCCTTGGGATGAGAATCAACACAGAAAGATCAAGACAGTTGGGAGACCAAATCTATTGGCTCAGCATCACTACCTAGCAGCACAAAACATTATTTTTAACCTTTATTTGTCAATAATTATGACTTAGCCCTATTACCACCACTGGAATAATCATTCCATACATGAATAGCTTCTTACAAAGTCAATAAACTTTAGTCCGCTTTCCTTACATCACTATTTTACCTACTTATTAATCTAAACCAACCTAACATGTTATCACATCAAATATAGATTACTCAGTCTGTCCTAGAAAGCTATCATTAATCTGGCTGATTTACGGTGAAAAAATTCTGGAAAAATTTAGATGGCAATAAAATAAATAATTTTCCCATCCCTGGAACTGTTCAAGGCTAGGCGGGATGGAGCTTGAAGCAACCTGGTCCAGTGGAAGGTGTCCCTGCCCATGAAAGGGAGGTTGGAACTGGATGATCTTTAATGTCCCTCCTGCTCCAAACAGTTCTATGACTCCATGATTCTATATCAATTTAACAAAACCAACCTCAGCTAAATTATGAAATATCAAACATCAGACTAGCTGCATCTGTTCTGCAGGTACTTCTGCTGGACTTCTAATAGGGCAGAAGGTGAGAGATGAGACTTCCTCAGAACAGGAGGAGAGCTGCATTAACTCCATCTTATCTTTTCACGTCCCTTTAAAGACCTAGGCTGAGGTTTAGGCACCTTGCCACCACTGATGCAATTACATTTTCTACATACTTACTGTAGCTAGTGTGAAACTAGCCAGCCCAAGTGCTGTGACCCATCTCTGATAAACTCAGCACAGGCTGCAGAACCTGTCTGAGGACCAAAAAAAATATGCAATTATTAACTGTCTCTGTACCTCCTGTCCCACAGACATGGACTCTGCAGGAATCCCACATCACTATTCAGGGGAGAGTGACTGCTGATGAGTGACACTGGAGTGCCCACAAAATAGTTCCAATATTGAGTGTTAAGCACAGAATCATAAGAAATGCAAGAAAAAAACTTGCCTTTCTAGTGAAACCAGATAATTTAAAGATAATTAGAGAAACCAGACCCCAACATAATTATCACACACTCAAGTCCAATAAAAAGTAACTTTTGAAAAGCATTTTTAGTATTTGACATTAATATTTTAGCTACCTTTTTACATATATTCACACACCTACCCAACTCTTATTAAAAAGATTTTTTCAATTACAGGAAGGTGTCTCCAAGATCTGACTTTTTACAGTACCTTCTCCATTTTATGTCTTTCCACGTAAAAATTATTGACATTTTGGGACGGAAATACTTGTTCCAAGACATAAAATGAACTTTTTATATCAAATGGTTACAAGAGAGTAACACACAAAACTCTTACCTGAAACGGACACTATACCTTCCAATGGTGTTTTAATAAATCAGGTTCTAAAATACTAATAACAAGACCTGATTAAACACTATATATTAAAAGAAAAATATTCTGCAACCCCCACACACACCCTTTTAAAGAAATGGGATAGGAACGGAGAATTAGTGTGTAGCCCCAGATTTGGAACCTCAGGAGATTAGTGTATCAAACTGAAATAACTGAAAATTCTAGGTGGCATTTCTAGTTTACACATATCACAAAATCTGTAATCTCAGTATTTCTGTAATTTATCCATCATGTACAATTTATTTAAATTGCTAGAATTTTTGAGCTTGCTTTGTTAGCTTCTTCCATTTGCTTGTATTTGGTTGGAATAAAAAGGTTGGGTGAGGAAGAAGGCAGGCAAAAAAAAAAAAAAAAGAAAAAAATCTTTGATGAATGAGAAAACAAGAAAACAATTCCACAAATTACTTCAATAAATCTGCATTTCCTAGTAGATGGGTTCCCATACATGAGAATCCCAAATAAGCAGCCATGGCAAGAAGATTTTGATAACATGACAGTCTCTTCTGCTTTCTGTTGCAGTTGGACAAGCAAGGGGTTTCTGTACACAAGAAGCTGAAATCTGACTGAGCACCACAGTCCCCTTCTGTGGGTTAAGACACAGAGGTCACCAGTACCTTTATACACTGCCGCTGATTGTACAAGACAGACAACATTTTCTGGCTACTCAGGTAATTACAATAAATATAAAAAGGAGATAGCAAACTAACTCTCAAATAATATCTCTGGTATGAAAAGAATGAAGGATGCCAAGTTTCAGAGATCTTGCTTAAGGGCTTTACAGGATACATCCTCAGGACACACAAGTATATTAAATAGTAAGTTAATTCAGTTGTATAGACACCCATAAAACACAGTAAAATGCATATCAGCAGGTAAGCACACTCATTATCACAGATGGATTTACAGGGTCCTAGTTAGGATTGTGCTATTGTTACTACCACACTTTGTGCTTTCCAAAAGCCAGTGAAATTGAAGGTACCTCCAGCAGATGTACACAACTACGACTGTTACCTAAGTACAAAACAATTTAGAATGGACAACATTACATAGTCATATTTCCATGATCAAAACGTCCTGACTATGGCTTTTGGTTTTATGTGGGGTTCTTTCAAGTGTTTTAGTTTAGGTTTGTTGGTTGTTTGTTTTTTGTAGTTTAGGCTGTGGGGCAAAGAAAGTGATGCTTTATGAACCTTGTCAGCATATATGTTTTACTCCAGAAACTTTCAGAAACACTGTCTGGAAAGAACAAACTCCATTTCTATACTCATACTTCTGCAAACTCTTCATAAAAATACTAAGAAAACAAGTACTTTGTGACTGCTACCACAGCTGTCTACAATAGCATAGCATAGACTGGATGAGGTCTTTTCCAACCTATCTATAGGATAGCAGAGCAGAACAGAGCAGAGCACAGCAGAGGGTATTTTCAGTTGGAAGGGGACCTACAACAATCCTCTAATCCAGCTGCGTGACCAATTCAGGGCTGCCCAAAAGTTAAAATATTATTAAGCACATTGTAAACAAAGGCTTGAGGCATCCACCACCTCTTTAGGAAGCCTGCTTCAGTGTTTGACCAACCTCTCCATAAAGAAATGTTTCCTAATGTCCAGTCAGATATCCCAGGTGCAGCTTTGAAGCATTCCCACAAGTCCTCTCACTGGATCCCAGGGAGAAGTGACCAGCTGCTCCCTCTCCCCTTCCCCTCCTCAGGAAGCTGTACAGAGCAATGAGGTCACCCCTCAGCCTCCTTTTCTCCCAACCCAAAAAGCCCAAAGACCTTGGGCACTCCTCATGGGGCATTTCCTGCAGCCTGTTCATCAGCTTTGTTGCCCTCCTCTGCCTGCACTCACAGACCATCACATCCTCTTAATTGAACTCAGTATTCCAGTGTTGCTGTACTTGGCTGGTAATGAGCTCTTTACCCTCACACCTAAAGCACCTACCAAACTATGACAGAAATCATTCCAAAATTAAATACTCCTAGTATTTTTCATCCTAAATGGACTTCACACTTCAAGTACATAACACATTAAGCTATTTACTGATAAGAGTAAATATATATGGGCAAATAAATGCAAACAGCAATAAATGAATACTGCTTTAATGTCCTGTAAGTGATGATTATTAATATGTACAGTTCTAAGAGATGATAAGTATATATCACAATTTACCTTAATTGTTAATGAATTTTTTATTATTTGATTTGCTAATCTGGTGAAAAATGTTGTGCATATAGAGAAAGGACTGAAACCTCCGAAACACTGCTTTGTATTTCACACAATTTCATCTGACCTTGAAAAATGCTGGTGCAAAGAGCCCAGACAAATTAGATTTTACATTTACAAGAATTCCACAGCGTGAACATCTAAGAGTGTGAATGCCTCCTGACAATTTTTCCAGGTTGTTCTCAGAAACAGGTAAGAATTTCCTTGCTAAAACATCAATTGGCTCCCAATGGGAGTTACTTTAGGTAGGCCTGAGGAATAAGAAGCTTCAGAATTATGGCCTTTCCATCACAGTACAGCAGCTCAAGAAAAAGGACAAGAGCAAGGGATTAAGGAAGCTTAGATATTGTTCACAATTCAAATTAATCTTTGAGTAGATGATGGGTTATAAGTGACAGATGAATAAGGGAGCAGAATTTTCAAGTAAATGTTGCTTCTGTCCCGCAGCAGGGAAGATTTGCTTAGCTGAAATGCAGCTTCCTCAGTGCCTGACTGATGCAAGGACAAACAACAAGGCATAAATTTCAGCTAGAAAGCTTACCTTTGTTAATAAAAGTTAAAGAAGAAATATAGTTTTGTTTTTTCACTTTCTAAGCAGAAAGCTGCTAAGTCAAAAGAGGAAATCAAGAATGTAAAACTTACAAAAGAAAAACCGCAATAACAGTGTTTGATCTCTCCTAGAAGTCTTTCAGTCATTTGAAAAGCCCTTCTATCAATGGTAAGAAATCAGATAGACATGCTCAAAGATTGTTCATCCATATTGCACAAGAGTAATACAATAAATTCAGAAAAGCCTAAGTAAACATGAAGTACACTATATGTAATTATCCTTTATACAATTAATTATAAATTATCATAATATTTTTTTAATTCAGAGATATTAAATTAGTCAATTAGGAACAAGCTTTATTTTTTCTCTTGAAGTCTACATAAATATCCTTGACACAATGAATGAAAAAAACCCTCAAAACCCCACAAACATTAAATAACAACCCAAATCAGTTAAAACTAACCATACCTATTTAAAAATGCAGAAACCCAAAATATGAATAGCGTAAGCAGTCATGTGTATTGTATTTAGGTGGCCTTTTGTCATAGCATGTGTTGGTGTGTCAAAGCAAAAAACTCTGGTTTAATAACTATAATTACTTAAATAAATAAATGAAGCTGTTCAGGACTGACTTTTAAAGCTATTTGATTACATAGGATAGCATAGCAGTATGTTTAATATTTTTTATAAAGAGATTTAAAATATTTTAATAAATGCCTTTATGTTACAGGATTTTGTATTCCTGAGATGTAAATAAAACAATAAGTCTGCAAAGCTCAGAGAATAACTACATAAGCCATTTTACAAGGAGGATATACTTTTCCTTCTTTTCTATGAATGTATAAAGCTCTCCTTCAAGCTCTTACTAAATCTATTGATCTGTGAAACACAGTGCACTCCAGGGAGGCAATTCACTTGACGTTATATATCAAATGATGAGATGAATAATGATCATACCATTTGGTAATTAAACATCTTACAAACCTTTTAACTGACTGAACGTCAGAAAGGTCAAATGAGATCAAACCTATATTTTTGTTGTTTTTCATTTTTTTTTATATTTGCAAAACAAAAGTTACATTTAACAGTAATTACTATATTACACAGCAAAACCAAATTATTGAACACACTTTTCATTCCTATTAGACAGTTAGAACACATAGGAGAAATAGTTCTTTCATCCCATGGTCCTATTATAATCTTCATTTTTAATCTTACAGAGAAGTAGCCACTCACCAGTACAGTGCAAATAACTAGCAAAGTTATTAGATTAAGGGAAATGAACAGCACATAGAGCAAATCTAAAATACACCAAAGCACTAAGAAATTAAAAAACCTCCGTGACAACTTCCTGTAAAGTTATAGGAAACTGACATTTTATTAGATAGCAAGTAAGTCCATTTCAATAGTTTGAGGACACTAACAGTGTTTGTCAACTTACACATTAATTTGGACATTTTATCTATTGTTACATAGTAATAATTTAAATGTTTGACACTCAAATCCAAAATATTTCATAAAGAAGACACCTAAAACTGTAATTTCATGAACAATTTTGTATTTTGCCTGTAATTTTTTAAGTTGCAAAGGCAATCAAAACATGCGGCAAAGATTGTTTTTAGTACAGACCAACAAGTGAAAATCACTTGCCTCAACAGCTAATGCCTCTGTCAAATGGGGTTTCTAGAAAGGACAGTATCTATTCACATACATCTTCAGCATAGCCTTATGGGTTACCATAAATCAAGACCTTCATTGTCAGAAAGAATAAATTCCTCCATCTTCATGAAAGCTATCATCAGCCTTCACAGCCCAAATTGAATCAGATCCCAAATATTAAGGAATGTCTTAGGCTTTTCCTCTAGTTACTTTCCTAGAAAACGAAGACATCCTTATTGACTTAAGAAAACATTCAACATCTTTCTCAAAAACAAATTGGGACAGATCCAGTCAACTCTCACAAACACACAATTGCACAAACACACAATCACTATGTGAAATAACTAAACACACCCAATAACATCCTGTATGTATGTGACAGTTCTGTCTTATAGGAGAGCAAACAAACAAAAATAGGCGGTCTCAAAAACCAACCTCAGTCTATTGAGGCCAGAATCCCAGTGTTGCTCCAGGTGCTTCTGCACAGCTAGAGCTAATCTGGAAAAGAGAGGTCTCTGGGGCAGAAGTTGAAAGAAAGAGAGACGATTTTTACAGGGCATCTAAAGAAGTAATGCAGCAGATGAATTTGGCCACCAAAGGACAGAGTTTTACTGGAAAGTCTCACATCCATGCAGCAGACCAGCTACTTCTATGGGACATGAGAGAGATGTGGGAGATGATACCTTCATAATATCAACTTCCACTTGCTCACAGTACTTTGTCTTTCTTTATCTTGAGGCTCGGAACAGAGGTCAAGTTCACAAAATGAAAAAGAGGTAATTAAATCACATGCTCTGTCTTCTGGGATCTTTCAAGTATTGGACAGGGTATTCAAGTTCATAACATACTAACTTAAAAACACTGTCCTATCAAATACATTCAATCCATCCAATATATAACTTTTTCAGGCCTAATAAATAAATTTAAAATACCTTTAATGAAAAATATTTCTAAACTGCAAAAATAAAATAATATAAATGATAACGCTTCTTCAGATCTCCATTTCTAATAATGTCCAAAAATTTTCTAGAGGCAGAGAACTAGCAAATACTCATTTTTCTAAAAGCTCAACATGCAAAAATCAGGCGGAAAATGTCACTTTACAGTAAGGAACTGGACTATTCCATTATACTTTAAGGATAAGTAAATAACTCTGAGACTTGCACAATAGAACAACTTCCCTTAGAAAAACAAATTATCATGTGCTCAGATCAAATTTTAGGGGAATATTACACATGTGAATTAAGCACTGACATGGGAAAAGATGTTCTGTGGAGGCTCAAGGGCTTCAACAGAAGCTCACTTAGCAAACAGCTGCAGCAGGTAAGGCTGCTCCTTCCCTCTCCTTCCTTTCCCTACTGTTTGTTCCCTTCCCAGTGCAAGAGCTGCCTGTTGCCACTCAAGAGCTGGCAAATGACCATACAAAATGACCATACAAAATCACCATCTGAGTAACTTGACTGCAGAGTCAAGGAGCATGGTTTAAACTGGTATGGATTTTCTATGGCATCAGCTGGGCATCCTTTCCACATTAATTTTGTTTCCTTTTTGACAGGTTGAAAAGAGAAACAAGAAAGAACACAAACACAGGTTCTGGTGGAGGGGCAATAATGAATTCTGGAGAGAGGGAAAAGATACCTAGAACTGAAGTACCTGTTCATCAAATAATTATGTGTTTTAGTTAAAAGGATTATCAATAGAGTCTAATACTTCTACAGTGAAGATGAAAGATTTACAAATGGAAATGCTTATGTTCCACATTTTTTACAATACTATTGCTCAAAAAAGTAAATGTAAAATGATTCTATCATAAGAGAAAACTTTAAATATTCTTCCATTCATTCAATAATTTAGTTCAACATTTCAGCCTTATTTTGAAAAATTAAATAAATAATAATGCTGTCATTCATTTAGTCCACTTAACCAGCAGAGAGAAACTGGCCTGAGGCAAAATTTCAGTACAGAAGTTTGTTTTGCTGGGTAGGGGGTTTCTTGTTTGTATGTTTTTAAGAAGAAGAAGGAATCTGAGAAGTAAAATTCGGTTTGAGAAGGAGAGCAATGATGATGCAAAGATTACAAAATGCCTAATTTTTTAAAACAAGTAGCAACAGTCAAAATTGAGAAAAAATACACCTACCTAAAGCTAAAAGGCTTTGACAGAATTGAGTAGAAATTTTGTACAAGATGTAGTTTTAATTCTTTATTAAGTGACGGGGAAAGAGAACCGGATTTGCACAACATCATGAAAATGTAACTTAGAGCAAAGAGAAAACTAAGTAAAAATGAATGAAAAATGGCCATGTAAGAACATTTTCATCTTGAAAACAAGAAAGCTAAGTATGCACCGACCTGATGGCAGCATGCTGATAATAAATATTAGTTTCAAATTAGCTGCAAAACATTTAAGACATGGGGTCACATGTCCTTGTCATAGCACACTATCCATCTGCTCTAATTTGAAGTGTTTAGTAAATAGATTCACCCAAATAATACAGAACGATATTAGGCTGCAAATTCAATTACAGACAGGAACTATATATCTATATGTATCTCATCAGCAGATCTAAAACAATATTTAATTTAGTTTCTCCCGAAAGTATAAAAACATTGAGTTAAAATTACAGTCCATTTCCCATTAGTGTTGTTACCTATAAAACTATACTTAACCAAAGTATTTAGATTCTAGAATTAAAATTCTGTATTTTATATACTGAGGTACCATGTCCCACACCTTATTCTTGAGAAGTGACATATATTGTGCAAACTATACCAAGTAGTTTTAACTTTGCAGACTCGGATTAAATGACTGGTAGTTTTTTTTTGCAAAACCTTCATTGGATCTGTCATAATTCAATGAATTTATATTTAGGTACTCAAATCTATATGCTTATGTTTGGATGTAGGACCAGAACCACCATATGAACCAAAACAAAACCTATTTTGCTTCCCTAGACAACTCAAGCTCAGGGGGGGAAAAAAAAAAAAAGTTTATTCAAAAATTAAATTGTGAACATCAGAATTTAAAAAAAAAAAAAATGCAGGTAAGCACAGTTTTCCTCATCAAATAACCAGCATAAACCCATCTTCCATAGGCTGTGACTGACAACAATTACCACTAAATAGCTGTTTTACAGACTAAATTCAAAATTCTGAGGCTTACTTCCTGAGGGACAGTGATCTCTGTCCAGTTTCTAGATGACAGCGGCCACATAAAAAAAAATCCTTACCTCTTTCTTTCCTAGATCCCATAATGCATTTTCCAGAGAAGAGAAGAAATCTCTCCCCAAGACAGTAAACAAGCACCACTTACAAACACAAAACTCATTTAAAATCAGCTTTTTAGGGAGACTAACTCTCAAAGCAATCAAATAAACATCTATTCCATTTTCAAGATACCATTTCTTTTCAGGAATTAGATGTGATGCTATTTCTTCCATATGCAGTTACTTGTACTGAATTGCTTTCTTTATTGCCTACATTTATTTATTCTTTTAATAAGGATTTAAAATAGCTAGTTCATCACATTTATCATAGATTGATTTCTGGATAAGGTAACTTAAAAATCATGTCAAAAATACAGATAATTTTTTTACTGTGTTGCTGAAGAACATAGGAAATAGTATCAGGAAAATCAGTCTTTCAGAACCACTTCAGATACAGTCAAATAAGAGACCATGCTGAGAAAAACAGCACAAATAAGTTGTTCTGAGCAATATGGGAAAACCCATTTGATTTTAAGTTTTAGAGAAATCCCAAGTAAACTACTGTTGATGCTTCCTTTTCTCTTGATAAAACTGGCTTTTATTCTGTCTAAATCAATCTATGTTGGAGTGCTCATGGGCCTCAGCATTTTCTCCCAAAGATTGTGCTAATGGCATAATGGGCTTTACAATTTAAGTAGAAAAACCTATAAGAGAGAGAAAAGGCTACATAACACAGAAATGAGCAGGGATTCTTTGTCTTGGACCTCTTATCACAGAAAAAAAAAAACCCTAAGCAATTCTATATATATAATTAAAATCAACTAAATGAATTTCCTCTGTTCCCTCCAAACAACAAGGCTTTCCAAGAACTTCATTTCACATATGGAAAATGAAAGGGTTAAAACAGGGATTTGTGGCAGAGTTGTTTCTTCTTCTATTTTATCCCAAAGAAAGACAAAGCTCTTGATGACCCTTTTATCCTACTGAATGAACAGAAAGAGTAGCATAGGGTAAAAGTTGAAAGTCTGGAACTGCTTTGGGAGCATGAAGAGTTTGGTCACATACAATCATCAGCATGGCAACAAGTGAAAAGAGAGCTGGTGCCAGTGCTCTGCCTTATAAGCAAAATAGAGTAGTTTTTGCTCTTAAAAAGACATACAGGATGAGAAAAAAGAAGAGTACCACTCACGTTTCTTACATTTATTAACAGTCTTACTGAAAATATGATTTTGACCAACACCATCCCTGCCACTGCCTACATCAGCACAACCAGCTGTGTACTCTGGCTAACATTTAACCTGGAAATCCATCCTTACTATGTTTTTCTACTCTATCAACTCACTCCTGCAAGTCATTTTCAAATCGCTCATTCATAATATATTTCTTACCCAATATTCTTGAAATCTCACTAGCATCCCATCAAAAAGTACAAATAGCACAATTTATTACAATCAATTTCTTAACTTTAAAAAATAAAATAAAACTGATACATAACATCCCTCTCCTCCCCACCCCAAAAAAGAGCAGATTTTATTTAAACATAAAGAAAATAGAAAAACTAGCATTGGATATTTAAGTGACTGTGTTTTCAAGTAGGAAATTGAGGTTGCATCTGACAAATTTGTTGACATATTTTTAATTCATTTTTTAATTTCCCTTATTAACTCCGAGTTTGACATAATTTATTGTGCTAAAATAAAATACAGGTGTGTCATCCTTTCTTGAAGAAGTTGTTCAACTAGTAAGGAGTCTGCTAGTGTAACTAAAAAGACCAGTACTTATTTTTATCCAGATAAAAAATTTAGTCATGTATTATCTATTCTATCTTTAGTCACATATTATTATTTATTATCTTATTTTGAAAAATAGTACAGACATACTATGATGCTTATCTACAGAAATTCTTTATAAAATAAAAATGTTGTGAGGAATATTTGGGGTTTGTTGACTATTATTCTGAGCAGTTTGTCCCAATAGCTATATATATATATATACTCTATACTTTTAGAAATGTCAGGGCTTTTTTTAACAACTTTATTTGTAATATTCAAAATTATGTCACTTACTGATTATTAAAAAACTGTAAAAGTAACAATCTATCTTGCATTTCACAGAATTATTTTCTCGAATACTAAACTCACCTTTAGTTAAGCTCTATTATTTTTTTTAATTAAATTTTAAGAGACTGTTTATCTATTACCAGTCTCTTAAAGAATCAGAAGCAATAAGAAAATAAAATCAGCATATCCATTACTTTTATATTAAACATAATCTCTCTGTTTGAGAGAAGTAACAATTTAAACACCAATGGAAATTATATTTTTAACAATTATAATTTTGGTAAAAGCCATTAACAGTGAAACATCAAGCCAGTAGACACCTTCTCCTGCTATATTGTGCATAAGAAGTATTCCCATCTGTTTCAATGCTCCGGCTTTTTCATGGGCTTAAACCTGTCAAATTATTCCATTTGATTTCAGAGAATTCTCATATGGCAATCTATTTTATTTACTTTATCTTCAATAAAATGGTTGAGTGAGCATTAGCAACTATGAGACACAAGTTTCAATCAGTCCTCTGGCAAAGGCGTCAATCTACATTAGCCCTGCAGAGCTGTGAGCTGCAGCCAGAAATCTGGAGTGAGACAGGGCAACAGTGAATGAGTGAGCAAGACCTAATAAAGCAGCAGTGAAGAGAGAGAAAATTCCCCCTAGACACCACCATACACCGCTTATATAATGTGTGTGCCTCGTTCAACACACCAGTAGCTCCTTAATAAAGCTGACAGCTAAAAAGGAGATTCAGACTCCAACTTCATTTTACATGACAACTACAGTAATGGTCCTCTGTTCTCAAGCAGGCCACATCTAGAAACCTGAATTCAGTTCAGCTAAAAATTAAGAGTTCTCACCTCTCTCATGCATGGCACATAGGAAAAAGAATCATAAAATTATTAAAATGCATGCCATTTTCTCCTCATTTCATACAGCTGAAAAAAAATCAGGTTTTAACTAGCTTTTCCTTAAAAAATTCTGTGGTAGAAACGACAAAACAATCAGTGTATTTAAGCAATAACTCATTTCTGATGACAGTATCATTAACGACTAATTCCAACAAATGAGGAGCATCAGTCCTAGATGATACAGAAATACCTCCCAAAGCACAAACTTTGTAATAACTGATGCAAGTTCCTATTTGATATGGGCTGTAAAAAGCAGATTATTGCAACAGTGCTCTTCCCGGCAAATCAGACAATTAAGACTGTAGTTAATGCTTAGCTGAATTGAAAAGCTGGCCAGTTTAAATCCATAGTTTGATATTAGGTATAATCACAGCAAAAATTTACTTCCAGGTAAAAAAAAAATTATTTCCAGGTCACAAATTTAGTTCTATCAATGTACACTACTTTTTGACAAAACTCAGTAATTTACAGCTATTCAAAATTACCCTGGAAAAATAATTCAAAATTCTACAATAAATACTGTCTCTGTTCTAGTAGAATTCCATTAAATTATGAAGTACTGTTTATGTTTCAAACTCTTCTGGTTGGAAACCATATTGAAGACAAAGCCCATCAAACCCCATCTAATTAGTTCTTGCTAACCAGGCACCATATTTTTCTTTCAGCATTATGCTGCATATCCTCCTTTCATTCACTTACAGAAGTATTAAAACTCATTTGCCTTCTGACCAGACATGTGGAAGGGTCAGAGCTCTTTGTGGACAAAGTCAATGCCAATCAGTCATACAGCTAATGGAAAACATCATATCTTGCACATGTTGGTCATCAACATGGTCACCAGCAATGAGTCCTAACAAAACTCTTGAGAGAATTTCAGTTCAGATGCAAGATACCTATATGAGATATTCTTCTGTACTATTCTAACAATATAATTATGTTTGCCCTTCAAAAATTAAACATATACATATAGACTGAATATTTAATAGTATACAAAATGTATGCATATGCATGTACATGAGATGTGATGTTTCAAGTTTTTTTTTCCGGTAGTGCCAGAAACAGGAAGGAGCACAATGTCTCCTCTTCTCCAAACTGACAACACAGAAGAGCTAGATCAATTTAATGATCATTAATGCCAGAATTTATTTAGCACTTTTTTTTAAAGCCTAAGTAACTCAGAAAACATAGATGTAAATGTATCACTAACAGTCTCCAAAACTGTCTATTTAGTTCATTGGTCAAAAAATAGAACATTTTTTCTCTGCTTTCACATTTCTCCAATAAGTATTTTTGTCTTGTTTTCAGATTTTCCAGCTCTATCTCAGTTTTTCTAAAACTTATTCCTAAACAGTTAGGTGTTCTTTTGAGAGGACCAAAACCAAACAAATTTTTTCTCTGTTAATTAAAAATGTATTCATAAATGCAATTTTATTTTTATGCATATCTATCACTACATTTATGACTGAATCCCAGTTTTCAATCAGCACAAACACACCATATCCTGCCATAAAAGCACCTATTAATTCTAAATAGCATACTGAAGAACTAGCATTCAGAATTTACTACTGTTTCCTCATCGACTCCAAAAACATTCCTTCTCCCCTGTCACATAGTGCAAGAAATAAAGACCAATGCTAAAAAGGCCAAAAAGATTTTGGCTTCCTTTACAGAAAGCATTTTTATAGAATATATTTAACTTAAAGTTATGGAAGAAAATAATGGAGGAAGCAGAATAGCAGTTACTTTCTTTCATATGCTTTGAGTTTCAGCCATACTGGAATTTAATAAAATTATGCTGCCAAACTATTATAGATGCACAAGTCAGTTATACTGCATTTTGGACATTATTTGTCAGAACATAGTAAACTTCCAGAAAAAACATACTTTAAAATTAAATCACTCTTGCTGACTCAACAGATTTCAGTTACTACAGTTCCATCAACCAACCAATTCTCCAGAATACTGACACTGTCCATCACGAAAATATCTAACCCAACTCTATAGAAGTTAGACCATTCAGACATGTACAAATGAATGAGAGAAACCCAGCCATATTTCCATCACTAAACAGAAAGCAAAGAACCTGACATTTCTTACTGTTTTTTTCTATTGAGGAACGAAAGGAAAAAACATTGTTTTGCGAATATATTACTACATACTAACATATAGTCACACAGAGGTTTGCACATGATGCCAGTAATATCTACAGTTTCCCTTTATAGTGCTGTATATCCTTTGATTTACAGCACTGCGACACCTAACCTTCCTTCTTTTCCTGGCTTCACCACATTCATACTGTAGCCTTCCAGCCAGTGCCTTAACTCCTTGAAAAACGGTGAAGTTAAATCGGAATAAAGGAACTTTCCTTTCTTATTACCCAGTGAAGACAGTCACAGTGAAACACATACCAGAAGAGTCTTGTTTTACACTACTTTGAACTAGGTTAAAAAGGTCTGTGCTTCCTCCCAGAGGGTAAAACTTTAAAAAACTTGTTATAAACATAGTTTCAGAACTAATTACTGTCACCATCATTAACTCCTCTGGAACAGCTGCTTTTTTCTTTCCTTCCAGAGGCATCAATACATTAAGATGGATATACCAGTATTATGGAGTATATAGGTATATGGGAATATCTGATAATACCTTAGCAGTTACTACAGATGTCATATAGGGAGACAATACATATTTATTTCAGTAATACATATTTGTATTTACATATTTTTTCTATTTACTGGTGTAAATAGAAACAATTTGGCCTGGTTCCTATTATGGTAAGTTTGTTGTACCCTGTTGAAATCCGCATCTTAAAAATTTAGTATCAAGTCTAATTGACCATATTTCGCAATTTATATGCTAAAATATTGCCTCAAAATTTTGAATTTGAAAATTTCTGGGAATATTCCCAAAAGATTTCATACCTCTGTAGGAAATGTAAAATATGAGCAACAGCAACACTCAACATACAGATTAATTATTTGTTAAAATAGCAATTATGAAAAATCCAAAATAAATGTGACTGGCTTGCTAAGGTCTCATCTTACACTAATTCCTTCAGGATCTCCTTTTCCAGATCTGTCTAAGTTAAAAAGACCTGAGAGCCTCTTGTACATGAGTCACTGAAGATTGCTGTGCAGGTCTGGAGCAAAGCAAGGGTATCAAGGCAGGCATGCCAAGTGGCACTGTACCCACTGACAGGGGGGTGCCACAGGCTGCTTCAGCCTGTTCACACACAAAGCAGTTGAAACAAGGTTTGAACTCATGGTCCTTGGCATCATGGAATACTCCTGGTTATCAAAAGAATAAAGATCATCCCAGTTTCAAGAAACTAGGAATATCCAAACTCAGGGATTCTTTACTATTTATTATAGTATACTTGCATTTTAAAATTTTACTTTTTACAAGAAACACAGTCTAAAAAAATTTTCAAAATGAATTCGCTTAATTATCATACTCTTAATGTAACTGATGTAATGAAACTATACAGTGTAAGTTAACTCCACAGTTCAAGAGACCTTGGTGAGACAACCACGGTTTCACCTATTTTCATAGCAGGAGCTGAAAAAGCCTGTAGGGAAATGCTGTGAATCAGATATTCTCTGCTATCTAGTCATAACACAAGCAGTCATACATCCCAGCGAACTGGGGAAAGCAGAGACCAGCTACTTGAATTTGCATTGGTAAGCAGGAACAGCAATTCCAGAAAAAAAAGAAAGTTGCAAAAAAAATACTCTTGGATTTGTGATGCTTGACCTGTACTCACCTGCTTCTTCTAAGCCTCAAAAAGAGCTTTTAACTTCAACCTTGAACTGAAGTGATGTCCAAAAGCAATTCTAGTACCACCATCCTGACAAAACAGAAAGAAATGTTTACAGCTATTTAGACATCATTTAACAAAACCAATATACAATCTGGCCTTATCACTCCCTCTAATTTGTTCCAGATGTGCATATGCTGATTCACAAGTAATCTGAAAGAAAAGGAGTTGTAATTTTTAATTTTTTGATTTTGACAAAAAGCTGGTTGAAAGACCTAGCAAGTTAAATGATTCTCTGAACAAGTAGTCAGCTTAAATGTAGTCCACAAAGAAATATAATTGTTCACCAAGTTTCTTCCTTGCAGTAGAGTGACAGCTAAGGCATCACTCAAATTCTAGTCCTATATTTTTATTCTATTTTTATTATTATACTACCCAAGGGCAAACAAAAGGAAGGCTTCCCTGAAGTAGTTTGTTCCATACAGAGAACTGCACACAATATCACTACCAGTAAGTTCACAGGGTCATCTGAAGGAAGGAACAGAAGCTGGGAGACAGCATGCCAATAAAATGTAAATCTATATGTATGTTAGGAAGGACAAAAGGACAAGCAAAAAGAAAAAAAAAACAGCTTTGAAGCTGAGACTGGAAGACTGCAATGAAGAGAGAAGGTTGGACAACGTGGAAGAAATAAAGAACATGCAGGTCCGTAGAATATTTAGATTACACCTATGCCTGAGCACATTTCTCTTTTCTGAAATCAACTGGCAGAGATAATCCTACATCTATGCTAGATAGTCACATATGCTCCGAAACAGAGGGGATGCATAAAAATTGTCTAATGGAGGTGGTCAAATAAATGTCTGGGAATTTTCTGGAACAATGTCAGTTTGCAAAGACCTTAACTGTGGCAGAGACCTGGAAATATTTCCAGGCATTGTTTAATTTACTAATATAGACACAGACTTAATGCCTGAAACTGTGCTATCTATGAAGTAGATCCTACCAGCCTCGATGGTGCCTCTTGGCAATTCTCTCTTGCTGACAAGGTCAGACTGAAGCAGGCTGAAGAGTAAAATGAATGTAGAATTTTATAAAGAAAAGACTGCTTTCCTACAGTTTAAGAAAAAAATCTGTGTTCCAACTGGCATTATTAATACACACTTTGTTACAAGATGTTTGGACATTTAAAAGAGCTGCAGTTCTAACTTCTTCCTTTGTTTGTAGAGTGTAACAAAACCTGCTGGGAAGGTCGAAGTTCCTAGAAAACTGAAAGCTACCTGGCAGCCTCTGTAGTAGAGCAAGTGAAGAAGGGAGAGCAAAGAATGACAGGCTGGAGGAATAAACACTACATGAAACCCCTGCACAGTAGGACAGCACTGGGAAATGAGAAGGATATCTTAGGAGCTTAATACAAAGCAAAAAAGAGAAGAAAATGTTAAAAACAGGTAAGGATCCTAAGGCAAATATGAGGAAGTGAAGGTGGGTGGCAATTCTTAAAAGTTGTTGGAAAGTAAAATATGTGTCAATGAAACTTTGCTTGATGGTCATGTGGTCACCCTGAATCCACAATGTAAATGTCCAACCAACTGAGCGAAAAGCATTCATCTCACTGTCCTATTTCCCATTAACACGTTCCAGTTTTGCCTCTAAATAGCTATGCCTGTAAGTATTTGAAGTCTCTTGTGCACCTGAATTCTAGACAGAAATACACATTACAGTTATTTCTTCCACATTACATCTTGTTGATAGATAACATGTAAGCCTCATATGTGAATATTCTTTATTCCTTTTTTCCTATACTCCATTACACAAAAATACTTACAAATCATCAGTTTTCCTAGCTTGGAGTATATTAAACATCACATCCTGCTTCACCTCATAAATTCAAGATAATCACAGTTATTATATATGAAATCTTATATCAAAACATGATCCATTTTGTTGAGATACAGACTTAGGAGAAATTTTTCATTATAACATTTTTTGGTAATTAGTCTTAATATGAAAACAACCACAATCATTAATCTCGATGATTATAATTTTATCTTTGGTCTATTTCTGGATTTCTGTATTTTTTTTAGAAATCAATAAGAAATATTTAAAGTGGTGAGGATGGCACAAATTAGGTGACAGATATGTCACAGGCAAATAGCAGGTCTTAACCTATCAGTTCTCTTCTTAACGATGCAAATTTTCATTTTTATAAACTTATCTATTGACTTATTTTTCATTTATGCTACCTTTCAGTGTGGTTTACCTGACGAAGGCAGCTGACTCTTAAAAAATGATATTGCTTCTGTTATAAACATTGATTTGTTTTGATTTTTGTTAGTATCCTAAAACCTGGATCTGAATCATTCCAATTATTCCAGTTTAACACCAACATTTCTCTCCACCTGAGCTAGCAGATTCCAGCCCTTGGGCCCCAGCAGATAGATCTTTAATTGTTAACCTATCCTCTACTGACAGTGCTTAGAGATATGTTTCCCATTCTTCAATATCTAACAGTTCCATCTGAATTCCATCTGAACCTTAAAAATGTACAAATTCACAGACCTTGTTAACCAAAGCTTTAAAAGCAACCTGATGGAATGTTAATTGTCATAATTGTGTCAGAAATCCCTAGAATATTTAATTCAAAATGAAAGTCAAATTCATTCCTGGATGAAGACTTTCCTTAGAAACTTGACTGAAATAAATACAACACCCATGTGCTGCAAGCTATTTCTTTAACTCATTCATTTACTTGCAGCAATCACCTCTTATTTTATTCCACATTTAGATCAGAAATCATTAGGATAAGTTTACCTGTTATATGTTTGTACACTGCCTTTAAGACAACATTTTGATTTGAGACTACATGCTCTTATTCATTATCCTGCCTTATTGGTGGCCTTCAGTATTTTTTAAAATTTAAATAACCCCACCAAAGTGCACTACAGCACTTAGGCAGCTCTAGTATTCCATAAATCAAGTTGTCATGTTGTGTCACTGCTTCAAGTAAGACCTGCTTGTTCAGGTTTCTTCTAGAATAAAAATGGTTCAAACTGCATTACTGCTTGAAGTGGGTATTTCTATAAAATATTCTAGTGAAGCACTACTCACCAAAGCATTCAAGAAAATTTTAGAACCTGGTTGAGGGCTGCCTATATAAGTTATTATTGGGTATGCTTGTTTTGAATCAGATAGGTTGAGCCAAAGACACCACTGGTTTCAATAAAGCAAAAATTACTTGCTAGAAAGACTGACTATTATTTTAAAGACATAAACATTCACCGGGTATCTGTAGCTTCCACCTTGCTGTCATATAAGACTCACACAATTAAAAACAAACCTCTTAATTCATAATAGAACTTCTGAGCAAGTCTTAAATTGCACTATGTCAATGGGATGTCCTGAATTTTATTTGAAAATAGATCACTTACATGCAATCTGTATTTTCTAAAAGTATGAAAAAGAAGTGTAAATCTATTAAATAGTCAGAGTATGCATTTTTAAATATATTTAAACTACTCCAATACATTAATTCACAGTAGAAAAAAAAAATATTTTTGAAGAATATTATATAAATTGCAGAACTGAAAATAGTAAAGAAGTAAGCCAAGTATAATAATAAAATTTACAAAAAATCATTAAAAAATTAATATTAGATGCCTTGGAAATTTCCTGGTGACAGAAAAAATGTCCACATGGGCTAAATGTATCATCTACTTCCAGTATGTCCCATCCACTGTGTAACTGATGCACAAGTGACTCAGAATTCCTCTTGGGGAAGAGGGGCTGGATGGATGTTGCTCCATTTAGGTCTTACTTGTCCTAAAGATTAATAGGACACTGATTACCTGTCCAAAGCACACTGGAGAAAATGGAGACACTACCAATGAATGGGAAGCCTGGAGTGATGGAAAAATTATCCCTCGGTCTTTTCTTCCAAGATCTCCACAGCAACATTGTCTGAATAGTTGGATATACAGACTAAACCATCCCTGAGGCAGGTCTAACTTGCTTGACTCACCCCTACATGATAGATAACCTGTGTTGACACTAATCTTATAAGTATGCACGATACCAATATCATATTTATGGAGGTTTGTGAACACTTCATCCAGTGTGCACAGATACCATACCTTACTTTATCCTCAGGCATGCCTGCCTTTCTTCTGAAATCATAATTTATTGTAAGACAACTCAGAGAAAAACCTCTTTCCACTTGTTGAATTTTCTTATTATTATAAACTGCAATAGTCTACACTATTAGGGGGAGAAGAATATAAACAAAAATTAAAGCAATTAACTATTCCTAAATAGTTTGTTCCACAATACCACTAATACAATGGCGCTGCAGTTTTCTAAATTACTTCCAGAATTACTATGTGTTTCTCCTTTTTTCTCCTCTGATGTGATTAGAAGGCATTCAGAAATACTATCAGATGAGAATGTAGAACAAATTTAAAAAGTAGTATCTCGTAAGTGCACATATATGGTGATCATCCTGAGTTGTCTTACATATCTACTTTGTTCCTGTAAGGAGATGGATGTACAGATTTATAACCTAGTAACACATAAAGTGGAAATGCACCTGACCCTTCTGCCATGATGCACCATATCACAGACTCTCCCACTCACAGAGTGGCTGACGAGCAGCAACTGCATAAAGCATCTGAATTTAGACTGGGTCACTTAGTACATTAGACAGATGCATCTCCAAAACTTTCAAAAAAGGCCATTCCACAATCAGGTTTCTCTAGGCAACCATTTCTGTTGCATAATTACCCTTCTACTGAAAATCTTTTCTCTTATATTGAATCAAAACCTTCACACGTAAGAGTCCCATGCATTCCAACTGTTCCTTCACATAAAGGGCAACCCTCCCACCCCTTTTCTGCCAGAGTCTCTTGTAGGGCTTGCATCCATCCATCACTAAATCCCAACTTTCTAGTTGTTCTGCCACTTGGCAGTTTATTCCAGTGATACCATCATTCTGGATCTGCATGTGGAACTCTAGCTCCTCCTGTTTCTTTCCCACTCACAAGAACCTTGTCTAAATAAATATATTGAAAACTCAATAAAACCAACAACAAAATATAGAAAACTAAAGTCACACAACTTTCAGGGAGAAAAAGAAACACCAAACAGTGTGAAGTCCATCCCTACAAACAATGCAGAACAGAAAACCTAAGACACACACACTCCTTGAGCTCCTGAAGACTTTTTCTGAAGAAAACAGACCCAAAAAAATATTATGATAAATAAGCCAAACTAACTGTGAAAATAAATAAATAAATAAATAAACCCACAAAACAAGCAAACAAAAAGAGGTTCCAAGATAATCTACCTGGACAGCCTCAATCTCCTGCCAAAAATTCCACCATAAAAATAGACAGGAAATTGTCCCACCTACTGCTGTCATGTCCATTATCTGATTGTTTGCAGCATCTCAAAGTATGTGTTTTCTACTTTGACTGAACAGCAGGTAACTCCCTCATCAGCACAGAGCTTCCTTGGGGCTTCCATAGCCCTAACACATCCTCAGTTTGGGCACCTCAAGAACTGATTATATTGCTTAGGAGGTTGGTTCAATACTGATATGACCACCGCAGTTGGTTACAGATAATTGTTGCAAACTAAATGCCTGTAAGATGACTGGATCCTTGCAGAGGTCCCTATCCTAAAACCAAAATTTGACATGAGTTCATTAATTGTGTCTTTTGCAAAGAAAAACTTTTCTTTTACAAAGAACTCTTCTTTTACAAAGAATTGCAAAGAAGGAATTATGTCCTTGATTTCTTCTCAGAGACCCTGCCTGGTGACCTGAGAATAGGTCCCTCTAGAGGATGCTGATCACACATCTCCATCATCCACTTCCTGATTTCTTATTCAGAGCTACATGGGTCTGTGTAGGGAAAATTCTTACACATAGGCCAGTCCTCCCTACAGGCACAGCTATGCTGTGTTTTGATATGGACCATTCAGATTATTGGACAAGTTCAAGGACTCTTTTTCTATTTTTTTTCTCTAGTCATTAGAGAATGACTGCTCTTGGTCACCAGATCCATCTGGCAGTTAACAGTCCATTCATATCAAACAACCCAGAGACTCCCTTTCAGCAATGGCCAAGGTAGATGACATCAAGAAAGATGTAGGATATAAATATAACCCATGCTCTGGACCAATCCCTAAAGACACCTAAGAAACAGAGCACCTTCATAATACTGAAAAATGTCCCTATAAGTATGGCAGATAAATATTAGGGCTGTTGGAACTTTCTGCCTGTCTTGTACAAGTACATGACATATCGGGGTATGACTCAAAGTAAATTTCTAGCCACAGTCAATAACTGCTTTGATGTAGATTGGAATCTATGCCCTTGAAGGGGCAACAAAAGCCAAAAAAAGCTCTACCACCATTTCAAAGAGGGTCACTGAATAAAAATGAGTAAGCTTGTTACAAGTAAGAAAAAAGAATCAGGTACAAAAGTCATATTTTTTACAGGTGGCACAGAGACTGATTAAAGACACCTTTTGCAAACTCAGAGGAAATGCATACAACCCATCAAAAAAGACTGAGAAAATCCAGAGAAGGGAGCTGTCATGAATAAATGGGATGAAGGAGGCTACGAGATAGAAAAAGGCATCCTTGTGAAAGCTACAAGTTGTGTCCAAGTGAGGAAAACAGAAAGGATTGTAACCCTTGGGAGGCTTAACCATAAAACACAGTCCAGGGCCAGAGGGCTGCAGGAGCAGCAGCTCCCAAGGGGCTGGAGGCCAGGAGCTGTGGGGGCTGTCCCTGGGCAGAGCAGGACCTGGCTGCCCTTGGCCAGGGGCAATGGCAGTCCAGGGGCAGCTGGGGGGCCCTACCCACAGCACAGCCGGCACCTCCGTGGGGACGGGGCAAGGCTGGGGTCAGAGCCAGGCGTGGTGAAGAGCCTCCCACAGACAGCCACCTTCTCTACAGGCTTCTGCTGAGGCTGGCAGAAAGCAGGGGCCACTAAAAAACCGGGGTTTCATCCGCACGAGGAGACTGGAGAAGTTACTAGGCCAGACATCCTCCTCAGAGAGACACATGAGAGGATCGGTCTTAAACTGAAGTGCCATTAGAGAACATGAGAACAAAAAGACAAACTGAGCTCTTAACAGATTATTACACTGGAGTGTATCCCATCAACAACTCTAAGGGAACTTGAGTATGAAACAGCTGAACTTACAATAGAAAAATGCCTGCTTCAAACTGTCCTTAAATCAAAGGAAGGTGGCAAGTACTAAATCAATCCTAAAAAAACTAGAGAAGGTCCAGAAAGTTACAGATCAGTACACATGGAGTTCACACTAGGCAACTTCCTACAGGCTACAATAAAGTTTATGTGTATATCAATATAAACAACATGTTGGGAAGGAGTCAACATTCCAGTATGAAAATGGAAGACATGCCTCAGACAATCTCAGTTTTTTTGAGAAATCAGTGAGAACATGGACAAATGAGATCTACTTGTAAGTCATGTATTTCCAAAAATCATTTTATAAGCTCTCTTACCCAAAGTCTCCAAAAGAAACTAAACTGCATGGGAGGAAAAAAAAAAGAGGTCTTTTCACTGCTAAAAAATTAAGAGCAATATTAGGAAGAAGAGTAAATGACAGTTTGCTGTATTTCCTAGAAGGATATCATAGAATCATTATTAAGGTTAGAAAAGATCTCCAATATCACCAAGTCCAACTTTTGTCCAAACACTACCGTGCCAACTAAACCATAGCACAAAGAGCCATGTCCAGTCATTTCCCGAACACCTCCAGGAATGGTGACTCCACCACTTCCCTAGACAGCTCATTCCAAATCTTGGACATCCTTTCCATGAAGAAATTCTTCCTGAACGTCCAACCTGAAACTTCCCTGGTGCAGCTTGAGGCAATTTCCTCTTGTCCTGTCACTGGTTCCCTGGGAAAAGAGACCGACCCCCACCTGGCCACAGCCTCCTTTCAGGTAGCTGTCAGGGTTGTCAGGCACTGGAATGAGTGTCCCAAGGGAGGTGCTTGACTCATCACACCTGGAAGGACATCCAGGTCTGGAGCTGGGTGATGTGGTTTAGTGGTTCAGGGGTTACAGTGGTGGTGCTGGATGGATGGTTGGACTAGACAATCTTAAAGATCTCTTCCAACTGTATCATTCTATGATTCTATGAAATTTGAATTCAGTTTTTGAAAATACAATGTATGCAGGACCCAAATGTTGCCTGCAACTTTTGGAAACTGCCTCACATACCTGCAGAACTTCAATACAACTCTTCACACTCAGTAGGATTCTGTAGGTGATTCCACAGTAAATACAAAGGTAGTATCTTCCACAATTATTTTTAATTACCTTTTGGACAATACTGTTGAAGCAGCAAAACATCTTACCCTAGTGATTTAAACCAAATAGTAAAAGCCAAAGAAAGAGGGATCAAATCTTTAATTTTCCTAGGATAATAAAGTGTGTTTGTTCATAAAGAAGAAAAGCTGGAGAGGGACATTTTACAAGGGCATGTAGTGACAGGTCAAGAGGCAATGACTTTAAACTGAAACAAAGTAGATTTACATTACATATAAGGAAGAAATTCTTTACTGCAAGAGGCGTGAGACACTGGATCAGGTTGCCCAGAGATTTTTTGGACGCCCTGTCCCTGGAAATATTCAAAGCCAGGTTTGATGGTACTTCAAGCAACTTGGTCTAGTGAAACATGTCCCTGCCCATGGCAAGGGGTTGGAACTAGAGGATCTTCAGGGTCTCTTCTAACCCAAAAAATTCTAAAATTCTATGAAGTGTCTATGAATGAGTTTAACCCCTTTAACAGATTGAAAAAAACAACCAATTTTCTAACAAATTAAGGGTTCAGGTTAATTTAGGCATTTATACTAGTTCTCATTTCTGCATTAACTTTCATAATAAATGAGAAAATTCTCATAACAACCTCCTGTACTGCATGATGTACGCGTTGCGCATGAAACATAAAACATTTATCTGACACATACAAATCAAAATATAATGGGAATGTAGATAGCTTTTACATTTTAAAAGCACTGGATTTTCTTGGACATTTTCTATTTTTATGCTTATCTTGTGACTTTTCTTCAACCCATCAATTTTACATTAATAAAATGACCCTCTTACAAACACCTTCAGGCATACAAACTCAATATAAAATAAATACAGTAAAATATTGATAAGCTAAACTATGTAATTTTGCTTTCCAAAATATTAACATATATTTTCTTTTAAAGAGGGATGATTGAAATGCATAGAGTAAGAGAATCCTGGGAGATAAGAACTTTACTTCAAAAAGGTACCATGTGATTACTTTTGCCAGGAATGTCAATTGCTTTGGCTGATGCAGAGCCAACAAACTTTAATTTATGACAATTGACTTTATAGCGCCCTGTGGAAATTTCTGTCAGAGACACGGCCGCTTCCAGCCACTCCAAGCCACCCACCACAGAGTGGTGCCTCAGATAGAAGAGGTTTAGGAAAGGGCAAAACCACCACACAGGCAGAGGAGGATTGGTCGGGGCAAAGTGTGAGAAACAGCTTCAGAACACCAGTGAAGGTCAGTGAGCAAGAAGGTGAGCTGGTGCTGCCTGAAGAAAGCGATGCTTTCATAATTTCTCACTACCCAAATACATTTTAATTGGAAATAAATTGGATCAATTTTTCCCAGGTCAGACCTGTTTTGCCTGTAACAGTAACTGGTAAGCAATCTCCCATGTCTTAGTCATAACCCGTGAACTTTTTGGCATCCTATTTTCCCCCTCCTGTCTGCTGAGGAGGGAAGCAAGCAAGCAGCTGGCCATAGCCAGCCCCTGACACTGATGTACTGACCCCTGAGAATCACAGCACTGGACATTTCGCAAATACTTTAAAGGATGTTCATGTACTATAACACTGTGAAAACTTACTGCATATATTCTGGAAACTGATAGGCCTAAAACTGTGAAATAACGAAAGCAGCAATTTAATGTAAAATTTTCTACTGAGATATCTATGGTCCACGATACAACTTATTCAAAAGGTTTTGCCAGATTACTGCAATATACATAACAGCATCCCATAAAAAATGTTTTTTAAAACTTCTGACTTAAACAGATCAGAAATTATATGCCCATGGCTTGTTTCTGTAAGGAACACAATTATTGTAACAATCACTGAAACTTTTCTTCAGAAAAGACTATGTTACACAGAATTTACCTTGATCCCATTGCAACAAACAGCAATTGATACATGCAATAAACCTTTTTAGTAAAAGAAACAGATTTTTCTTATTTCACAAGCAAATTTAACAAAAGAAATGGGAAATATGTCTGTTCAAACTGAAAGGAAAACAGAAGTCAAGTGCCAAAAGCAAGAGGACAATAAGAGCAAGCTGTGGAAGCCAGGATAAGTGCTGGTGGAGGGGGAAAAGAAGAAAAGAACAAGTAAGAGAACTGGCAGACAAGTGTGTCACTTCTGGGTGTTGTGGGTTGTAAATTTTAACTACATTGGGATAGCTCTGGGTGCACATGTGACCATGTAGCACAAGGAAAAACGTATAATTCCAGTAAATGAAAAAGATCAAGTAAGCTGATATTTAATGGCCTCAGATGATCTGTCACACCACAACAGATGCACTTCAGATGTTACTCAGCAGTAGCTTTTCCACCTGCCCCTTATGCTGAGTCTTGTGCATAGATTAACGGGATAAACACAAGCAGCTGAAGAGTTGAGTAATGAAAGCAGAAGAGAGGAAAAACTAACGAAAGACAGATGAAGGAGAAGAAGACAAAAAAATTAATGGGAATAATGAAAGAATAAACAGTGGAATTGTAAAAATGTGTGTGAAAACAAGCACCAATATGTTGGTGTCAAAGGTAAAGTAAAAGAGATTAAAGTCATGGATTACTGATGTCAAGAAGCATTTATTTAAAAATGATCCTGCTGCCCTGAACTGTAATACAAAAACGACCCTTTTGAAAACTGCCTGCCAGCAGTCTCAGAGAGGCCTTGTGTTGTGTATTGCCTGTGGGAAATTTAAACTGTCCTTGATTTAAAGCAATTGAAACTTTTCAGTGAAATACAAAAAATAAATTTAATTTCATGTGATGTTGCCATTAAACTGCAAGAGGTCCTTTCATAAATGCGACTACATGGAAAAAATTTCCAGGGTAGCTCAGGACTGATGTAACTAGGCTACCGTTCAATAGTAAAATTCCAATTGATTTCAGCAGAACAGATTTAAAACCAGAGCTGAACACTTTTGAAATTCCTTTATTTATGGATTCCACAGCTGGAAGTCATGCAATGCTATCATATCTATGACTCCACCTTGTCTGCACACTTTTTGGTAGATACGTTATAAGGAGAAATAAATATAAAACTGGGATCCTTTCAGCTTCTCTGACTCAGCATTCTCTTTACTCTACTGATTGTAATAAAACTCTTTGCCTGAGACAAACAAACAATATCTGCCCCCTCATTCATTCAAAGTACTTTGTAGGAGTCTTTCTATAGATTCAACACATCCATTAAAAACAGAATAATTTATTACATTGCAAAGAATAAAAAACATCTTTCTTCAAACATGTCAGGCTCTACTGAGTTGCCTACAGAGTGTCCAAGGTAATCCCATCTGGCCTCCAGCTGTCACTTCAGAAGGGTGCAGGTCTCCTGTGTCATATCTGAGAGATGACCTCTCAGGTTATCTCAGATTTGCAGGACACGTAATCAAGCCCACCCTGTCAAGTATAAAGCTACTGGGATACCTTTGGCAGATTTTACATTATTTTTGCAAGGCTTCAGTAGTGGGCAATTATAGCAACATGTAAATCTGTTCAAGTAAATTCTTACATTTGGAAGCTCTTCTAATGTTTAGCCAAAGAATTCCATACTTACCCTTGCTCTTTTTGCAATTCATCCACTTAGTTTTAGCACGAATTCATAAACCGCTTTCCTGCTGCCAAACTCCCCATATGACTTATTAAAATTTTAGCCCAATAATTTAATACAAAATACATGCTAATACTAAGTAACTCTGATTGCAAAGCAAACACACAAATTTCTCTGATAATTCCAACTTTATTTTTTCATGGGCCAGACAGGTATTGAAATAGAGTTCACTGACACACAGTGAAACATATATATATTTTCAAGGTATTTTTAATCCCTTTCTTTGCTGAAATAAATAAACTCTGACCAAATTCCAATGGCTAATTCTACTTCTTCTCTTTCAATCACTGAAATGTAAAATTGAGGGATTTTGGTTGATACTAAGTGTTAATTCCAACACAAGTTTAAGTTTAGTGTTCTACACCGCTATGTTATATGTAAAGAAAATAACAAAGCAACTGCTTTACTAATTTTGGTGGAAGTACAGTACTGCTGTTTCATTTAACAGCTAAGTTATCAATTCCAAAATTTCCATAGACGTCAGGTATAAACAGTTTTTTAATACCTTTCCTTAAAATATTTCATCCACGTGGAATATATATTTTCTACTCTTTTCATATGTCTCCACCCCACTTTATCATCACTGCTTAGATAGAATGGAAATACCCACCAGCTGCAAATAACATAAAAACTTTGGATGGCAAATTCATCTAATGGGACTACTCATTGCCATTTACAGATTAGTAACTTTAGCATGTATCACACATTGAATTCTAAAGTATGTTTTTATGCACACACATTGTTTATGCACCCAAATTTTACAAACCTTGACACAAGTCAGAAATATTTGCACATAGGAATTTCTGAGATAAGTTTTGCTTTCATGACTCATAACATTTTTCCATTTCTAACTGCCATTACAATTCTGCAATTAGAAAAGCAATCAAATAATATGCTGACAAAAATCTGCAGCTGCCATCATGCTGTTCATGACAGAAATATTTTTCTGTTCATTGAAATACCCATCATCATCAGATGTATACTGGAACCATGCTTAGTCTCTCTGAACAAGAGGCAACTGAAAGATATACGGAGATCATGTAACAAACCAATTTACTGTAAGTTAGAAGAAATAATACAGTTGCTGTCACACAAAGAGAAGCAACTAATTTAGTGTTATTAGAATTTTTGAATACATTATTTCCACCAGAGTATTCTACAGTAAATCTACAAGTGCCTTCTGGGCAGAGCATAACCATAAACAGGAACTCAGGATGAGTCTTCAATGAAACCTTTGCCTCCAGAACATGTAGATGGGATTGGGGGAGCAGTAAAGATCTACCACTGTAAGAGAGGGCAGGATGAGGCTCCTGTCAGTAATAAATATCTCCAATCTTCCAGATGCAATTCCAGATGCATGAAATAAGTCAAATTTGATAGTATGACCAAATTCCTAACGAAATCAGAACTTTGCTTCTCTTTTTAAATATATTTATAAACATCAGTTACAGAAAACAGAGAAAGATCAACTAAGCATTTGAAACATGGTGAGCCAAATGGCTGCTGCCTCCCATCAGGCACAGATCACCTGGCTTCACCTCAAGAACACAGCCTGACTGCAACATTTTCTGTAACACCAACATCTTTTGCCATTTTACACAAGGATATTTGTTTTGTGGACTCCTGTAGAATTCACTATGTTATCACGACAACTTTTCCCCACTGCAGGACAAAGAGTAGCAGTAAGAGCTATGATTCTAAGAAAGGTAAATATATGTAAGGAACCAGGACTACTATTTTCATTATGGGACTATAAACATAAGACTACAAGCATATTACTCAACTCTTCATAGAGATGTATCACTAGAACTGCTGGGTAGGTAGGATTACAGCAAATTTCCCATTCTACCAATGGTATGAAGAAGGAATGAGAAAAGAACAATGAATATAAACCTCTTTTAAGATACAAGATGTAATCGTCCTGCTGCCTTGAGAAGTGAAAGGGTTGTGCAGAGAATGATCCCTCCCAAATAAAAACACTGGTAACACACTGGATGTAGTCCTCAGCTTCCTCTTTCTGGTGCTGAGAACTGTGTCCTTAAAAAGGCCACGTTCTCAGAGATAAGCACCAGAAAGCTAAACAATGATCTAGTCTCTTGTTTTGATGTATTTGCAACTATTTTAGAGCCCAATTAACTCTTTTGGCAAGGTAAAGATCTTGCTTTGCTTTTCTTTTTTTGCTGGAGAACATTAGTATGGTATTCCTTACGATACCCTAAGGTGTGCGCTCTTCTCTACATTGCCCAAGCTCCAAAATAACAAATTTCTCCTCAAAACCAAGACCCTGAGTTTGGAGGCACTCCAGGTGTGTTTTTGGAAGCCTTTTAATGAGGTAAATCAAACTGCCTGGAATGGCAAGGGAAATATGAAAGGATATCTGCTGCAGATACCTTTTGGATCATTACATTGTATCAGAGAAGAGAACCTTAATAAGGGATATCTGAGGGAGTTCCCATTTAAAACTTAAGACCCACTTATCCTATATGCTATACAAACAGCAGAAACACGATTTCCCGGAGGCAGAGGCTAAAGGAAACAAAACCAGAAGAAAGACAGAAGCAATGATAAAACATGGTATCAGCCAGCAATCAGAATGCACATCATTATATCTCAGTAAGATTTAATTTCCTTATACATTTGCTTTATTTTTGAAAGAAAAGAAGTATGCATTTAATTGAAATCCTCAGTAGCTTTTTCAATATCCCTTTTTTATAAATCAAATGTATTTTATTTATATAGATATATTTGATGTTTTCCCTTCCAATTTTTCTTGTTACTACTGTAACAGTACTAAAAGCATAGTGAGAAGTATTTACATTCAACTTTTGCCTGTTTTAGTTCCTTAACAGTCAGAATTATAATAACCCTTCCCTATTGAAATACTGTTACAATATTGATTCATTTTTTTACAGAGTTGTTGCTGTTGCTTTCTATAATTTTTTTAAAGTACTTACATTTGAAAAAACAGAAAGGAACAACTAAAGCTTGTCAAACAGATCAACAGTATTTCTGCTAAAATGCAAACATTCTGTAATTTTTACATTTTCCTCCATATTCTATGATTTCCTATGATTTTGAGCATTATGTTTTAAAATATTCCATTTATACAATACATTTACCCTACACTGTCACATAACCACAATTCAAGCTATTGCAAGAACTGCTCACCAGCATTGCCACAAACACAAGTCAGGAGTGACAAATGCTGCATTCATCCATGAACAAACAGTATTTGCTACTACACTTGTGGGTTTTTTTCTATTATTTTTAATGATAAAATTGAAATATATATATGTATTTTATACCTGAATATATGACATACCACCAAGCTCTTCGGTTTTGCATATTTTCATGGTTGAAGCATAAACTCCAGAAAATATTAACCACCCACAGAGATCACCTTGACATGCTTTTGCTGCAGAAAATAGAACATTATACAAACTACTGAAGCCTGAAGCATACTCAAAACATCACATCCTATTTGTAAAATGCACAGAAAGAGTAATGGGATCAGTAAGAACATTTAAAAAGTAATGTGTTATATTCAGTTTTAACTCTATAAAAATGAGACTTCTCAAAAAGCAGGCATACTTACTTTTAACATGATCAGACTAAGCTGAACATAACTGTTGCATAAATCCTTCTTAGTTTAACCCATACAATCTCAAAGACATTAAGGAGTAGCATTAAGCCATATGCACAAAAAAATATATGCCTCATATGAAGACCAGAGGACAAGCTACTGGAAAACCAATGCCTTTATATGAAAAACAGGCAATCACATCAGAATTTCCCAAATCCATATTTGAAAGGAATGTAGTATACAATTTAACATGCTTTGAAGAAAAATAACATTTATCAATCTAAAAATTACAATGTACTTCCAATTATGACTGTTCTTGAGTTTAGAGAAATCAGTGTCAAGGTTCAGGATGTACTTCTTCATGCATGTACAGGTTCATGCAAACTGCCACAGAACTTCTGGCAATAAAAATAGCATTATGTAAATTAAATCCAGTTATGATTTTAAATAATTATTTTTAAAGGAATTGCAAAGGAAAATAAGACATTACAACTGTGGTAGTAAAAAATTGACCTTAATGGCTCAAAAGAACCATTCCATCCTAAATTCTGAGGCCAAGACACAAAATCACACAAATTTATTCTGAATATTAGCATGTATACAGAAAGGACAGAAAATGTAATACAACTGGAATGAGGACAAATAATACAACTTGTTTCATAACAAGTTTCATCTCCAAAGAGCCTTTATTTGTCATTAATTGTGCTCCATTCCATACTGAAAAGGGAAAATATGCATTATTACAGTATATTGCATGTTTTACTAAACCTATTGAAACTCTTATTTACTCTGAGTCCTCAACAAAGACAGCAGCACAAAATATCACCAAGTCTGTGAAAAAAAATTGCTCTGTATAGTCAGGTTTCTCTTAAAGGAGATATTGCACAAGAAGGAAAGCCTTACCTATTTTCCTAGCAGGAAATACGATTGCAGCACATAAGCAAGGAAAAAAACCATTAATTCTTGTAGTGTATGCACTGGCAAGACAGCAGCTTTGTTTTCTGCTACAGAGAGTATTGAGATACTCAAGAACTTGATGGTATTCAGTAACTTTTCTTGGGACATTGCAAAATCATCTATTAGATTAGTCTATGTAGAAATGTCAAAAAGACTTCTGATATTCTCCTGCCAATATGATCTTTCTATGCTGCCAAAAAAAGAGAGGTAAGGAACGAGCAGGGGTGAGAAAGCTACGAGAGGAAGAAGGGAAGTGACAGGGGAGGAGAGAGACACATATCTCATCTAGTTTAACTCACTTAAATCTCTGCTACAGACTAAGTCTCACACAAGCTTCAATAAATACGGTGATATGAACACATCACCTTCAGTCCATTATAAAACAGCCTCCTCATCTGGCAACAGGAAAACTCCTTAAGAATTTGGCACTCAAAAAGGCACTACAGAAAAGCAAGTAGGTTGGACACTTCCTAAACTCCCGTTTTCTTCCTTCACAGTTTTTTTGCCAGAACGAACTCTTTTCCATTTTTGAAAGACTTCAAATTTGCAATGCTTTGGAAAGAATTACAGTTTTCAAGTTATTACCATTAACACTGTCTCTATCTGTCCACATCACCTCTTACAGGCACCTACTGTTCTGCCTGTACCAAGGGATTAAAATCAGAAACTTCAAAATTTGCAAGCTACTGTGGTGAAGGAAGGAGAGGACTGACATGGAAGGAACTAATAGAACATTCAGGGAGAAACCAGATGAATTTCTGGAGGTTACATGATACATTGATACAGAAATTGGTAGACTCTTTAGAGATTCTTTGCTCAAAAACCATTTTGTTTCACTGTAAGTTTCATGTAATATTTGTTTAGGCATTTTGATGCATCATTAATACAGGCATCAAAACAGGTTTTCCAAATTACTACAGCTTCAAGCAGAAACTGTAATTACATCAGCTTTAATGCTCCCTTTTTATCTTTTTTTGTGATATGTTTTATTTCTGGGACTATCACTCTACACAGGCTGTGAAAGTCACTAGAGTGACTACTTTTTGCCTTGTCCTTTCATTTCTTCTCTCATGAAGTAACTCACCACAGTGGCTCTTATATTCCTTTCAAAAACTGAACTCAGCATATTTCTTAATTCCACAGGATTTCACAATAATCAGATGATTTTTTTTGGTAAGCAATTTTGTCTGTCATTTTCAGTGAAAGCCAAAACTACCTTTCAGAATGACAAATGATACAAAATAATGTAAAAACTTAAGAAATTTCACAAACACATTCCGTCAGTAATATCTACTAGTGGTAGAGTTTTCAGTGAGAGAAAAATAAATAATTCAGAGCAGATCCTTATAAATTCCAATTACGTTTGTGGCATTTGGAATATATCTCATACATTTTGGCAAGGCTTCACTCACCATGTAGATTTCCAAAGTTATGTACTAAGCAAAACAGGTGTATGAACCGTTTCATGAAGTAAAATTATATGAGCAATTAGGTGCTGAAGTGTCATCAGTCAGATACTGAGAGCTCTTTCACGTGCATTGTCACTGCACTCTTAGAAAATCCTCAATGCAGTCATTAGGGAGGAAGAAAATTGAGACTTATCTCAACAGAAGAGGCACACAAAGCATTTAGAAAAAGCTGCACATAAAACGTGGTGCAACATGAGTTCAATTATCTCCTTATTGTACAGTATGAGCATGCAGGATATGAAAATAGAATGGAAATTGTATAAATACTGAGATACAGTCTGCACAATATAGAGAGCAGTTAGGTAAAGGGCAATAAACCATATTGGAGCACTGTAGTGAAAAAAAAATACAAAAAGGTGTTAGAAGCAAGGCAGTTGATGGTGTCATGGCCTGGAAAACATTTCTGCTTGGAGAATTATGCTGGACCTTACACCAAGATCCCTTATTGACATGAAATGGGAAAAAAAAATTCTGATATAATTTTAAAGCTTTTTTTAAGAATTCTGGTGTTCACTTTATGTCATTTAAAATTTTACATATTTCAATAAAGAATGCTGAACTAAAGTCTTCCATTTACCATAATTATATATCCACAGTTCTAAACAGTAACAGTATTTATCAATATGTCAAAATTTGGTAACATTTCAAAACTTATCTAAATTACACTGAAAAGTCAGATGCCAGAATCACACCATTAGCAATCACTAGTGCTATTCAAATTATCCTTGCTTTGGTCCTTATTTTGTAAATGTAGTAAGTAGCACAAGTACTATCAAAGGTCTAAATACATAAGACACAAGGGTTCAGTCTCAGCAGGGTATTAGATTTGGTGCCCATTTACACACTAAGAGCATTAATTACAATGGAAAAAAAAAAAAAAAAAGGCTAACCTGCCCCTGAAACCTAGAAAATTATTTAGGCTCTCAGTATAGAGAGCCTCTTTTTCCAGTAACAATTAGTCTCACTGATCAACACTGCCAAGGTACCACTCAGAAGAATATTTATGGACATATGTGCTATCTTTTTTTGGAATCCATACAAAATTTAAATAGAAATTATAGGTTGATACTTCTGAAAAACTTGTATTTAAATAAGACCCAGGATCTGATAAAAATACTACAATAAGGTCTCTATGACCTGGGGCATGGCGGGCAGAGGTTTAGTTCTACACATTGTTTCCTGCTGTTTTCCAAGTAAGGCCAGAGAGAATTTCTATACATTTTGTGGAAAATTCCTGCCTCAAAAGTGTAAATAAAACAAACATTTTGTTGGCCAAGTTTACAAAAAATGCCAAGTGTTCATTCTCAAGCAATAGTCTCAGCATAGCTAAAATAATGCTGAAATCACAATACAAAAGCTGTTTTCCAAATCTGTTCAAGACATTCAAAGGATCAGGTATATTCATGAATATTGATCAGCATGAACTAGGATGATCAGTCCAGTTTAAAGTGATATCTGACCAGAAGTGGCACTAGTGGCTCTAGTAATCTTGTGCTGAATCTCTGTCACTCTCATCTTCAGGCCCCTGAAACGTATCTAGAACCATTTCAGACCAATTTATATCTCAAAATGACATAAAGCCACAGAAGCCTCTAAACATTCAGAGAAGGGGGAATAAAATGTTTCTATAGAGATTGAAGAGATTTTCCACAGAACCCTAGAGCTGTCTGAAGTGCTTGCTGAAGGATCCCATCTCTCTCCAGGGACTATTAACAGATTTCAAGTATACCAGACTGCTGGTGTAGACATCCAGAATAAGGCTATGAAATACACTATTCTTCCTTGTAAATAGACACTTGGTAATGAAAACTACTGAAGCTGTGTTTTCTTTTAAAAAGTTGTGAAGGCAATAAAACACTTCCTTCACATCTCTGCTAATATGAGACTTTTGATCTTTACGTTTCTGTCCTGTGGCATCTTTATTAAAAAAAAATCCCACAGAAAATGATCTTCATGTAACAAGCAATGTGTTTACTGCTTCCAGCACAGAAAACCATCTGCTTATTATCTCTGATAGTATGAACTTCTGTTTTATTCTCTGCTAGGCCATCACAACACATCATCAGCAATGCTGCTCATAGGTGCACCTCGGAACAGCACATGGGAAAGCACAGCAAATTTTATTCTATCGAAGACTCTATCAATGCCACTTTTAGAAGACTTTCCAACAAGTGGCAAAGGAAGGGCAGAAGAAAGGATGAAAAACAAGAATTTACACTGTGTGAGTTTCTGCACAGTATGTCCAGCAGTTACAAACACCTTCCAAGTCTGAGTGCTGATTTTATTTAGTAGTCCTGCATCGAAACCCCGTTGCAATAATACAGCATCTCCATTAGTGTATGTCCTCCCTGTCAAATACCCCCTAAAAGCAGAAATATTAAAAACACAGCTCTTCCACATACATCTGATAACTCATCTAATTAAACAGATGTTCTGGTATTTAGCATCAAACCACTTAAAATGTGTTTTTCATTTGCATTACAAAACTCCTGTCTGGTACAAAACAAAATGTGTTTGGGTAAGCAGTAATGCTTCTCCAGCTTACCTTAAAACAGTATCTGACTGAAAATGGCTCCTCTAAAATTCTGGCTTAATCTTTACATACCTGCAACACATCTCGACAAAGTTGTTTCAAATAATCACAACTTGGCATACCATTAGACTCTAACCAAACACTTTAAAAATGCAGATGTCAGCTTTTCAAATAATATCTGGTAAAGAACAAAACAAAATACTTACAGCTTTACACACCTCTTCAAAAATGTATGCTTTCCTTGATGTATTAATCACTTCTGATCACTCTGTCAGCATAACTTCATCATGGCACATTGCACTGACACATAACATCATGCCAGGATGGAAATTTGTTTGAGAGTCTTCTAAGAGTATGGAGATTTTTAAATCAGTTTTAAATACACAACATACAGGTGTGCTTGAGTATCTTAGGTTGGAATTTCCTTTAAATCCAAGCCAATTAATGTAAAATTATTCTATAGAGAACATATATAGCTACAAATAGCTATAGAAAGGATATTGCAATGACCTGTAAAAACTTCAAATGGAATTTCAAGTATTTAAATTTATTTTTGAAGCTTTATGGGAAAAAAGACATTGAAAAAGGTAGCCCACAAAATACACATGGGGGTAGTAGGGCCTATTTTCAACAGAGCTGCTCATATTGGGAGTAAAGGCATACAGGTTCTTTGGGAAAATTATGTGTCATTATTTTAGGGATCTTGAAGACTGATCAGAGATCTTTGGAAATATGACAAAAAAAAAGATAACTGCAGGAATCAAAAAACTTAACAAAAAAGTAGTTGAGATTACTGAAGATGGAAAAACAGACAACTGAAAACTGACTGATGGCACAGATCATTTCTCATCCAAATGACAGTTTCTCTCCAAACATAATAAAGAAAAAAAATAAAGAAAAGTGAGGATGGAAAAGTCAGTATGGCTTTTTGATGGGGAAAACAGAGCTAAAGAGAAAGACTAATGGTGTCAAAGTATTTTCAAGTGTATCAATATATAGAGAAAAAAACTAAAGCATTTTAAAAGAGAAAAAAAATTAAAAATAAAGACCAAATGGACTTTTATTGAGATACTTATTCTGAGGTATTACTGAATATTACAGTCTGATTTATTATTACAGAATAAATCAGATAGTGGTGATTACTCCCTAATATTATAGATGATAGAGTTACAAGCCACTCCATGATTCTATGATTTCCTGAAAAATGCTGTGCAAAAGAAATCTGATAAAACCATCTACATTGTGCGCACGCATCCACATCTAATTATACGCCCACCCCAAAACACTGGTGCAATGTTTGGTCTTAGCTGCTTGTAGCTAACCAGACAATACTTGTGGAAGAACAATCCAAAGTTTTCCTATGCAGAACAGTTTCTCCCTGCCTGATGCCTTTTTCAGGATTAAATGTTGCCTGGCCCTGTAACATTTCCCCTGGTAACCTAAATTTTAAAGCTATGTCTCTATAAACCTTGAGCCCCAGAAGGTGCTAATTCATCTGCCCATATATTCATCTGCCCATATATTCACCTTTAAATACACCTGTACAGCAGACAGAGGGTGTCTCACACCCCACTTATCACAGCCTTTAATCTGATTTCCTTTTTAACCACACAACAGCTCAATCTACTTTTCTTAGCTATCAGTAGCCAATTCACACAGTATGAAGACTGATAGGAGTCCTAGATGATTTATTTCATGACTCTTTCAGAGTATGAGTTCCTGATGGCATCTTATTGTTCCGGGTAATAGTCTTGGTATTCCACATGGAAATTGGAACACAAGTCAGCCACTGTCTCACACCGAGTCTCCACATCATTACAGAATAAACAAAGTTGATCAGATCCTTCAAGACAATGCTTTTCTAGAAATACAGAAAAGATTGTGGGAAGGGAAATTATAACACTACAATAAAACACCAGGGAAGAAATGAACAGAGGAGCAAGGGAACATAGGTACTCAAGGCAGGTAAGCAATTCACAGGTATTTTGGCTGGATAGCGACTTCAAGCAATATAGTTTTATAAGTGTTTATTAAAAAAAAGAAAGGAAAGAAAAAAGCTTCAGGAAAATAAATACAGTAGGGACTTTGAGTGAGGCAAATCAGAATGCTGCTTGGGGTCTTTGCTTCAAGTCCAAAGGGTCTTTTTTTATTTTCTGTATGAAAAGCAGAAGAGAAAAGAAAGTGAAATAAATAAATAAAACCTTCCACTTTCAAGCACACAAACAATTGTCTTTCTCACACACAATTTCAGAAGGGACTGAACTTCAGTCTACAGTTATTAATCTTGCAGTCTCACTGTGAGTCTGTATCACAGCTGTTTTACTTAGCTCCCCATATATTCTTCTTTGTTGCAAAAACAGCTCAAAAGGTTTTCTCATTGCTGAGCATGCCTATAACAACATATTTTATGACAAAATCTTCTAAAGATGTCAATTGATACTTTTATTGTATTCAATATGTTTTGAGTAGGGAATCTCAAATTTCTTTTTTCATATAAACATCCAAATCTATTTACTATTTCACAGACTCTTGGCTGGAATTTCTTTTTTTAATCAATATGCCTCTTACAACAATAGTGACTAAAGGCACATTTCATGTTTCTGGAAAAAGTCAGCATAAGAGACTAACAAGTAATGACTGCAGGAATGACTTTGCTAGTGTGCAGGTAAAAATTAATACAAAAATATAAATTCATCAAAAATAATATTTAAAAGAAGAACAAGCTAGACAAAAGTGATAATTTCTAAAAATAAGGCTGAAAAATTCCAGAAATTATAAAAAATTTTCAGATAGGACAAGCATCTATGACATCTTTATTGACATGACTGAGAGTGCAAGGTAATGAAATTACATATACTTAGTGTTAAAACTTAAGTAACTTAAAAGTTCCTTCCAATACATGTGCATATATATAAAATGGAGGCCTGGGACACTCAGCTTCTTAATTCTTCAGAGGAAGTTTATTCCTTTGAAGAATGTTGCAAGAGTGCAGCAGCACAGACACCAAATGACTAAGGCAAAAAAAGGAAGAACTGCCAGTACTGAAATCCAAGAGCAACCAGCTGGTAGGTTTTAAGCTACATGGATGAGGAAGAACATTTCCTGAGTTTCAAAAGGCGTACTGCATGCCGCTGAAACAAAACATGGATATAGTCAACAGAGGGTTACTTTATAAAATGTACCTAGTCTGTAATTTTTAGAGAAAGACAGTTCTTCATGTGAGGGAAGCACACTTTCCAGATACAGAAAAATGCATTTAATAGCCATTTTGACAAAATACTTTAAAACTATTATCAAAAAATAATAATATGTTATTACCACATATTGGCTTGTCACAAAAATAACTGAGAACCAGATGGGCGAACACATGATAGAATTCTCAACATTTAACCTCTGACCACAGTCAAATTTAGAATCAGCAAATGTCCAAAAGCACTTCTCAGTTCATGAGCATGTGACAACCTCCATGAAATACTCAGATTATATTTCCATTTGTGCCAGGCAGATGTTAGCAATAGGCAATATACTAGTCACACGGAAGTACCTTGACCCTGAAGGTATCCAAATGCTTTCATTTAGGTTATGTGCTTACACACTGCACAACACTGAAGGGCAAAACCAGCCTGGTACTGCCCTGTAATTGTCCCAAGCACTGCTCTGCATTGCCTGCAGTGGCCTTGCCCAAGCCAGGACCCTGCTACTGGGTCCTTCTGCCCCTCTGCCTCCAGCCCTTCGTCCTTTCCTTTCCACTTCAGCCCGTGCCTGCATTGCCTCCCTGGCTCCAGACAGTTCAAAAGGGAAAACACTAGGGTCCCAAACCCCACAAACCCTGCAGATGTCTCTGTCTTCCCAAAAAAATGATGGAGCAGCATGGGACAGCTGTGAACTGCAAGGCCTAGGTCTTCACTGAGTGCACAGCATTGCATTTTGTGCTGAGAAACAAGATCCAACAAAGTGAGGGATAGAAGTCGTGTCTGGACTGATTCTGGTCCTCAGTAACATCAACGCAGCTGGGGAGAAGGTGGAAGTTTTAAGAAAGGAGAGAGAGGTTCAACTCAACCACCTTCCCAAAAGTCTCTTGTACTACAAAACCCAATACTATAATCTTACAAAAAATGTAGTGCCACTGTCTATCACTGCTGGATTCAATACAGTCAGCACAACACAGTTACCCATCAGCTGGGGACCTAATGAGAGACAGATTCTCCCTTTTTGTGGAATAATTCTCTAGACAACACAGAGAAAACAGTGCCAATTATTATGGTAATAGGATGACAGGGAAGTTGAAAGTGGCAGCAGAGTAACACTAAAGAGAAGGCAGCTTTCCCACTCTTCAAAATTCTTTAAAAGCAGAGACCAAGTTTTAGTCAGTCAAAAAAATTTGAAGAAGGATTGCCTATGACATACACTCAGTTAAACAAAATTCTACAAAGTTAAAAAGTCCATGTTTTGAAAATATTCAGAATTATTCTGAGAAGGTAAAGGACCCATTGCAGTACTTCTATCTAACCTAAGGATAGGAAAGTGCAGTAAAGGCAGATATAAGCATAGGTAGACACATTACTCTTGGACAGCATTATGTGTTTTAAGGACAAAGAAATCTCTTGAGTATGCCTTTTCTGCAGCACCTTCCAGATGGTTAAAGCAAATCAAAGTATCATGATACATATAACAGAATAATCTATAATTACTAGGAAGCTTCAGCCTTAAAAGAGATGCCTCAAACTACCTGGTAATGGCTAATTATTTTGTCTTTTAACTTAACACCTGACTGGAAATCTTTGTGCATATTTGCAGTAAGCAAATGAAGAATATAAAAGTCCTATGATAAGAATATGTACAAATGTATGAAAAATATTACTAAAATAAAAATAAGTAAAGTTGAGAATTTGGTGTTGGAAGCATATAACATCTGAAAAGTCAGAAACATAATTTCATCTAGGACCACAGGTAGATTTGTTACTTCTCACACTCAGGACAGGATGTGATATTTTAAAAAGCTGAATTAAATCCGTACTATTTTTATTTTATTTCACTGATTTTGCAAATCTTTGTTTATTGCTGGAGAGAATACTGAATATCACCATCCTCAGGACTTGTCTTTGTTACACCTCTGTAGTTTCACTCCAACTGTGCTAGAAATTATTTTCAGCTGGCCCAGAGGCATTGTCGAGTGCTCTGCACTGCCACGGGCAAGACCAATATTTGATAGCTAACTTAGGATTCCTGCTGCCTGAACTGGTAGAGAACAAGCATGTGGTAGAAGTGATGAGCTTGCTCTCCTGAGGGTAGGGTGCCAGCTGCACTATAAAAGAGAGATAGTGTGGAATTAATAGTGGCCTCACAGGCAGGCTGTATATTTTACCTTTCAACAGAAAAATTCATGCCTTAATGGAAGCTAGAATGGAAGAACGAAGACTCAGAATGCAGAAAAGGCAACTACTAGCTTGCAAAATGAATTTATTTCATTTTTGTAGACTTCAGCCTCACTACTGTAGGATGCTTTTCAGATGCTTTAAAGGAAAGTTTGTGCCTAAATAGATGTCTTATCTAATGACAAACCAGTACAGAATTGCTACAGAAAAATAAAGAATAGAAGCAAATTCTGTATGTGGAAACTCTGGATTGATGTATGCAAGCAGGCAGAAGTGGGCTTATAAAAAGGATGCATAAGCAAATGCAGCACAAGCTTTTTTCATGAGCTCATGAGGTTCCCTCATGGGTATATTGCTGTACAAAACAAGATAGAGCCGTGAGAGAAACTGTCTTCAAATACATAGACAAGTCTGGAAGTAGAAGGAGGCACCTGCAAGTGCAAGTGGAATGAACAGGCATGACATAACACTGGATTACATGAAAAAACATACACAAAAGATAAAGTTGAGAGATATTTCCTAAGACTTTGGACCTAACAAACAAACTTTCTCAAAAATAATCTATGTAGCACTTATATTTCATTTGGTTCCACCGACGTTTTCCACCCCCTCTCAATCTATTGCTGGACTGCTCAGCACATTTAGAAAGCACACATGTAAAGCTTAGTGAGTATCTCAAATTTGAGGCAAGAAGCCTTGAGAATATAAAACAGGAAGGGATATGAAAATGCAAGCAGACTAAAAGAAGGAATTCACTGACTACAATTTGCTTTAAGGGAGACAACATTTGATTTGCGAACAAACAACAAAACAAGAAAGAACAAAACTGTGAAAGTTAGGAACAGAGGCAAGAAGGTCTGAATAAGAAATTTAACAGAAGTATCAAAAGAAAAAAATGGATCTGAACAATATCAAAAATAGAAAGGTGTAGGATCTGGTCCTGGTCAGGATACATGAAGTATAAGGAAAGTAAGAGTGAAAAATAACCCTGAGCCACTGGATCTGAGTGACAAGAAGGATAATGTTCTTGTCATTTGTGATAGAAAAGGAGAGAAGTGGATAGAGTTCTGTTTTGGAATGATAAGATAATTAAAAGACATCATGTTAGAGATCCAGCCTGAGATACAAGACTAGATGGAAGGAGCAGCAACATTGGTGGAAAGACAGATTTACAAGTCATCAGTTTAACCATGACAATAAAGGCAGTGTAAGTGGCTAACTCACCTGGGAACACCATAAAATAGAAAAGAAAAAAACATCCAAGGACAGTCTTGGCAAATCCTGGGATGAATTATGAAAGAGAGAAAGCAGATACACTGAAAAAGGCACGGAAGAAGTCATAGGTAAGAGAAGAACATTATCTTGAAGAGACCATGAAGGTATTAAAATACAATTAAATTACACAAAATTATGAACATGACATGTCAGAGACTAGAACTGAACATGAGTAAAGCCATTGAGACTACTAGCAGTTTTTCCATGACGCTGTAAAGCAGGACACCCAAATGTACATGAAGAGCCACTGAACATCATCCAAGTACAACTCCATTGTGTGCAAGCAGCTGAGCCAGGACCAGGAAGGAGACAGCAGCTGTAACACTGATGGGGGTGATTCTTCCCTAGGCTCAAATGCTGCACTAAGCACCAGTATCAATAGATAATAATCAAAGATTGTTTCTGCTCCTTCTGTTTTTGTTTTATTTTATGATGAAATTTGCATAAAGAAGAATCTGTGTGTTGGAGTTTTGGAGTTGTCCCACTTGCTATTCAACCAAATTATTGATTCTAGATTCACTGCCATAACCAGAGGATAGTACAGGCAATATTGCTGTTTGTGATTCCTTAATCCATTAATGTCTCCCAAAGCTTCTTTTTATGTCAGCTGCCTTTGGAAGCAAGTGATAAGAAAAGCTGGATTTTCTGCTACTCACAGCGTACAGCTAGGCTTCTCAATGTTTAACACCCTCCCAGACCAGTCCAGGGGAATTAGTTTTAGTTTTGTCTCATGAATCAAGATCTCACACAATGTGATTGATTCATCATACACGAAAATATGGAAAATATCTCAGCAGTTATTACCCCAGATAGCACTTGGTTTATTAAAGTGCTCAGTACATAAGGAGTCACAGTAGGTTCTTGAAGTCTGTCCCAGGGCTTTGTACCAATGTTATTTCTTATGGAGGAAGTTCTAATTGAGGAGCCAGGCTGAGAGCATTAAAAGGTTTAAGACATACCATGCACAGAAGAAGCTGACCAGTGGACTCCCCCCAGGTGGGTAAGAACAGTTCATGATTCCTAGCAAAGCACCACAGGCCCAAAAGGGACTGCAGAAAGTCCCACAGTTCACGTGTGCTGTTCCAGGATGGAATCAGCAGCCTGTGCCAGGGAGCTCTTAAAGGCTTAGAGTCATGAAGTGCTCACAGTCTCACCAGAGCATCTATTGCAATGTTTTGCTATCCTCCCACTCCAAAGTATTTCCAATGTCTAACCTTAATCTATTCCACTGTAATTTAGATCCACTATTTCTGCTTTTAGCCACCTGGAGTTAGGTGAACAACATTGCAGCAGCTTTCTAATGCATTTAAAGATTTATCTTGCCTCTCTCATTCTCCTCTTCTTTAAGCTATCAATTTTTCTAAACTTTCTATAATTGCCATTGCTTTTATACAGACTCTTTAGTTCATCCCCATCTTTTCTGAAGTGCCAAGAACTGAATATATTAAACCTGAGCAGGGTTGAAAGAAAGTTTCATACATCTTCTATACCATACTTAATTTTCCAGTGTTTGCACTTCTTAGACTTACATCACATCAGTTTCTCATCTTTGGCTGGGAACACCTACAATCCTAAAAAATATTCCTAAGGAGCTGCTATCCAGATAATTATTCCCTACTCTGTATTTCTTCAGTGGATAACTCTTGACTAATACTAAGCATAGCATCCCTCTTTTACTCCTTCAATTCAAGGCTGCAGTGAGGTAGCACTAACAGGATGCTGTCTTATGTCTGTCTTGTTGGTATGTGGAGTGAAGCCACTGATCATTACTAAATTCATTTTCTACTGGTTATAGCACATGTTTTTTATCATATTTACAGCATGTTGAAAATATTAAAAATTGGAAGCTCTTCCCATCGGAGCAATCTCTGATGCAGAACAATATATTTTACAGAGATTATTTTTGGTATGAATAACAAGTGGGATGCTGGATAATCCAAGTTTATCCAGGTATGGTGAAGAGAGAAAGACCTGCCAAGCCACACGAGGAACAGGAATATTTTATAACTGCTTTCAATTCTCCTCCACCTCTACAATACTTTTACTGAATAAACTGAACTTCAGACAAACTGTTCTCAGTCTTTCAGTGTGAGTTTGAAGTAAAATCAGTCAGTTTCATATAGTTTCTTATGCCACACTTAGCATAAACTTCTCAAAAAGTGCCTGAGAAAGACTATTTTCAATATTCAAATTACTGTATGTGTATAGCTGTAGCATTCATAGCTTCAAGAAGATGTGGCAGAACTTCCATTAATATAAAAATATGTGATAGCTCTGACATTTTGCTTAGATTTTAATTTTTCCAGTTTTAAAGACCATTATTAAAGTGTATTTATTCTTCACTTATTTTTAATCATAATATTCAATTGAAGTTCGGGTCAAAATAAATAACCTGGCCCAAGGGCCTAATTTGCAGTGAGGTCCTATTTAAGAGTTTGCTGATAAGCTCACGAAGAAATAATTAGAACACTTAAAGTGACAAATTAAAGCCCATGCAATTAGCAAAAACCCTCATGATTACTTAATATTTTCTAAGTGGTTTCGAAAAAGCAATGACAGGATTTTATGCTACGAGATAAAAATGCTAGTCATGCAGAGAAGTGAATTACATATGTTTACCATATTGAAGAGTGTGAGAAAAAATCAAATGCAGTAAAAGGATATTAATAAATTAACACTAGAGAGTATTACTAAAGTAAAATATTCACCCTGTCACTTAGTTCTGTCATGGTGGTCTGTGAGTCCTGAATTTATGCTGTCAATGCCTAGCCAAAATATATCTCAATTTCCATGTTTAAAAGTAGTGTGTGATCATTACCACCAATTTATATTATAGCATCTGATCAAAGAAACACATTTTAAAAACTACTTTTCATGCAGAATTCTGAATGAAATTTTTTCTGTAGAACAGAATAAAACTACAAGGGACCCATGCAAAGTCTGACCTTTGTCCCAAAAACAAGCATGTCCCAAAATTATCTGATTTTTTTTCATTTATTTAACACACTATCAATCTTGATTATTTGCTGTTCTTGGAATACCTTAGAGCACAGTATAGAAATATTTCAGGTATTTAAGTTGCATACTAGATGCTCACAAACATGTACACCTGCATTTACATATATAAGACTCCACTGAAAGAGCTCAAATCACAAAAAACCCCTACAATTTTTAGTCATCCCTTGGTTTTCTTTCAATTAAAAATAGTTTCAGAATGGGAAATTAGATTCTCTAAGAGTTAGTGTTACAGTGCTGCTTGGAGGGAAAAAAAACCTCTTGTACTTGAAATCTGTGAAAAGATTTCGCATCAACCTCCAGGTCTGGAAACAAGAATAAACTCATTAAATCCAAATAGACTATTGCTCAGCTGAGAAACAACTCACTTCAGAAAAAGATGTATCTGTTCAGCTAGTTAGAGACAGGAAACATTTTCTTTTTCTCACCAATAATCAGTACTAATAAATAATTTGAATAATGTCAGCACAGGAAAATTCACTAAAAGATTTGCAGCAGCAAGCCAATTGGCACTTTATGGAGTATTATTTATATGGAGCCTGTGAAATGAAGTGCAAGTTCTATGCCTCTATGGAAAAATACAAAAAAGTCCCCAAAACCTAGGATCTTTCATCATAAACGCCAGGCATGTTTACAGTGCAAATTTATATAAAAGACCATCCTTCCTAAACATTTTACATTATAAATGTAGTGTCCAGTTTCATATGTGGACTCCAGGCTTTCTGACATATTTTGATTCAGCAAGCAGTGTACTTTTTACTCAAGCACAGGCAGTACTAGAGAAAAATTTATAAAGAGGGACGTTTCCTAACACAGAGCAGAGCATACTCCTTTCCCCAGTGCTCCGTGCTCCCTGCTCTTCTCCCTCCATATCAAACTCCAGACCTGAGAGGAACCATTTCTTCCTCTCTCCATTGGCACAAAAGGCCACTGTTGGTTTATATGTGACCATTCAGTCCCCATTCTCATCTGCTATTGAAACCCATTCTCTTAACACCTAGAAAAGGTTTTCTTCACATAAGGTAGAACACTGCACAGGAAAACCATCTTCAAGAAAAATTCTGATGCACAGCTCAAAAGAAATTAAAATAGTTAAATGCTGGGGATTTTGATGAATTTCTCTTTTGTGCAATGAAGTTTTTACGGTGATTTGCATCTGTTAATCAGGCTAAAAATGTAAAATAAGCACTGCTGACTATTGACTCTGTCAGGCTGCTGGAACCAACACTCCAAAGGAAAGAGGTGCAGCTCCCATTTGCACACAGCTCAGGGCAGACACCTCTGTGTGCTCACACGTCTAGTGCTGTGCAATGCCAGGTTCTTCTCTCTTGCCTATAAATAATCTTTTTCAAGTGCCTGAATGCTGGCGATGGAGAATTTCTCAATCTGCTAGTTAGTACACATCACCAGGCAGTATTGACTGCTTTTTAAATCACTTGCAACTGGAATTTTGCTCATAAAAACCTTTTGCTTACAGTCACCATGATTCCTGTTTTCTTAAAAGTACTAGCAATAACAGGTTTAAGGCAAAACAAAAACGTGGTTTGTTGCTTAGTGACCTATTATATAAAGATTTTCACTTTCTTTCAAATTATTTTAGAGAGGTTGACCATTCTCCAGATAAAAAATTCTGGGTAAAAAGTCAGCAACAAACACTCTTCCTCTAAAATAAGTTTTCATTATTTTCCATTGAAGAGGAAGCAACAACTGCAGTGTCTTCCACAAGATCTTTGTAGATTCTGTAGTGTTCTCAACAACTGGTAAAATGATTGTAGCAGTCACAACCCAGACAGGAAAAATACCCAAAAGCAGTCAAAAAATTTCAAGAACTTTAATGGGCAGATCTTTATCATCTCTGCTTCCTTCTTCATTATTTCATGGAATGTTTTAGAATCAGCTAGGATGACACAACCTCGGGGATGGAAATACTTTCATATCAAAACCAGTCACCCTTGGTTCAAGGCACCTACTAGTGAATTCGAGTCAGACGTCACTTATCCTGGATGATAACCTTGTGTCCAAGGACTCAGGCACCACTGCCAGAGAGGCAGTCACTGCAGTTCCCTCCCGTGGAGGCTGGAAGCAGAGCCTGTGTACACAGACTGCACCACGCCAGCAGCTCTGGTGGCTTGGCAGTGCTTCAGGAGAGCCAGAAACACACCCCATCATCAGGTGACGATATCCTACAGGCACTGCAGAGATCGGGGAAAGCACACAGGCTCTGATGCCAGTCCCAGCCAGCCAACCATCCCACCATGGGCTTTTCAGCTGCCCTTTCAAGGCAAGAGTACTGGAAGTTTAACATTTCCAAAAACATTTCTGTTTTGACTGGTTTTTGATTTGAATCTCACAATCGTCTTTTTGGAACACTTTATTTTCTGATTAGCAATATTTCATTAAAGATAGAGAAAACCCCCAAATGCTCTTGCATAGACCTTTCTGTGACACAGAGCTGGTTTCTTTTTTTCAGTGGCTTTTACAAACTTCTGGTGAAATCCAAATTTCTTTTACACTGATATTTAAATTAATTTCCATTGCCCAAGTATTCGCAGATCTACAGAATGGCTCATAGACACACAAATTTAGGACAGTGGAGAAAAATAGAGACAGTAGTTAAACCTGCTCTTTTGCAAATTTCTTCTGTTCAACACAACAATTTTATTTAGAGACTTAAATAATCCTAACACTGCCACCTTCATGTACTAATCTATACAAAAACCTGCGTAGGAGAATATTGCAAACATATATTTAAACTACAATGTAGTAGTACTGCATATTCTGCAGTACTAGAGGACCCCAGATTCTCATAATGTTTCTACATACAGGCTTCATTCTCCAGTCATGTTACAGGTAATTCAGAATAAATTAAAAATTAAACATTACAAAAAAAAATTGTAATAGACCTGGGAAAGACCACTGTTATGTACATAAAAAAAAAAATGTCCTTCCTAAAAATGGTAAGTTATTGAGTAACTATTAAGGAACTACAGAGTAAATAAATTAATTACATATTTACTGGTTACTCTGAAGTATGTCTACGTTAGTCTTTGAACTTGATTGAAAGGAATGCTTGTATTCAGCTATTAAATCTTTATTTTCTCCAATGTAATCAATTTTTTTAAAATCCATAAAAGACTATAGAGTGATCTCCTGTTTACTAAATAATGCATTCAAAAAATTCCAGATTCAAAGATGCATTGTAAAGCACAAGACAGAGTTTGTGCAGACTTCTATGCAAGAAAAGCATCTGTCAGGATTAAGAAAGTAAGAAAAAACATCTAGCAGCATAGTACCATGAAATACTGAAATGATAATTGCTTTTGGTCTGAAACACAGGATGTGGTATCAGGGAAAAAAGACTCAGGTAAAAATGTTTCAATGCCCACTAAAAAGCAAATAGGGTTTTTCTTTTCAGTAAACAGAGAAATGTTTCATCTTTTCCTTGAACATTCCTGCTTTCTGTGTTTATTTGTTTCTAGTTCCACTAGTAGCATTTGTATCCATTTTTCCTTGTGTGATGGCATACTAAAGAACAAGTTTAGAAAAATTTTAAAAGGACAAAAAACAAAAAGAAGAAAAATCAATGAAAGAACACAATGTTAAGAAGCAGTAATGTTTAAAAGAGAATCAAAGGAGAGGAGAGGAAAGGAGAGGAGAGCAGCTAAAAAGACTGAAAAAAGATAAAGGGCAAAGGATTTAAAAATTAAACAGAAGGAAAAAGATTAAAGAAAGAATGGCAAAAGGCAATGCAAAAGGATTTAAGAAGCCAGTATAAAGAAAAGACATTCAGTTACGAGAAAGGAATAGCAACTACTAGGGTAAAAATACTTGAATATAATGAATCAAAAAAATGGAAAGAAGTTAGAAATTAATTTTAAAAAGACAGAAAGTTAGAAAACTTTTTTTCCTCCATGAAATGCATACACAAGATTCAGTGAAATTTTAGAAGTCTATTTCTATTATATACAATATCATTCAACGATTTTCCAGGTTTAGTAATTTTAATTACATGAAAATAAATACAAAGCTATGCAATGCCACGTATTTCCTAAGCAGGTGTTTATGCAGCATGTGCAAAGCTGAGAATAAAATGCATTCCTATTTAAAATATCAAATCCTTTTATTTTTATTAGTGATTTTAATAAAATTCAAAGAATTTGTCTGTCTATGTAGGGTTTTAACATCATTATGAAGGTCTTTAATAGTTTCTGAAGGGTTAATAAAAGCTTACAGCTGATTATTTTGCAGCCAAAAGCAGTGTACTGCAAGCAGTTAAAGACAAAATTAGAGCAACCAACAGATAGACTGGACTTCACAAAACACAATTAATTTATTATTAATGTTATCATCTCATTAAAAACTTCTAATAAATGTGCCCTTGCTATAATGAAAATATTTTTTGTCAGTAAAAAATGACAGGACACAGAAAAAATTGAAGGAATGTAACTTGGAATATAGGAAGCACAAAGAGTAAGAGTAGCACTCTCTTTTGAACATTATATATTAGATACATTCTGATTCTTTTTATTATTATTATTATTATTACTATTTCTATCATCTAACTTAGGGGATTAATAGCTATTCATTTCAATATTGACTCCATGTACCTCAGTTTTTTCTCTAAACAAGTAACATCCCAAAGCCAGAAAAAGTTTTGTGTCATACACAGCCTGCATTTGAAGGTACTGATTTTATTCCACCCCTGTTTTATTCATTTCTTTATTTATTTTACAATCTCCTGCTGCCTGTTTCCTTAGAAAAAGTAAAGAGATTTTCACACTTTACCTCTCTATACTATTTATCTTTTCATATACCACTTACCTCTATACTATTTAACGCTTTATGCATCACTTACATCTTTTTTTATCTGCTCTCAATACTAATCTTTTTCATCTCTACCCATATGAAATAATTTCCATACCTCCAATTATTTTCAGTGGCCTTCGCTGGACCTTTTCTGTTCCTGCAATATTTTTCATGAGATGAAGTAACCAGACTACAAAAGCTACTCAAACTGAAGGTATAACATCACTTTATTTAAATGTGTTCTAATGCTTGTGGGAATATTCTCCAAAACATCCACAGTCTTTTCTTTGGTTTTTCTTTTTTTTTTTTCCTTTTCTTTTTTCTTTTTGGACATTACAATATATATTGAACAAACATTCTATGTCAACAGAACAAAAAAAAACACCTACGTGTCATTACTCGGTAGGAAGAATTTTAAAGCACAGAAGTAGCCCAAGCTCCCTCTCAGCATGTGTTGCCATTTTGCACCACCCATTGTTACTTGCCTACTGTGCTGGAAACTGATCATTAATGCAACTTTTTATTTATGCATTCCATAGGACTCTGTAAACCAGGCAGGTAATATAACCTCTTCCACTAATTACAAAATTTCCTTTTCAGATCCGAAGATGTAAGATCAACCAGTTGTTCTTGTTTTACTGAAATGATGCAATCTGAAAGGCTGGATGAGCACAGTAATTATTTACACAAAACACACTGGATTTCCTCAGCCATATTTTTTCAAGCTTTTTAATTTGTAAGAACTAATGACACTTTCAAAAAAATTACTTCTAAAATAAGGCTTAAATTTGTTTATTCAGTGCAGTAATTTCCAGTTTTGCTCATTTCCCTCTTATTACCTAAAGATTTATTTTGAAGTTGTACACTTTGCCTTGGTCAGTTTTTTTCACTGTTATGAAAACGAGGATAAAGAAACCATTCCACATTATCAATTAAAAATAATGATAATAAACCACCGCCCCCCCCCCAAAAAAAAATAACACCCACAATAAAAATTCTCAAGCTGAATATCACACCTATTAACATCTCTGCCACCAGAAACTCCTCTGAATGCTTTTTTTCCTAAAACTTACAGCCCCATTTACTTCTCCTCAGAAGACTTTGCAAATAAGGACATTCCCAACAGGTAACAGCACGATTTTCAATTTGGTTGACATCTTGTTCATAAACAACACTTTGACTTTGAGCTTAAAACTTTAGCCCTGATAGAAAGAAGAGTGATGTAAACTGTGCAATTCAATCACAGGAACCCACGAGAAAACAGAGATGTCCCACACGGTGCAATCAACAGTCCAGTGTAGAACATTATTTGTACACATACAGTAATTCTGGGCTACAATGTCCTGGGAGATTTTTTTTCCAAGCCTAATGAACAAGTGTTTTTCATTTCAGGTGACTGGGGAGATTAATTCAACTATGGCACATGAATGATTTCATCAGCTATACAGAAATTAATTCTCATTCTTCACATAGCTGATCTCGCATGCTCCATTTCTTGGACCCCAAAATAAAACAAAGCCCAGGAAGAGATGTGCTTACAGTGAAACAATATGTGAAGTGTATTCCTGACAGGATTCCTTCTGAAGAAGTGACGCTATTTTTAAGACCAATGTAATTTTATATAACATCCTTAGGATGGATTGCTCTGAATCAGAGACACAGCATGCAGTCAGTGCAACAAGCAAAAAGTTTTTTAGTAATTTAATTCAGCATGCTTTTGTCAACTAATACAGCAAATACCAAACTGTTCTTCTGGATTATATATGCTAGGACTGTGAACTTAAAACTGATAGGAAATTAGTTTTTCATATACATCTAGCTAGGTCATTGGTATAAGCACGTTGTATCTTACCAAGTAGCCTTCCAATAACAACTATATACCATTCTGGTTTTAAATTTCTGAAGTGTTCTCAATGTATACATTTTCTGCATATATGAATCCAAACTTGTATTTTACTAGGGTGCAACATCACAGTGTTTCATTATCACAATACTATCACTTTTGAAAACAAGTAAGTCAGAAAGTTTTTTTTCTCACATTTTGCAGTTCTTTTCCTAACAATTTAAAAGTTCCATATACAGCATTTACTGAAAGACTTTACCAAAACCCCTAAATGAAAACTTTTACATTAATTAAAAGTAATGAAATATGTATCAAAGAGATGCTGAACACAATAAAATTCTGGAAAATGCTCTGGAGCAGTGTAAAATTTCACAAAACAAAATAGGACAAAATTTAGAGAGGGTGCCCAAGATGAGTATTAAGAGAAACATGGTTTGGAGTCTTATTTTTAACACACCCTAACTGCAGCTGAGAAAAAGGAATGCAGTAAAATATCCGTGATAGCTCTGTAAGAAGGAAACTCAAGAGTAGCTGTACCCTCAGAAATGCTGAGTTTAGATGTAAAGGGAAGCAATGAAAGAGTAACTGCAGCAGCAGGTACAGCCCAGGACAGCTTCTGTGAACGTAGGCTGTGTGCAAAACAAACTGAGGAGGAATGACATGTGGAGGGAAAATGTGAGAAAGCAGAAACATGAGACTAGAAAGCAAGCAAATGTGCATAATGGTATAGCTTCGAGGTTCAGAGGCACCACACAAATCTGTGATGGTGGCAATGTGATTGTCTTTAGCAAGCCCAGACAGACAGCCTTACGATTTTTTTCACATTACAAATTTCTAAGGTTTTGTGTACCTAAGGTACAGAAAGCAAAACAAATTTATTTTCTAAATTGAAAGATTGCATCCTACAGAAGCTAATACAAATTGCCAGAATCAGGCTGAAGAAATGAGAAACCCCAGCCCAGGCAAGGAGAGAGCGGAGCCATGCTTGTGTTTCCATTTGGGAGCCAGATAAAACTAGGAGAAGGATGAAGGAGGAGAGAACTTAGAACACCTTGCTTCTCAGGTACAGCAAACAAGAAATGAGAAGAACAAATGAGCAATGAGGAGTTGAAGACAACATAGAAATGGCTAAAAATTGAAAGAAAAGGGTTGTTAAAAATTATCTGAAGAGATTATATATTATACATACTATTATTTTTATTAGTATTATTTTATTAGTATTTATCTATTTGTTTGCCTCAAGACAAAAGCAAAGCACACGAGAGTCCAGGAACTGGTATTTACATAAGAAAAAGCAATTAGTGCTTACACAAGGGAATCCCTTATTGTCATACCTTCTTATCCCAAGTTTCAGTAGTATTTACATTGCATGACCTCAAACAGGTTTTACAAGGGAAACCCCCTGCTTATAACATTTGTGCAAGAAGTCCTGCTCAGATGCTGGTTTCATGAAACATCCTACCTGACACTAAGCACCTGTGGCAGCTACACATCCTCAGTTCAAAACACACTTTGTTTGGGACCTGCCACTTCTTTTCTCTCGAAAAGAAAATTATGAGCTTGAGTTCAGAAGATGGAATATAGATCACACCCTTTATTTTTAAATCATTCTTATTTTATTGGCTTTGATTGCTTGATTTTGAGAGATATTCATGAGAGCATACTTTTGAATAAGAAAGTATTAATTAAAACAGCCATATTACAAAGACTAAGGGGTTTCTTAGTAATGAAATACCAGCCATTTCTCTCTTTAGAGATAACCAACTGCTTCACTTTTCTTCTGTAAATAAGATTACTTTTTCTGGGTAAACTGCCTCTCATTTAGAAGAACATTATAGAGTCATTCTTAATCTACTGATTTCGGCCCACTTCTTGATTTCACAAAAGTTTTTTTGTTTCTCGAGAGCTGAAGACAGACTACTGGAATTTGTGTAGTTATTTCCATGTGGTGATAGTGCCCTACAGTGCCCTTAAAATCTCAGCTGTCTGGAATAAAGGTTTCTACATTGGGTAGATGTTATTCTAGGAGCTGTAGCTTTGACACCCAACCACATTTCACAGGGCAGATGGAGGCTACATCCCCATGGTGTAGCAGTTTTAGCATCTATCTCAAAACTTTAGTGGTCACCTTTGTTTGTAAATCCAAAAATTTACATATAACAGGGATGTTAAGATGATCAAGTTCCTTCTGCCTTTTTGTTCTTTCCACTTCATTGCAAGATTATTCTTCATTTTTTAGAGTGAGTAAAATCTGTGCTTGAGGTTTAAATAAAACCATTCTTACCAAGAAAATACATGCCATATCACATTATCCAAAAAAATTCACTGTCATATTGAAGGAAAGAATGAGAAGTTTACTGCATAGGGATTTTACCTCAAACTTGTTCACTGATTTTCAGTAAGACCTATTACTGTGTAAGAAAACATGATATATTAATTATATAAGAAAACAACTAAATCAACAACTGTAATACTTACCTTCAAACAAAGGGGACAGAAATGTCATAACAAGTTTTTTTTTTTTTAATTTTACTTAACGTCACTTCTTAATAACACATGACATTAAACCGTTCCAGTGAGAATTGCCTATGACGGCTATCAATGCAATACTGTGCAAGAAACAGCACTACGTACATGATAAAGCTGAATTTCTTAGATCTAAAATGAGTATTTTAAGGATTTGAACTATTAAAAAACTGAAGTGGCACCAATTAAGCTATCTTGAAGAGCTATGCAGTTTCAGGTGAGGCACATTGGCAGGACAGCACCAAGCCTGAGGAGGTTCACCCTAGCCAAGTTCCCATCAGGTCATGGACTTCAGCTCAAGGCACTGCGCGTTGTAAGGAGGGGGGAGAGAGAGATTTCAGCAATACAAACCATGCAACCAGCACAAATGATGGAACAAAAACTATATATGCTTCAGAGCAAGGCTTCTTAGCTTCAAAATTGTCCCTGTACATGACAGAAAACAGAAGGACTTTGGAATTTTGGAGCTATGCAACAATCTACAGCCGAAACTAATACACACCTAGCAATAGCAAAAAAATCGCTCTGAGAAAGACCATGGAATACTTCACCAAAAATCCTATTAGGGCACATAGCGTAAAAATATTCACATCACCTCCTGTTAGATAAGCAGAAGCTTTAGACAGACACACAGTGACAGTAAACACATTTCTGGAAAGTGACAGAGCTGCAATGTGATGCAGGAGCTGGGAGGTTGTCCAGGTTTGGCACACCAGACAAGAGAGTTCACCTTTGTAACCAGGGTTCTCCTACAGCAGAGTAACATGGAATATCTTTACAATGTGGCTAATGCAATAAGCTTACAAATAGCTACAGGATCCAAACGTGTAAAGGGATTTCCCTTTGCTGTTATTTACTCTCACCATTCTCATGTGCTTGAGCAATTCTATTCCTCATTTTTTATCTCATTTCTCATATTATTCTCTAGATTAGTAAGAAAGAACCAGAAGCAATGAAATTTGACACAAGGTCTTTTAACTGACATTAAGATGTGCCACATTTGTATATTTATTTCTGGGTAACTTTTCATACAGGTGAAATTTAAAAAGAGGGGGCTGAGAGTATATAACCAAATGGTCTGGGCATTACTCTGATGTTTTTTTTTCCTTGAAAATTCAAATGATCCCTGCAGGCAGCCAACAACTGCTAGAACTGTGGAATGTGCTCTTTGAACTGTACAAAACCCTTCAGCCTTTCGTGCATTGCTGCAAACAAAAACTGCCAAGTGCAATTATTTCTCATATTTAATGTTATGGAAGTGTTGCACCATTTTTTTCACAGCTTTGAAAACAGCTGTAGAAAAACAAAATTTACAGGACTATTTCCCCACAGAAGTTATACACTGCATTTATCACTTTTTGTAAACAACTGATAAAAATGAACCAGTCAAATCCCAAACATTGCCATTCTTTCTTTGGTGCAATTACCGTTGTATTTCTACAGAAAGAAAAAAAGGAGTAAGTGGAAGGAGTCCTCCCAAGCACAGCTTTTCATCCTTTGGCCTTTTCAAAATGAGAAAAAGAATCCACCAAAACATACCACAAAACAAACCACAACTCAGAAGCAGAAAACCACACTGCGAGGAAGACAGAAGCTTGAAAATTTGTATTCCACTTCCCCCTTTTTTTCTTAACCTACACTGCTGTATCTAGAGTTCCTACAAACACCCACATACTAAAAGTTAATTTGGTCAAAACAAGCACAGTGATCCAGATAATCTTGCATGTATCTGTAGTTCCAGTAAAAACTGCCTAGGTTTTGAACACAGTTGTATTCAACTTGTTGAACCAAAGGCAGATGACCCTTACTCATTGAGTACAGACTTACTCTGTAATAGGACTTTTACTACTGACTTCAGCTATATCTAAGATTCTTAAGCTAAAGACGACATTGAGATATAACCAGCTGCTCTTAAATAAGTTTCCACATCTGAAATAAACGTCCAAATTCAAAACAGTCATTTTTGTTTGGATTGCGGTCGAGCCTTGCTTTAGAAACCAAGCCATTTAGCTCCAGAGTAAACTTCATTACAATTCAGACTTGAGTTGGAGAACTGTCTACACACCAACTAAGTCCCAAAGCACACCTAAATTCCTAGGTCTTGTCCAAGATCCGTTGCCCACACCCATTAAGTTAGCCACAATATCCTGTTTCATAGCAGGAGAAAGGACCTGCAAACAGCCAGATTCAAGCTGTGAAACAGTCCATATGAATGTAAAATCCAAATACAATCCTTGACTGCTCCAAAATAAAGATGAGCCACTGCCCACCGCATGGCAAAAATGAACCAAAAATAAAACAAAACAAAGCAAATGAAAAACATAAAGAAAATAAAAAAGAAAAAGGAGCTCGGCTCTTTAGCTTGATCATGTGGACAGAATGGACCAAATAAAGGCATTTAATACACTTAGAGATTCTTCAGATTTAGTGAGGGCCAAGAATCAGAATCAAAATGTGTCTAGCATCTCCTGTTAGTTGCTACATCTACATGGAATCAAGGCACAAGTCAGTGACAGGCAGCAGGTCCCCTCTGGCTGCACTCCTGCAGGTGACAGGACAGGCACTGACTCTGCAGGTGCAAGATACCCCTCCTCAGCAGCAGAGCATGCTGGGCTGATTGATTCCCACTGGCTGATACCCCAAGGAGGTTGTTCAGGGGTGCACTGTGCAACGTGGGGTCACTGAGCTCTACACATGCTGTCAAAGGGGTGTCCAAAACTGTGACACCTTACTTTCATTTCAGAATTAGAAGAGAGGCAGAGTATTGCTTCAGTACAGGTAACAAGCTATTGAACACCTCAGAATCACAGAATATCTCAGGTTGGAACCTTGCCATCTCCTGGATGCTATTCGCGTGTTTGCATCAAACACAGACATGTCTGCTATTTTAAAAATAAAACATTAGGTTTGGTTGGTCTTTTTTAGGTTGTCTTTGTGGTAATGAATCGTGGTCAAGCTTCAGTGTTAACATGACTTAGACAAACACCAAAGAGCAGACCACAGAACTGCCAGTGATGAACATAATTGTATTAAGAAGGATGTGGCCTTCAAGACCGTGGTAAACCAAGCCAATGCAAGCAAAACTTGTAATGGAGAAATTGCAATGAATTTTGAATTAAAGAGGGCAATGGTACTGTTTTTCTTTGTTGATCTTTCCATCAGGGCAGGAAAAAGCACAATAATAAGCATGTTCATGGGGTTTGAAAAGCATTCCATGTAAAAAGCAACAAAACATAAAGTACATTCATGGCAGTTGAGCGAGAAGACTGTCCTGAGGGAGGCACAAGCAGGACACACAGTTGTTCTTTCTAAAAAGTTACAAAGTAAAGTTAAAAAAAAAAAAAAGTCTGGCATCACAGCATCCCCTTACTACCACTACAAAAGAAACAAAATGTCGTGAAGCAGTGTCAGGGGATGTTTAGGTTAGATACCTGGAATTAGGTCCTTCACCCAAACAGTCTTTGGGCACTGAAACAGGATCCCAGGGAAGTGATCAGAGTACCAAGCCTGACAGAGTTCAAGAAGTGTTTGGACAATACTCTTGGGCACATGACATGACTCTTGGGGATGTTCTGTGCAGGGCCAGGATTTGAGTTTCAATCAACCTTGTAGATCACTTCCAGCTCAGGACTGTTCTATGATTCTACATAAACATACTATTTTGATATGGGTTTCTAATATCTTTTAAAAAATAAAAGCTAAAAAAGGAAAGAAATCATTACTTTACCTTTGATATTTTTAAGCTTTTTTCAAAAAAATGAAGTGGAATATCTCAAAGTCTTACTATTCTTTTACCAATAAGGCAAGCAAATATTGGGATTTACAAGAGTAAAATCAGTAGAAGAGCTTGTTGAAAATCATCTTCAAATAGGCATGATGAAATCATTTGTTGTGAAGTAAAGCACTTCAGTAATGACTTCCCTCAGATCAGTGATGTCTCATTTTCAAGATGTAACAAGATTGTTTCTATATTTGTTAAATGCATCTCATTGCTGACATCACTCTAAATACACCCAGATGCCACAATGGTAGAAATTGTTTACATCTAAAGGTGCTTTCATATATTGCTTGTGTGGGAAGAATCAGAAAGGTATGTGGGAAGCAAACATGGGATAATCTGTTCCTCATGACTGTTTACCCAAACTTAATAGAAATTTGCCTAATACCAGTCATTCCTCTCTTGACACAAAAATTTCAAACTTGTCAATCTGCATGGAAGCATCAGTGTAATGCTGTCTACCTTTTGCACTTCCTAAAACATGACTGATTAAAAGAAATCTGAAAACAAAAATTTGCCCTTGGGTTGAGGAGTTTAATACCAAACTTTAGCCTACGGCACTTTTCAAAGCCAAAATGTTAATCCTTGGGTGGGGGATGCTCGTGCTATGTTTTTGGTGGTTTTTCATTTAGAACAGTTGTGATACAAGTGTCTGTAATCTCTTAACAAGAAAATTTTCTTTCTTCAAATTCCAGGACGAATGCCTGGTTGCGGTGTCTGGTCCTGCAAGTAAATAAAATTAACAAAATGGGTAGCCCATAACTTTGGTACTGCACTGGATAAAAGGTAGTGGCTATAGCTCTGATTCGTGAGTTAACATTTCAATATTGTGAAAGACAATAACCAGAGAAAGAGAACTCCAAACTTTTGCTATGACCTATGATAAAAAAATTCAATAATTGTCTCTGCATTCCAGATATCAAGTCTTGTATCATCTTTCTGAATTTTTCCCAAAACCAAAAAAGCCAGCAAAGTCCACTAGGAGCTGGCCAAATGAGCAACATATCTCATCTAGAGGGCAGTTAACTGTAAAATCAAAGAATATATGAACTACCAAGAGTTACTATTTCTGGACGGGGCCCTCCACCCAGAAAAAGAAAATATAAACCAGTCGCAAATTTAGAAAATGCCTTCAGATCCCCCGGTAACAAACCATAGTTATTTCAAAAGGAATTACCCCCTCCCTTGCTTTGTTTTATCTTATCCTACAAGCCCCTCCCAGTCCAAGTGTATTTCTCTTCTGTGGGCTGTCAAGGTTGTCAAGAAGGGGGCCATGTGTTTTGCAGAGTTGCTGAAGTTCAGAAGATTCATGAATTAGAGAGTTTAAGGTCAGAAAGGACCATTAGATCATCAAGTCTGACTTCCTACAATATCACAGACTGCAAAATTTCAGACAGTTACCTTATTATTGAACCCAAACACTTAAAGCTGATTGAAAAATAAATTCTGTTTTAGCTAAAATAATTGTTTCATGACATACTTTCTTTTTCTGTACTAGATTAAAGAGGTCTCTAGAGCACTAGATATTTTCTCTCTGTGAAGGTATGCTGTAATTAAGTAATTTCTCAAACATCTTTTTGATAAGGTAAACAGAGTGATCTTAAATATTTCACTGCAAGGCAATTTTCAAGCTCTTAAATCACTTTCATAATTGTTTCTGGCACCATCTCTAATTCTCAAAAAGGTTTTTTCTTTTAGATGTGGCCAGAAGAAACATAAGCTGAAATTCAGTCTGTTTACCAGTGCAGTATAAAAAGATAAATTCACATATTTGCTGACATTTGGATGCTTGTACATTTAGCACAGTCCTTTATCTGTTGAATAGCATATTGAGTTTCCTCCTCTCAGGAAAAAAATCATAAAAATTATAGGGGGGTTTGTGACCAAGTGTTGCAAGCAAGTATCAGCAGAACTTGGCAATAACAGCGAATCTTAGCTATCTGGTCATCTTTTTGGAAAGGAGAGAGCAAGATACAAGCTATCCAAATATGTGTGAGCAACGATTTTTAGTACAGAAACTGAGGAGAACACTCAAAGCAAAAAATGTTTTACATTATACTTCAATTCATTGGAAATGTGAAAATTGAGGGCATCTTGCTTGAAAGAAACCATAACATGAGAGAATTCCCATTTCTAAGGATGGGAAGGAAAAGGGAGACTAGGAGAATAAAGTCAATGAAGATTACAGAAAAGGACTTAGATAAATTAATTGGTGGCCAGGATCCTGTAAAAGGTAACTCGAAGGGAAGGAGAAAGAGTTCAAGAGAGATCACAGTTCCATCAATGAGTAACATTTGCAGCATAAGAGTAAACTAAGTAAATGTGGAAAAAGGTTACATCATAAGTTCTTCACGGGCCTGCAACTTAAGGAAAGTAGAGGTCCATGAACACGAGCAGGTGAGAGAGAAAAACATGACAGTACAGGGACAAAGTCAGAAGGACAAAAACAGAAAGTGAGCTGTAACTTAAAAAAAAAAAATTAGTAGCAAAAAAGCATTTTTTACATTCCTTAATAGTAATAGGAAAATTCAAGAAAGAGCTGATCAGGCTATTTGCAGAAGAATCAGACTCATATCTTTCTTAGCCTTTAATATAAGAGACAAATACAATCTGATCACTAAAACTAGTGACAAAAGAGACAATAAATTAAGAGTTAAACAGGGAAACCAAATGACAAGACACTACAATAAGTTAGATGCTGTCAGATGAGCTCAGCCTAACCAAGCTTACTTAGGTTAGGTAAAAACACAATGTTGGCCTGTGCTGTAAGGCCAGCAGAAGAATACCAAACTCCAATATTTCCAATGCCTGACTGCACTGAAATTTTGATAATCTGTCATCTGTGTCTACTCAAAAACAAATCAGTGAAATTTTAAGAGCTTAAATTATCTTTATTTTTGAAATTTTTTCTTAACTTCAATCAAACCAGTGACTAAGGTCTCTGCCCCTTATTAACATGAATAACTGGATTACCTCAATAGGTAGAACATTTAACTACAGTGCAAGAGACTCTACAAGAATTAATTGAAATTCCCTCATTGGCATTAGCAGCTTTTCAGAACTTTAGAGAATGGATGGAGCTCCAGAAAAATGAAGAGGAAAAAATACAGTCCCTGTCATAAAAAGCTGAAAAAAGGAGGTAAGAAATGATAAATTTTTCAATTAGTTTAAGTTTCTGAAATAATTTTTGAGAAAACCAAGATCAACAAGACTTTTTTTTTTCCCTTTACAACGAGAAAATAAATACCTGTCTATATAGTTTTGTCATGACCAAAATTTGGAGAGCTAATTAAATTTCTCCTTCAGTAGGAATTTTTTTTTTAATGGGAAAGAAGCAGTGGATGACACATAAAAAGAAGGGGATGACTCATAAAAAGAAGCAAAGGAAACAAAGACTAAATTAAACTATTTTAAGGCTAATACAAAATGTGTTCAAAAATTTGATGTAAAGACTAGGAATAAAAGAAGGATGCTATGAATGGGGCTCAATAGGGGTCCATCCTGGTCTGGTGCACTGCGTGTTTTCTTTCATAACGTGGACGGTGAAATGTTGTTCATATAGAAACTGTACTTTTAAAATTTTCAGATGATGCTAAGTTTGAGAAAGACAGAAAACACTGGTCTTTCCTCCATGGTATACACCAAAAGTAATAGGAAGTACATTTAAAGATGTACACACATGAAAATATATTTTAACAATTTTGAGGAGCTATTAGGAACTGTGAGTCAGTTCTGAAGTAGCTGAACTCACAATTACACCAAACCCATTTTAAAACACATAATCACTTGACTGCGTGGCATCACAGAGCAACAATAGCTCATTCAGTGCACTGTGCTTAGACCTATGTTTCAAAATATATCCCATTCTTTCCTTAACTGTCTTTCTCTTTTCAGCTCTGCATTAAGTGGGACATAAAGGAGAGCCACAGACACAGCCTGAAAGGTGTCAGCTACTCAGTTCTGACCACCCCACCCTTTTAACACATTGTACTACCCACTGTTGGTGATTCCTGGTCATAACTGCTAGGACAGAGTGAGCCAGCACTACCACCAACATTTCACTACTCTTGGCATAACTGACAGGATATTTTAACTTGCTGGGATTTTATCTGTGAACTTTCTCGGAACATATGGACATCTCACTGATCCCACCCCCACAGCTGAGTGCAGGCTTTATGAAAGCCTGCCCAGACACGAGGGCTCCGGGTTACCCTCACCTTCTGCTCCTGTTGCTACAGGCCCCGGTAAAAAGTCTGTCCCCATCTTTATTGCAGGCCCCCTTTAAGAGCTGAAAGGACACAATGAGGCCTCTCCAGAACATTCCTTCTCCAGGCTGAACAACCCCAGCTCCCTCAGCCTTGCCTCACAGCAGAGGTGTTCCATTCCTCTGATCATTTTTGTGCCCCTCTTCTGGACAGGTCCATGTCTCTCCTGTGTTAAGGACCCCAGAGCTGGATGCACTACTCCAGGTGGTATCTTACATATTCCCCATGAAGCCACCAGACATGGCCCAGGTGGCTGATGCTGTGTGCTGTGCCAGGACAGCCTGCAAGAGTCGATACACTACTGAAATTGGGCTGAAACAACCAAGCAAATTCACTGGTGTATTAGAGGCCCATGAGAAAAATGTTGGGACTGATGGACTGATGCACTGATGCCCATTTAATGGAGGCAGCACAGAATACATTGAATGAATGCTGACTACTTGACTTTTATGCAATGAGAAGTGTATGTATTTGGTTAATAAAAAAATAGAAAATACACTTTTCAGAAATGTAAAAGAATTGAAAAATTTAAAAATATGTTATGCAAATAAACTAGAGAAGAATTTAGGCAAGGCATCTCAGAAGACAAGAATAAATACATAAATTGATCAATTTAAAAAAAAAATAAGCCACTGAGACCTAGATTTATAATATTCATTATTCCTTTTCACTGAAGTAAAATATCAGCAAAACTACAAAGTGAAACTAAATGGCTTCCTATTTCCTTGCACATTGAATTATAGATGCTCTTTACCTTCTAAGGTGAAATTGCTTCTTTGTATTTCCATAATCTGATTCTATCCTGATCATCTATTTGATCTTTACCAGATCATGCAAAACAAGCAGAAGAAAAACACATTTCCCAACGAATATGCTGTCAAGGTATTAAGAACTACTACTTCTGGATTTCATATCCCGAGGTTTCCTAGACACCCTCCATTATTCTGTCCATTTTTGATGCATATGTAGTGTGGTCAACTTAATGCTGCTATTGAAACCAGAATTTTGCATTTCTCAAATAAAAACAAAAATGCAAAAATGCCCAAATATTGCATCTACAGGAGGTTTTTTTGCATTTAATTTCTGAGGTTCCTTTTAGGGAAAAAAAGGGAAAAAGTCCTTAAGGCAATATAAGCACTTAATCCAACTCAAATACTAAAGAGGACATAACCTTTTAAATCATCTTAAATATTTACGATGCCATAAGCTCTTAAACTTCCTGGAATACTTAGCCTTCCTTAAAACCTCACAGTACTCCAAGTCCCTTGAGCAACGTAAGCACCTAAACTGCTTCAAATCCTTTCAAAGGACACAACCTTTAAACCAACGTTGTGTCTAATTTTTAGAAATATTTTTGTTTCTTCAGGCACAATTCTGCCTGGTTTTGTCCACAAACCATGTAACTGTTCAAGTACTATTCACATGCTTCTCTTGACACAATACTTCCATCTGATGGAAGGCCTATGCATGGAAGATATAAAGCACCCTGCCACCACTGGGAAAGTCAATGCAAGTAATGGAAAAGATTTCCTTGGTCCAAAACCTGGCCAGCTTCAACTTCACTCAAAGTGAAGTAATAAAAACACAAGACAGTCACCAAAGCCTTCACAGTATCTTGTTCATACCTTTACATGATGTCTGGCAATGACTCAAACAAGGTTCCTAGTATTTCCCCATTAGCTTATGATAGCAATCAAGAAATTGCAAAATTGACATCTTCAACAACAGCAACAAACGTGATCACTGGGTGGGAACCCAGTAGTAGGTACTAAGAATAGAGCCAGAATACAGGCCACATTTAAGAAGTACTCAGCTAACATGTTACAACCACACACTACTTCAGGACTTTGATCCTTCAGGATGTTGTCATGTCCCCGTTCATTTTCTAACCTGATTTATCTTTTTAACAACTCTTCAGTGAGCTTAAGTCACTCTGTTTCCTTCCTCCATAAGCCCTTTAGATAGGTCTGGAGTGAGTAGAAAAACATTTCACAGTAAAGCAAGCTCACAGACACAAGCTTGAGAGGCAAAAGTCCTTCTCTATCCAGAATTCCCCAGTTCTGGTTTTCAGTGTTTCCTATAGCCAAGGAAGGGAATAATCTGTGTTCACACTGAGTTTGGTGAGCAACTACAATGTTGTGCAAAACACTATAAAGTCCACTTCATCATTTTTTTTTATTTACTTGGTAACATTATCAGTTGGTGTTAAACATTTGATTGCCACATCCTGTAGTGGCTGGTCTAACACTACTGAGAGTTAATGGGTATTTCATAACTAATGCCTTCCTGTCATTCAATTAGTCTCAAACTGGTTTCCCTAAATTGTTACCAACTCTTCTTTTTCTCCTTTTCTTGGGTATCTTTTACATATATTTACAAATTGCCTATTTCCTTACATCCCATGTTATCCAGTTCAGTCCATGAGCACAAAAAATGTACAAAATTTTCAGCTATTTGAGTAAGCACAACCATTAAAAAAAAATGCTAAAATGACTGGAAGTTCAAATTGTTGAACAGCAGGCTACAATGGAAACATGTGTTGGCTTTCCATAAATATAGTAACAGTATTTGGAGTTTTACTTTGGCACCTGTGGCACTTCAGAAACATCATCTTTCTAATTCACAGTGTGCTACCACAGTAACTATCTAGTGGCTCAGTTTGAAGAGCACAGGAACGGGTAAGTCCTTGTCTCAGTGCCATACGCAGTGCCATGGGAACAGAATATTGGCTGATGGGCCAAAAGCAAAGACTTTAACAGCCAAGAGCTCATAAATCATAAATTTCCAGTGAAGACCTACAGACACCAGCATGTAGCAATCTCCCTGACAAAGACTGACTAGGACAGAAAGACCCTGGAAATGCACACAAAATCAGAAACCCGGGCATGAAGCAGTGAGACTAAATGCATCCTCTTTCAGGCAACAAGGGGAGTAGTACGTACTACAACTGATGCCTTGTCCAATTAACTACTTCATCAAAACTGCTACTATCAGCAATATATATATATATGTGCTATCAGCAATATATATATATATGTGTGTATATATATGTATATAAGTGTATACATATATATATGTGTATATGTATGTATATGTATATAAGTATATATATATGAACAGCTAATTGCAATACAGAAAATTATAGACGATGGAAAGATTACCAAATTTGGCTTTCAGTATCCACGACAAGTATTAACTTCAATTTTTTTTCCTAACTACTGATAGACAATGTACAACTTCACCATTGATTTTTTTATTATGTAATCATAGAAAAGGGAGTTGAAAATTACAGCCCTCCATTAGTCATCCAGTTCTTCTCTTTAAGATACCTGTCCAAAGTCTCCTTTAGAAATGTGAATAAAGAAGGTGAGATCAAAAGTTCATAACAACACCCTTTGAATGAAAGTTTCAATAGAAACAGACTAGGTAAAAACAACTTCTCCTTCAGCACAGTTTTAAACATACAAAATGAAAATTTCCCACTGGTCACAGAAGTACATGTGATTATGAGAAAACATTTTAATTACAGAAGAGACCTCTACAATTACAGACTCTAATCTACTATCTGAGCAAAAAATGGAAATGTTACATTATTCAGAGACATGAAAGGGTGGGTTTTTTACAGACTTCTTTATGACAAGGATCCCCATTGTCTTATATAACTAAGAACACATCAGGATTAGGAAATAGTAGAGCCCAACAAAAATGGCCTTGCACAATAGAACAGCTGGACCTGAACACTTTACATGCATTTGGCACATTCTTCAAGATACTTTACTTTGTACTAGTGCATAGGTTTGTTACATTTTTCAAGTCCTTGCCCTTGTTTAGCTTCATCATCGGCAAGGTTCAATGAGAGGCTAGTCTATCCTGATACTTCTCAAATGCAGTCCTGATTTGAACTAAAATACAGAGAGTTGCTGCAGAAGACAAGTAATACTAAGGTGGTAATCATTCTTGTTCTAGGTATAAGACCACATTATTTTTGTTTTCCATGGCAAATTTCTTTTGCTGTGGCAGATTTATACCTTTTCTCTCTTTAGACAACTGAGTATTTACAGCCATATGCAGGAACTCAGCTTTTGAGCAGACTCCAGAACAGGACCAACTCATTTGCAGACAATGAAGAGCTTCATAATTTAGCTGTAGGGCTTCAAAATGAATTTCTCCAAAGACACAGGTGGTCTCAACTTCCAAATACCCAAAGGCTTCTATTTCATCATGAATTGTAGAGGACTTTACAGTAATGTATGCATGTTAGGGGATTTAGAATTATAAACTTGGACATGCATGCATCAAATTATTGCAAAATCAATTAAAATTTATCTAGAAAAATTTGATCAGAGTCACTGATTTTTGCAGGTGAAAAATTAGAAGTACATGCTTTACTAACATATGGCTGGGGATTGTTCATATGAGTGAGCAGTTTCAGATAGTTCATCTGGAGCCCTAATTCCCCCATGTTCAACATTTTCATCAGAAACAGGAATTGAGGGATAATGACCTCTTGGGGGAAGGTTGATGACCCTGATTCTGCTCTCAATAACTGTCTCAGAAACCATTTATCGTGTCTTGCAAAAATACAAGTATAAGATGCACCCTGAGAATCAAAATACTATTTAACTGCTCCACTGAAGAGCTCCTTCTCCCTAGAAGACCTGATGACAGACCATTTTTTCCCCTGAGCTAAGATACCAGCTAAAACTGTGATTCTTTCTCTGTCAGAGTAAAATTAGGGGAAGGAGGTGGAGAGAAAGGGGATCACATTTTAGTTTCATTCCACTGATGCTTCCGCCTGTCAGTAAAAGATGAAGGGCTGAAATCCCATCAGTCTGGATTTGCAGATCTGAGGATGAAGAATTAGTATTTTTCTGTTTTTGCAGAAAACTCCTTGATGTATGGCTCCATTATTGAATGTTAACAGCTTCAGTTTAAATTACAAATGAGGTTCTATTAGCATAACCCGTACTTGGTTTCTATTTAAAAATATGATTTTCGCCAAAATTGTGTCAGTTGAGAACCTACATGTTTTCATTTGTGGCTACAGATAAAGGAGAGAAGCAATTTTATATTTCACTGACTTAAAATATGAGGTCTAGAATAGCAAAATATTAAAGAACAGTTTTAAGATACAATTGGTATCTCCTTCAACAGAAGGGACAAGAGGTGAATGAATGATCCTTAGGAATGAGGTAGCAAAGGCCACCATAAACAGGCACCAGAGCTGAAGGGGCAAAACCCAAAGTGTCTTTTACAATTGTCTCTCCAAAACAATTTTCTAAATAAGATTATTTTAAAAACCCTAAATTGCATTGTGGAATAACTGTTTAATTAGCTTTGGTTTCTACCATGTATGTTTTCATCAAAACACACTACACAGCAGATGGTTTCTGCTCTTATACTTTTCAACTATAGTGTTTGTGTCTTGCCCTTGAAAAGTTGTTTTTGCCTAATGTATCTCCTACTGAAGGTTTTCACACATAAAAATATGCTGGTTTTCTGACATATACATGCATCAGAATATCAGAACGCATGAAATTGTTACTCTAAATGGCCAGGTTCCAACTGCACTGTTTGCACAGTGTTATCTTCTGCAATATTACACAGTGCTTCAAGCTGTACAACAGCAAAGAGATCCAGCAGCCTGAGCCAACTATCACTGCAAACAGCCAGGCTGTTTGGGATGATTTGGTGTTGGAATGCTTATGCTGGAGTTACTGTCTGGCCAGACCAAGTCAATCTGTTTCTCTATGCCTTATGATCTCCATGTGGAATATACTGATACTTCCTGAACTACCTGTGTGCAGAAAAGGTACAGTAACCAGCATACCATAAAAATGAGATGGTATTTCTGCATTCAACCCACCCAAGTCTTAGCAGTGCTCCGCAGGGGGTTAAGGTGATAATTCATTGATGTTTGCTATAAAGTTCTTTGAAATCCTTAGACGAAATGCAGTGTATTATTAATATTATTACATGTTATGCCCCAAAGGATCTGACCATGCTTTGTTAGCTGTATACAAGAATCCCTTCATTACCATCCAAATGCTTCTACCTCTGAAACATAACTATGCAGCTGTTTGGAAATCGACAGTAATTACTTATAAACATTTACTGATCTTATATGAAGAATACTCTGTTCCACTACAAATGTATGCTTCACACCAGTTCCAGTTCCTGAACAGCTCAATGCCAGGGAACTGTAACTGCATGCAGGACACCAGGCTCTATAAAAATGTCATTTTAGCAAAAGGCATCTGCTTAGCTGGCATCTTTATTTAGCCTATCACACAGCTTTCACTCATTTATACCACAGGAAAGTTCTCTCAAATCAAAGTAATATGACTCTACCTCTCACAAAGTGGAAAATTAATGAAATTGACAGTCAGAATGGCATAAGGTCCAATTAATTGATGCTCTCAACCAATTCAGGAATTTAATCCAAAATTGTCTAGGGAAAAGAGACCTTATATAGGCTGAAGAAATGAAGATATGCTAGCAAAAACTTCCCCTTTTTTTCTTGTTTGTTTGCAACTTGAGACAAGATGCATAGCACATAGGTAGTTTTAGAACAACTATCAATACATATTTATACTTTCTAAAAAAGACTGCAACAATGAAAACATCTCTCCCTTTTCCCTATTTGAAACTTCAGGTTGCTTTTAAACTTTGAGTCAGAATAACAGTGTGATAGGAACTTGATTCACTTTCTACATGGAATGGGATTGAGCCTATGTGAAATTTTCTATTATTAAAATGCCCCTGCTGACTTAGATGCCTATGCTGTAGAAAATACTTGTTCTGTTAACTTTGATGCAGTCATTAATGTGTTTCTTGAACAGATACTCCTCAGGTTTCTATACTCAGATTCATTCACTGAACCCAGACATTCTCAGCCTGTTGGATCTCCTCAGTTTAACCCTCAAACAGGGTCAGGACAAAGTGTCATAAAATTTATACTTCAATAAAAATAGGCACAGTTCTTCAGTACTCAAATATCCTCTGTTTAGTGGCACCTTGGCTGAACTGCCCTTTACATCTTCTCAGAACTAGGGTCTTTTGGATTTTTTGTGATAATGCATAAAATTCCATTCACAACTAAACTTAAAGTCACAGAAGGATGGGAATAATACAAACCCAATCCAAATAAAGTCAGACAATCTTACAGGCTTGAAAAAATAAAGCCTATAAAACTTGTTTCAACTCCAAAAAGAGATAGCTTGCCAGCTTCGGTGAAGCTTTGTGTATTTACCAGTGAGAATCTTGGCCAGCAAGTATTGATGTAACAGTGTTTCTAAGGGAAATATTTTGTTCTTGTTTAGAACACATAACTTAGTGATACTGAGATACAAACAACGGTGAGTGTTGCTTAGTGCAAATATTAGACAGAGTAGACAGAGAAAGAGAAAATAACTAAAAATTATTAACATCAGGTTGTCTCCATTCTCTAAGCACGTTTTAGGCCAATTAGCTCTCTCTTAAAAAAACAAATCGCTTCCTCAGCCAAATTTAGATCCTAGGAGTCAGTACTTGCTGTGGTTTTACATTATTATACATGCATGCTGCTACTATGCAATACTGAACGAAATGTAGCACTTCAAATAACAGTGAAAAGATGGAACCAAGATGAAAAGATACACCTCTGGTACAAAATGTAATATTCAAAGCAAAATTATAACTGAAAGGAAAATTTAATACACCCCAATAAGGGTTAATCAGTCAACCATACGTGGAAGTACAGAACCAGTGCTTACCATGAGCAGTCCTGTGCATTTCTGAACAAGAGGACAAGTATAACTGAGACCATCTTTGAAGCATATTCAGCTCTTGTCCATAGTTTCATCACAGTGATGTTAAAAACATGTATGTAGTAAGTCTAGATAAGCCTAGCCCTTCAAGGTGATAATTCAAATACATGGCAACTAGACAAAAAAAGACATCTAATAATAAATTACACCACAATTTCTATGTCATATGCCTACATTTTAGCTAACAAGCAAATAGAGCCAGCATACATTACTTCTAATGCCTTTTAGACACATTCAACTATTCCATGGCAAGAAAGTGCTCCCACATACAGCCCTTAGCCATGAAAAGTGGGACTGAAGAAGGTGTTATGCTATTATCCTGGGTTAGCCAATGTAGTTGCCATTACTCAAGTATAGACAAGAGTTTAAATTACTAAGGAAATCTAAAATAAAATACTTCAGTACAAATGGAAAACAGCATTTCATCACAATCTCATTTAATAGAACACATTATCAATTAGTTGATAGTAGAGCAAATTGTTTCAAACTGGAAAGCCACCTAAATTCTTGCTCTTAAATTAACTACAAGTGCATTTTTGTCTGTTATATTAGCACCAGATTTTTTCAATCTTCTGTCTCAAGCTAAAAGGCAACAATGCCAGAATCTCATGATACATCCCTTTTACTACCTTACTAGAAATTAAGTAATGACATATAGTTAAAACATTTGCATTTCTTAACCTAGAACCCAAATATAAGAAGGCACCCAAAATATATTGATACTTCATAGTTAATATCAAAATGTCATTTGAAGTGCATTGTTTTAATGGTTACATACAATATCTAAGAGATATGGGAAATATCCTTTTAATAAACTTGTACATATCACCATAACCATAACAATTTTTGAAATAATTTTGTTTACTAGTGTGAAAGCAGGATGTTTTTGTCAATGTCAGTGATAGGATTTCTACCTCTTAAGTCTCAAATTATGTCACATGAGATGGAATTTATCTGTCTTAATGTTTAATAGAAAAATTAAAAGTCTAAATTTGTGCCAGTCACCTTAGGCTGTTTTTGTTGCCAGTGACAAGAAAAAGGCATCTCTAAAGAAAGAATTGTCTAATCTAAAGACAGAAATAAAAAGAGTCTTTGGGAATCCTCCCCTGGAAGTCTCCATCTCTCTTCACTGACTAAAGAAGCCTATGGTGACCAGCTCAGATTTATACCACCTATATTTTTAGTTGGCTAACATCATGGGAAATTAATCCCACTCTTGACACCCTTCTCAAATAGCATTTGGGAAAAGTAAGCATAAAATGCAGAAAACCAGAATTACCAACAAGTGTAAGAATCAAAATACACTGTCCCAGAAAAATTCAAAAAACAAGACATTCTTGTGAAAATAGCAGGGGATCTGTAAATTTGAAATGTCATGCAGCGTTTGATCTCCAAGCCAGGACAGACTCAGTCATTTCTAGAAGATTAAGAATATACAGGGAATATTTTCAGAATATGCTGACTAAGTAATATGCCTCTTCTGAGTATGAGTAAGCAGCAGTTTTCAAAAGCTTGTAATTCAGTGCAATAAGGACAGACATTCAGAGGCATGGCAAAAGACACATCTTATAACCCATTAAAGCTTCCCTTTCAAATTCTAAGTCCATGCTCAAAAGCAAAGAAGAGGTCACAGACGTTGTTTTAGACCACTTTTTTTTCCCATTTTCAGGAATCATGCACCTATCTCACAGAAACTCTTGAAGACGTTCAGGCAACAGCAAAACTGTGGGCAGAAAATGTCTGCCAAATTAATCGAAGTTAAAATTCAAAAAAGCTGACATCTGAAGAGAGAGTCCCTTTCTCCTAAGTATTTCAAAACACAAGAAAGCCCCTCAGTCACACATTCATGGAAGATAGAAGGCTATGTTGTGAAGTCTCACTGTACATTTGCCCAGGGTTTACATCTTTACATTGGCATCCTCATATGGTCTGTTCCAGAATGGCCATTTGCAAGTAACTGAAAACAGAGCTTATAATGAAATTCTTAAGTCACTTTATAGGTCTCATTGATCTCTAAAAAAACTTCAGCAAGACAGCTATTTCTATTGTGGATTAATGGAGCTCGCCTGCAAGGCTTTGCTCCTAGTTATGTCTTTTTTTTTTTTTTTTTCCCAAGCACAAAATGATACTAAAAATGTATCTTTCTTGCCAAGGATCAAGTGAAAAAGACGCTATTTTTAAACATCTAAAATCCCCATCATGTGACTGTTCACATCACGTGAAACCTGGTGCTAATTCAAAGCTAAAAGATAATTTCACAGACTTCAATGTGATTTTCATAGTTATAATCACAAGTCTTTAAATATAATTTAACACATTTTAGAAAGCTTGCAAATTTTGCCATGTCTCATTTTAGCCAAAACTTAAGTAAAATACTAAGCTGAATAACTAAATACTTCAAAATAGAAATTTTTTTTCAAAAATTAATGTCAAAAAATAGCAGAATATTTCTGATTTTGCTTACCTACAAATATCTCCAAAATCATAGAACAGCTGAGGTTGGATGGGACCTCAAAATCTCATGGAATCTAAACCCCTGATCAAGCAGGGTCAGATGCAGCAGGCTGCTTGTCCCTTTGGGTTTTGATTACCTCCATGGATGGGGATTCTACAGCCTCTTTGTCAAGCCTCTCCAGTGTTTGACCATGCTCAAGATAAGTCTTTTATATTGGAAACATGATTTATTAATCTGTATGCAGCTTGTACCCACTGCCTCCCATCCCGTCACCAGGTGTCAATGAGAGAAGTCTAGCTCTGTCTCCTTTACACCCTCCCATCAGGTATTTACTGTGAGAATGAAATGTTGCTCAGTATCTCACTGTTCAGGAGACAAGGATCTTGTGCCTAAATTAGTCCAGCCACTAACCATTCGATATCACCCAACCCACATATCATGTTTGGTGCTATAGAAAATCAGGCTAGCATCTTCAGAATTCAGAAATTATGTAGGTATATATGAATTATACAGTATCATGCCTGCACTATAAATCACGATATGACATCTGCTTGCTTGCTGACCATTTACTGGTTTTGGACACTTGAATTTTAACTTACAAAGGAATCAAAAGACTGCTCTATCACAGTATGAAGTGCATAACAAAACAGTAGTTCCCCATTAGATAATAAGTAAGGGTGTCTCACACACATTTTTTAACTCTTATAAATGGCAAAGCACTAAAAATATCTATAAGGTCTGAAACTATAGCTCACCAAGGAATTTAAGCTGCAGAAACTAGCACAGCTGCCATCATGTGCTTTCCCACACTTTTGGCTGCTGATTCCCACCCCCATCACCCTTTGTACCAGTGACAGCCCCTGGACAGCCATATGGGAGAAGGCTGGGATAAACCCAACTGAAAACAAAACCAAACAAATAATTGGCTATTTTCAGTCTGATCCAATCTCCAAATTTATGAACAGCTACAGTGCTGAGTGAGGGAGAATGACAATATGGGGAGGAGAAAAGAAGCTGGCACTGCATCTTACACACACGTGCCAGGTTAAAGTGTTCACTGAACATTTAGGCTAAAGCTAAGCAGTCAACACAAGCTACTCAGCAAGTAACACTGCTTTCCTTAGCCATTGCTTTCAGAATGAGCTGGATTGGCCTCTGGAGATGCCTGCTTCTCTCCTGAGGGTAAGCAGAATCTAGAATGACTGAGATACAGCTGCTTAGTTTCTAAGTATCTAAATTAATCAATATCTAGATGAGTAGAAAATGGTAGAAAAACAGGTTTTTGATCTTACAGCACTTCATTCCCATCAACAACTGCCATTTGGAACAAAATAATTGTAGCATAGCTTACCATCACACTAACATCAAAAGGGTATGTATTTTCTGCACGGTCCACAAATTTTTTTCCTAAACCATATTTTACATCTATAAGCAATACGTTTCAGTGATGGGTACTGTATTCCTCCCACAGGGCGTATAAATCCACAGCAGAAACATAGCCACAGTTCAGCTATAAATCACTTACATTTCTTCAGAGTCACTTTGCCACTTCGCTGTGCTGTGGGAAGGGATGGTCTTTTCTTTTTGCTCAAACTGGTCCTCCTTCCAAAAGTGTCTGTCACGTCTATGGCAGACAAGGACAAAAGGTCCTTAACTTTCACTTGGAGTTATCTAAGGGTAAAAAGGGAAAGAAACACAGTAAGTACAAGCATCTATATTGCATTTTATAGCACGGTATTACAACCATCTTTTTAAAACATACTTCAGTGTCATCCTTACACATATGTACTGCACACCAAGGAAAAAATCCCACACATTTCACATCTTTCTTTCTTTGTATGAGACATGAGAAGTAGTCACTACACCTAAAGCAGTCACCTGCTTCACTTCTGAGATTCATAATAACAAGATTGTATTACTTTGAAAAGGCAAGTGTACAAGTTAAAAGATGATTTCACATTATTGATAATTTATTTTGTACCACAGAGACACTGTGAATACTTCTGGCTGGGTTCAAGCAGGCAATCACAGTTTGTTGAGCACAGGCTCACTAGAATCCATCTTGGCTAGCCATTATTGATAAAAATTCTAATCTGAATCTTCTGTTAAAAAAAACACCTCTCTATTGCACTACATCTTACTGCTCAGAAAGTGAGGCCTGAGGTTTATGATAGATAGGTCTCATTGAAATTTCTTCATGAAAACTTAAAACTCACCACTCCATCAGAGTCAAATCTATAAATCGAATGTTAAAACTTACTGAGAAAGGAATAAAGGACAAAGGGTAACAGGTCATTTACCACTGTATTAATCCTTATCTTGAAAAGAGTGCTCCACTCTCTTGTCCAGCACAGAACACAAAACAACAGAACTAATTAGCAAAGGTTCAGAGAAGAAAACATACATGATCAAAGGCTTAAAACTGTTTCCATATATGAAGAATTCAGCATGCCACCACTATCCAGACTGGAAAAAAGCTGACTTAAGGAAGGGCATGATAGAAAACAACAGAAGTCTGTTGGACTTCTGTAAGAAGATGGAAAGACTGCACAGACATTTTATGTTCCCTATCCTTTGAACTCAAGAAAGCCTAATAAAAGCCAAGTTCAAAAGAAATATGGGAGTTTCTTCTCCACAAACTGTGTAATAGAACTGTGAACTTCTTCCTAAGGATCCTGTTTATGTAAGGAGGTTTCGTAAGTCAAGAGGAAGATGAAGGTATCCTTGGTAGAGAGCCACCACTGGAGAGAGATGACAGCCTAAGTGAACTATTGGTCTGAACCAGGGTGACCAGTCCTATCTCCTTGTATATTCACTTATGTTAATGCTAATTCAACAAATTTTATATCCATTTCACACTGATCTATTCACCACTCAAGAACGAGAATAACTGCATTAGCTACATAGGGAGTCTAGTCTTAGTTGCATTTGAAGTACAGGCTGGATCTTTTTGAACACCAAAGTAAAATCCCATGGTTCTCTGTACTTTACTATATGTTTAATAAATTTGATTGATTTTTCCAAAACACCATCACCGCTGAAAAAATAAAATAAAATCAAATGAGGTAGGAAAGTCTTACTGTAAAGCAGCAGTAGCCTTCCTCTCCCTGGTCCACAGTCCCAAAGCAGCCAGGGCAGAGGGCTACAAAGCAAGGTTCTGCTTCTCAAGTCTGTGCTGGTCTCATGGGTTTGAGTCTAACTTCATCCATGTGTTCCTACTCAGTTCAACACTTATATAAATGCAGGTCAGCATCTCCATTTCCCAAGTTTCATCTCAAAGTAAACCTTAAAAATCATATACTCTGTATTCCAATATCTTCTCTTTTGCTTTAATCTCTAGGATACAGAACTGTTTCTGATTTATTTTGGGTAAGTGCAGATCAATTAAAATTCCTTCAGGGAAGCCTTCTGAACCAGCAGAAAGTGAATGACTGTCATCAGGAACAAACACTTTTTGCTGTCATGGACTGGCATGTCACACTTTTGAGCAAAAATGATGTTAATTAATTCTATCCATACCTACCAGGTGTACCAAAGGAATATAACCAGTCCTTTCTGGTGCCTTACTAGATACAGATATTTGTGTCTGTGAACCAAGTATCCCTATATGTAGAGCTGTGCATTGGCACATTATATGAAGAAGCAGCCTGTACTAGCACAAGAAAACATAGCAAGACAGAAATAACTTTGTTCAGACATCAGTATGCAACCAAAATCCCTTTTGCAAGATGTATGAATTAATACCCTCAAATTTCACCCAAAACCCAGACATTTTCCAGTACATCTACACACATACCTATTCATTAACACTCTTTTTAGACCCTACAGTGAGAAATTTTAATAACTGGCACTTTTTTTTGGTCAGTTTGAAATACTGGATCAAAGTATGTTTACTGTTCAATCTATTCCCCTCTCTGAAAAAGAAGAGTCTGCTACAATGTTTGCTGTTCTATTTGCTTCTGCAGCTTAAATGGCTACACTGAGGATGAAAGGAAATTCACTGTACAGCATGCTAATGATCAAAGACTTATGTGCCACTGGCCTATGGCAACATTTTAGGCTACCTCTCCCTTCTATTATTTGTCCAGCTTTTCTGTTTAGAACGTTAAGGGTAGGAATATAACCAGACAGCTCAAAAGGTATCCAAGGTCTGTTTGATATCCTTCACATCACTTTGATACTAACTATAAATAAGAGCAAGCTGTACCAAACAAGAACCAAATGTCTTAGCACTGACATACGAGCAAAGACAAGCTTCTTGAAAAGTGGCAAAATATAGAGACATGGGTTCCAGGTATACTACAGAAGGTAAAATAGTGTTGCAGGATAAACCTATTGAAAACAATTTGATAGTAGCAATAACAATTCAGAATTATCATCACCACTACTTAAACACTGAGAAAGAACCACATGACAACAAGTGGGTACCTACTGGTTGTCAAATAAAAGCCTTGGTTTTTATTCTTTCCACATGTGGCTTCAAGTTACTATTAACAAGTTTACAAAATCTTCCCGTGAATATCCTCTTGACTCTCAAAGTAGTGCACATAAAGGGGGAAAAGTCGATACGCATTTATCTCACTTGCAAGCACTAGAAATCAACAGCAACCACAAAAAATCATGTAAACTAAGAATGCATTAATTTCGACCATTTTTAATATAATTTCACTTGCAGGTTAAATAAGCATTCATGCCTGCTTTAAAAAGTTATTCCATATATTCCTTAATTCAATTATAACCTGGTAGAAATCCACTTATATAAAAAATACATTAATAAGTTTTTACATGAAGAATTTCTTAGCTTATTTTTTTCATTACTGAAACAGCACAGTGATACAAGTAATATGCAATTTTAAAGACACGGATATATTTCAGAGTACACACATATTAATTTGGGATATTAAAAGCTACACTTCTGTGCAAGCTCATACCATTCCCATAAATTACCTAAGACACAAAGCAAAAGCTATGCAGCATAACATGATCTTATTAGCATAACAGTTACGGGACTTTTTTGGCAATTCATAAATATACAGCTGCATTACAAAGTTATCCCAAACAAGCACTGATAAAATACTTTATCTCTTGACTGTCGCATGTTTTCAGAGTTTACTAAAACAAAAAAACATTAGAGAAGAAGTATTTGAGGACTATACAAGGAAGTTTCTTAACTCTTTTGGGATTAATACGATATAAAATTCCATTTTTGTAGATAAACATCGTATTAATTTTACTTTAAATACCTATTCAGTGTAACTAAGTAAAAAACTAGAGTAGAATGTGGCCTGATATCATAGCATATAAAATCAAGGACTGGACTGGAGTATTGGGTTTGGTTTGGGGTAAGATTGAACAATATTTACTCTCATTTGTATAGGCTGCCTAATGTAGTATTACAGTCCTGTGTCTTTAGAACCATGTTTATCTAAAAGCCTTTACCCAGAAATCTTATCTCAAAAAACATAAAGTCCTGAAAATAATTATTGCTTTGCTAATAAATGCCAAAAATATTGCTAAGAAAGGTGTATCAAAAGAGTGACAAAAGACATAAATATATCTGTGCTGAAGTCCCTTCCAGCTGTGGTATCATCATCCTACTCTGGAAACAAGAGAATGAGTAAACAATAGATCAGCCATGATATAAATAATTAAAGCAATAAAGGTGTTATATTGCAAACTTCTCTAAATGTTCTGCTATTAACATGAATGAAGCTGTTTGGTTTGTCTGCAATTTGTGAAACCTTATTATGCTATGATCAAAAAAAACAATGATTCAGAAAACATCAGAGTTGGCACTACTTCCCTTCTCCTACATAATAAAAAGACAAAGGCAGGACAAATTATCTATGTACAGGTAAAAGGGTCTTTCTATTATGCATCAGTGCCGTGAAGATAATCAACAATCTTCCTTATATTTTTATACAGATCTCCTGCAGGACCTGATAAGACATGCTAAAATTTGTAATATTTTAAAATCTATTCCTCTCATCAGTTGTATATCAAGTTCTTCAAATCTTCTGGATTTGGATTATAATTAAGAGTTAGATAAATATTTCTTATTTCTCTTGCAGATTTAGTCAATACTTATTTAAAATTTATTGACCAGAAATACAACCTTAAACTGAATTCTAAGAGGACAGAATGGCATGAAAACAAAAGAAGGACTTACGTCTAAATATTCCTTGCATGACTACCTGTCTACCATCCCAAAGGAAATTATATATACGAGATGGATGAGAGAAGACACAGGCTAACTAGCTCTACTAGGCAATCCACCAACCAAGATATAATGCTGGATTTGGGACAAACACATGCAATACTTGGTAACCTGTTATTAAACCAGGATCCAAGCTTGGGAAGGTTAAATAGATAGTGGTAAATTTGTATAGTACTTCTTGTGGCAAATATGTCTGGGAATATTTTACTCCAGTCATCACCAGTGGGATAAGTGCCACCTCCTCTCCCCCATATTCCTTCCAGCTCTATCTGCCCTTCTCTTTCTAACATTAGGCTGTCATTCAGCACAGGGACATGCAGCAGGAGCTGAAGAAATGAATGCTGAGCAGCTCAGTGTGATTCCAGACAAGGAGCATCACACACAATTCAGCCCATTAGGGTTACACAATTAACAGCAACACCAGTGTGATGGTAGCAGGAATTCAAGTTTGGTTTTTTAATCCACTTCATTGATAACTAGTTTGGATCCCTATCACTTGAGAGAAGATTACTCATTAATGCCCAGTACTATTACGGTGATGCAGCACCCCTGTATTACTGGCAGGGGTGTAAAAGGTTTCTGCAGAGAAAGAGAGATGTGAGAAATTCTGCAAAATTTCATTTGGCTTTTTTCACCTCTATTTCTCCTTTTTCCCTTTATTTTCTCTCCCGCTATCCCTTTTGCTGAAAATTGTCCCCTTATGCAGCTCCATGAGGAACACAACACGTGCACGGAGCCAGCAGGGACAGGAAGACAAGAGGCGAGCACTCAGTGACAGCCCGGATCCCTCCTTGTCACCTTGGGCAACGCCAGAACACAGGATGGGCTTAGGCGGGATGGAGCAAGAGTCAGCGATGCTGAAGCCAAAGGTACAAGGGCATGAGGTTTTAAAAACAGATTGTGGGTGATCAAACTCTGGAGACCACAGCAGGCCAGACAATAGGAGCATATGTTTATTTCAGGGGATGATTTACATTGTTATGCAGAAGAAGGCAGAGTTTAACTAAAACTGTGAACGTGTCTGTGCTTGAGAGAAGGACCTGTTTGCTTCTGGGTGCTGTAAATAAGATTACATCCTTGGGATATCTCTAAATTCAAAATTTTTCTTCTGAACTTTGGCAGACTGGGATGTAAATAAATGTTCATTTACACTGTGGAGTTTTCTGGGAGAGTTCGATTAATTTTATTGTCATCATCATATTGGCTGACACATATTTCTCTCAAAAAGCAGTGCAAATCACTTTTTTGAGTAACTGCTATTTGTACTGTCTACTTCATTTCACACACACAGTGGTCTGGAGGTAAAGGTAAAATTTCCAGAGACTGCAGCAGCACAATGACTTAAACCACTCTAATCTGGAGCCAAAGCAGCCCTAACTTCCCTAACCTTCTTCAGCTCCACCTGCAGACTCTCACTCCTCCCTTGTGCTGACTTTAAAACAGTCCTGCAAAACAAGTGATCAACTTTTGACCAAAACATGGTCATCCTTGCTAGGGCAAGAGAGGAGTGAGGAGACACAGCATGGATAAGGTGGGATCACACAATTGTGATGTGGCATGGCTCGCTCTGCTGTGGAAGCTCAGCCTGTGTGTCCTGGGATGTAAATGTAGACTGATGAACATTTCTTCCAGTGGCAGAGGCAGGACCAGCACCACCTCTCCCCTCCCAGCACTGGCCACTGAGCTGTGCCAAGGAAAGCATGCTTGGAGCTACATGGTCAGCCATACTGGGGAACTAATCTAGATTAAAAGTAAACTGCCTAAATAAATGCTGCTTTCAAATTTATGGAGTCCACTAGACCCACAAAACACTGTGAGAACATTTTCAGAGGTATAGCAATGAGGAGAAGGAACCAAAAGGTGCTTAAGTCAGTACTAGAACTAAAGAAGAATTTACCACCCCGTGATCTGATTAGCCCATGGAGTTCAGCAGTCAAAAGCTATCAGATATCACTGCAGCCTAGCAAGCACCCTCATCCCCAGCTGCCTCCCCCTGCACTCCTCTCGAGCCGACAAAGACACTCTACAAAGCAGTGCAAAGACCCACACGGCAAATGAGATGGAAGTGCAGTCCTCAGGGCACAGGTGTAGGCTCTGTGACAAGGACAGGCTGCAGAAGGGCAGCAAGGACTATAGCATTAACACACAGCAGCTGCTGGGTTTGATTTACATGTCTTAGAGAACTGGGGCCCATTATTAGAGTGGATGTACACCAGCCTGGCATGCTTTGGTTTATTATCATTACATCTGTACAGAGGTATGGACACACTTGCGTTCAGTACCCTAAATAGTCCATTGTATTTATATTATAAACTGAAAACTAAATCAAAGTAAAAGTCTAGGTTTTGGCTGTAAGATTAAACAATTTCTTTAAATTTGCAAAAAGAAACCCTAAATTCTACTTTCTATCCCTTTTCATTTTAATGATATTTTATTCTTACAACTTATCAATTTCTTTTTCCCCAAATGACATGGCTGCACTGTATCTAATATGAAGTACCTAACTTACATATAGATCATCTACACCATTTAGAGCACACATAAAATAATTGTGGTCCATCATTCTATTAAATTATTGTCCACTTTGTAATAGTTTTGTTAATAGATACAGGAGGGCAATCATTAAATGAAAACTTAATATGAGCTATCAGTTTGTAAACAGAGTAGCAAAGTATGATATGATGGAACTCACAGTTCAAGAAATTCTGGGGTTTATATTTAATAATTTTACGTTTGCTTTTATATTAATTTTCCACACAATTAAAAACTACTAATTAAAAAGAAAAACCTTAGAAAAAATGGGGGAAAACACCTTATCTGCATTTCTCTTCCAATTCCATTTGGACAACACTATTTCCTAAATGTAGCCTATTCACTGCTGGATATGTAATTACCTTCAGTTCATAGTCTAGACATTAATGCTTTCGTAGTATTTAAGACTCCTTGTAACATGCTTGCTGCTTTAAGTAAGCAAGGCTAAATCTTGACCAGATAAATTAGCAAAGAATGCAATAAAAGCTGCAATAAAAGAACTTTATCCTCCAAACCTTCAAGTTGCTGCTAAATGAGATTTCTTTGAAATGCAGATCAGTTGAACTAGATTAGTGAATTTTAGCTCCTGTCAACATCATAACAAAATACAAATACAATTGTTCGCTGGCCTTATCTCCATGCTTCCATCTGCTGCCTTGTTATTTACTTTCCTTGATTTACTATGCAGATCTAAATAAGACACATCAAGGAGGGCTTACAACACAATGGCTTCTTAAGCTTTACATCAAGGTATTTGAAACTGAAGCCCTGAAAGGGCTGCCATCAAAGACATATCTCTAATGAACTTCCATATCAGAGAGGTTTGGTATTTAATACTGCTGTGAAAAGAAAAAGCCACAAATCAGAATGGCCTATGAAGGAAAATGTCTGCAAATCTTGATGAGATTAGCACCTACCAGAATTAATATCCCAATAAAAATGATATCTGGTTCACTGAAGAGTTAAAATTCCAACCTTTGCAAAAATGCCTAGTGTCAGAATGGGAAAACTCAGCTGACAAGGTTGAAAGGTCAGGGGGGTATTCTTTTTTCTCCACAAAATGTTCAAAATGCATTTTTTTCTGGTGGCTTGATTAAAATACTGTTGATAAACTAGCCGTGGAATGAAATAATTAACAGACGACAGCGCTACTGTGGTGCTTTCTGCAACAGCGGAATTTTACAGTATCTTTAAAAAAATGAGCAGCAAATTCATGGGAAAATAACATAATCTAAAATGACAGCATGCAACATTTCTTCATCAATTTCACTATTTCCCTTTCTCCCCCACAGCAATCTATGGCAGTGCAGGATAAAATCTTCTGTCAGTTTGCTTAAAAAAACCAATCCTTAAGTGCCATTTCTATTACATGCCACAGCCCTACTTGTGAAGTGCAATAAACAAAGAAGTTTCCTCCTCATGATTTAAACTCTCTCTACATACCTGATAAATTAAACAAATATAAACATCTTAGAAGTTTCCAAAGCCCAGGCATAACCTTGTGCAGTAAAACCCCAGTTCTTGCAGTGTGCTGTCATTTGACAGATACTTTTTTTTTTGCTGGGCATTGAAGTACATAAACAAATGATACTTTTCTTTCTTAAGAAAACATTTCAATCATTTATGTTCTTCTATAGCAAGGGCAGATCCCACAAGCATGTTCTGTACTGTGGATCAATCAGCTCCAAACCGAAGTAGACATGTTGTATGCTCCAGTGCCCGGAAATCATGCTGCAGGCTCACCAGATGATGAAAACAGAGGTATGCAGTGTAGGGGAGCCCCACATGGCACCCGCTGGCTTCTGGGCATGTCAAACTTCACAACCACCCCACAGTCAATGACAGCAAACACCTTCCCTTTACTTCTTGCCTCCAAACATGTACTTGTCTTTCTACCCTCCTTCCAAATTGCAGGCAGTCTTCCAGAAACAAAGCCCCCAAACAGAAGCAGCATCCCATGGCTGTACTGCAGAAACCACAGTTGTCTCCTTGCTGTATTTCATTTAGTACGGGATACGTTCCAGTTTTACTTACGGCCAAGAGAGGCTACTACTTTCCCTTGTTTAATGAAATGACAAAACAACAGATTTGCATATGTAGAAGCAGGTGCTGTAACAGGTTTGATGACTCTTGACCTAAAGCATGTAAAATGATTTATCAGCAACAGCTGTCCCTAAGGTATTTGGGCTCTGACGGACAGTCAAAACTTCACCATCTGCACTGCCGTGTGTTAAAAATGACAATCTGAATTAAAAGCTGGTCAACAAATCTCATATAACTAATGCCTTCCATATCCTCATCCATATGTTGAATTCCCAAGACACACAACACTTAGATTATCTATTATAAATACCAGTCTTCAAATCTAAATAAAATAAGACAATCTAGGAGAATGTGAAAAGTAAGTCTGTGGCAGTTGCTACCTAGTCACAAAACACCTACTCAAATAATACTTTGAATGTTCATACGTTTGAAATGCTTCTACGATTTCACATCACAATATAAACATATGTTCTTTCAAAGTAGCATTATATGTCTTTCAGAATTAAAAAATAGCTGTAAGTATCTATATAGGTTAATGTAGTGTCTTTCTTGAATGCCCTGACAAAAAACCTGATTGATAGCAAAACATCTCATCTGTGTGTTCTCTGCACAATGACGGCATCCCAGGGCAGTGAGGTTTGCAGTTTTTGTTCTGATTTTTCCGTGTGAAGGGGAAACGTATTTTTTTCCCCCAGACCAGAGGAAGGAACCTGAGAGTCTGAATATGACCCCTTGGTGAACACAGTGACTTGTTCTGGAGCTATGCTAGCAGAAGGTAGCACCATATGCCCCGAGCCCCAACTTGGATGCTCTTTCTACAGTCTAATGTGCTTGTCAAAAGATGTTAAAATCACAGATTTACTTTCTCTGGATATATTTTATTATTGTAGAAAGCAAAAAGAAAGGCAAATACAATGTATTATGACTTATATAGACTAGCATCCAAAATACACTTCCTTCAGTTAAAACTGTAAGATCTTTTTTTTATGAGTGAACAGTTTCTGATGTATTTCATATTACAGCAATCTTGTGCTTGATGTCAATCACAGTTATTGTAACTCTTATTGATTACAAACTACATTCTAAGCTTCAGTGTTAATAATTTTTCTTCTCATACAAATATGGAAAAATACAGGTCATTACCCGGAAATGAATGAAAATTACCAAACTTTGCTCCACTGAATTTCACTGAACTTTTAATTATTTCATTTTTTAAGATTCATAACACCAGAGATCTTACCAATTTAATACAGGCAGGAAAATTACTAAAATAAGAAAAAACTAATCCATGGAACACACACTGGAAACAAATCTAAAATAACAAATAATGTGCTTTACAGCATTTCTATAGATAACTTCAAATGTGATGGCACACATAAATTCATTTAGTTATATTTTGGTTTTTATTTTTTTGAAGAAATACAAGCATTTAAAAAGAAGTATATATATTTAAATACATGCACATACATAAATTTGCAGGCACTGCTGAAAGACAGGAGGTAGTTTATTCTCAAGTAAATAATAAAATTATCTTCCAGAATTTTTTAAGACTCAAATATCTTTCAAACAGTTACAATTTCTTGCAAAAACAATGAAGATTCAGAAAAAAATAAGTACGATTTATTTACTCACTAGATTGTAACTGTCTGTCGAGAGATACAGTGATCCCCTCAAGAGCATAAATATTTAGACAAATTTTAAAATGTGTATTATATACTTGACAGAAGGTATTTACATGACAGCCCAGAGCTTAAGCAATCTGATATGAAATATTTCCCCATAAAACAAAGTCAAGTTAGAAAAAAACGTGCAGCTCAGCCGCATAAAGAGGCTTGAGATTAAAAACATAAGCATTTAGAAAGAGATTAGCCATATAAGTGTTTGCGTCAAAATTGCGATAACCTTCATCCTACTTCCCAATTCAGTGGATCCCATGCATGAGTTTATGAAAACAGAAGATGAGCGGCACACAGCATTTACTCTGTCTCTTCCCTTACTAAGCTCTTTAATTGCCTGCTCGTTATCCGCTGCCCTCTGCTCCCGGCGGTGCCGCATCCCAGGCGGGCGGCGAGGCCGCGGCACGGCCGGGACGCCCGTCTCACCCACCGCGTGGGGAAGGCCAGGGGCTGGGCTGGAAACCTCCCCTCTCCTGCCTCATGGAACGGTGGAAGCCCAGCTCCCTGAGCTGCCCTGACAAGGTGATGTCCAAGAGAGACAGAGATTGGTAAAAGGCGTAAACAAAGCCTCGCAGACCTTGCTGGCGAGGGTGGACTCCTGCCATCTCCCTGAAACACAGCACGGCTCTTCCCTACACAGATCCTGTGGAAGCTGAGGGCTCATTTGTAACTTCATGGCCTACCGTAATTCATCTTGGTGGTAATTAAACAAACTACGTATTTCGAGACCAGATATTTTGTCACGGAGTTTGGCAGTAACACACATATTCATCAAGGACAGCTCTGAAACACCACCATGACTCAGGAGAATCCTTCCTTCCTCCCTCCACGAAGACCATGAAGAGTGAGACTTGGGACCTAAACACAGCCAAAACAAACTGCCAGCACATGAGAAACAGGTACAGAAAAATATGGTAAATAAACTTAAAGGCATAATCTCCCACCGTATTGTGTTCTTTTCAAAAGGCACATGAGCTTAGGAAGGAACACTGAGCTGGCTCAATGCAGCCACTGGGCACTTCATAATCATGAACTGCTGCCACCAAGCAGCAACTTTCCAGAAGAAAGGTGTGAAAGATTTGTAAGAATACATGTATCAAAAAGCTATCATGTGAGCATATCGTTGTGAGGACCTTTTACACTCTTGTCAAGGAAAACATGTAGCTCAGGAGAACTGTATCGATTAAAAGAAGATTCAAAAACAAAGACCAAAGGGTTTAACAAGGAGCAAACCCAGAGTCAAACACTAAATTGGAAATGCCTGGTGAAAGAAATTAGGTTTGAACCATTTTTACTTGCTTTCCTGCAATACCAAAATCAGATTCATCCTACCTAACTTTAAACATCTACACAGGATATAACCTCTACCTAACACAGTGCTCCTAGCAGAGCCTGTGGCTTTCCTCTGTATGGGAAGGCAGGGAGAGGGGCTCTTCCAGCTCAGGAGCATTAGCAAAGCACCTGATCTCTGAATGGATGAATCCTGACACTGTTAGGATGAATCACAAGAGAGAGTGGACTGTAAGTTATTTGGAAGAGAAGAGGAATTGGTGGATACTTTTCCAAACATAATGCAACTTGATTATGAAAAAAATTCAACTTTAATTAATAGCAAAAGATTCTTGTAGTCCAGATTGTACATCAAGTTTTACAATGGATATCTCCATAGAGGAACACTGATTTATTTTCTCCCTTGTATTTCAGACTGTTTAAGTGTCTGTTATTGAATTCTGTCAACTTAAGGGTATTTGCTAAATTAGTTTAGATACAGAACCAAACGTTTTGCTATATTTGGCTATATCTTTCAACACCTGAGTAAATTAAAAGCTAGGAAATGAGGGTGAAAAAATGCTGAGGATATTTGTTTTTAAAGCCCCAAAACAAAAATCAAAATCCCAGCACATATGGACATCACGTATTTGTGGACTATAACAAACAACAGTTGTCAAAGAAATTATTTCCTTTTCTACTCTCCTTTCAAATTATAAAGCATGAAAACTGTTGTCTTTTGTAAAAATATGTGTGTCTTATGATGTACACAGAATTATTTGTTTCCACAGACTTATTTACTTAATATATTAAGTAGCTCAGAGAGGTAATCTTTATGTTTGCAGCACATAAAATATTGATTATTAATATTTTGTAATAAAATAAGGTGACAACTAGTAAATTTTCAGGTATAATCTCTCCACTAAAGTCTATTTCCTTTTTGTTTACATACAATAATTCTCTTTTAAAACTTAAAAGTGCAATCTTAAAAGTGGAAAAATACAATTACAAAATGTTCTTTATTTGCAATTAAATTCCAAGGTTGCAGAACACTGTATCTGTCCCAATTTTAGAGAACTGCTTAAGGCATCTGCCAACCAAGTTTCAAGAGGATTAGCTGTAATGAAAATGCAATATATGTAAATACAACCACGTATTTAAATGTCAACTATTTCAAACACAATAGAAAAATTACAAATTCAAAGTTATCTTTTCAAACATAATTCTATCAACTCCTTTCATGAAAGATAAAAACTCGGAAACAGCATTTTTATACTGTACAAAACACACAATATGGCAACATATTTACTAAGCCTTCTTAATGTTTCTCATTATTGAACTGAATGTGTTTTCTCTATGAACACACAACATACCCTATCTTTAACACCAATTTCACATACTTCAGATTCACCTTGTCGATTCAGAAGAATCTTGTTCCTTGTGCTAAAGCCAACAAAAGTAAGGTAAAGTAAAACGTTTAAAAAGCACATTTTCCTCTGTGCTCTTTGGGTATCTTGTTTACTTGACATGATGTACAATATTAGCACAGGAGAAAGAATACAATTACAAAAGAAAACAAAATCATGCAGCTAAAACTCTCCTGACTTCAGACACATTTTTCTCATCTCTGGATGTGGTACAACCTTGCTGTGAACTATTAGCTTTCCAGTACTTAGAGACAGACGGTTTCATACTGCTCAACAGAGATTACTGCTGTCTATCTAAATAGGGCTTACAGTGGCATCAGCATATTTTATTAACTCAGAACCATAAATCCTATTCTTATGTGCTTTCAAAGACCAATACTCCTAGGGTCAGTTAAATTTACAACAGAGTGGCACCTACAAGAAAGAAGCTTCACAGTAGGGATATGCTGCTTTCCCCTTGGAAATTCTTATATCGATTGAAAGTTTAATAAACAACACTTCATCACTGAGACCAAACAACAGTTTTCCAAGCAGATTTTTAGCTCATTGCAATGTTACACAGTACCCCAATATAGTTTATAATGCCTAACAACAGAGGTTTTCTTCATGTTTCAAAATTCTCCATTCTTGGCATGATGAGCTGATCTTAACTTCTGCTCTTCTGTGAAGCTTTATTTATAAACACAGGCTGTTATCAAGGTTCTAAAATTTGGGGATTTGATTTAAAAGTAATAAACCAATTTTAGTCAACATCTTCTTGCATTGCAGACTCTGTTTACTACTTTATCTTTTATTGTAACACAACATTATTCACTAGAACTTCACTCTCAAGTAACAATATAACAATTCAATGTTATCACAGCTATGAAAAGAAAAACTGAGCTTTGAAGCTGCTTGATTTTGTCCTATCAAAACTGCCGTCTTGTACTGATTGCAGAATCTACTTAATTTGGTATTTTGTAACAAAAAAGTAAAGAGACTACAAAGAGTAAACAGTCAGAAGTAAATATTTTGATCAACCTAATTCACTTTAAAAAAAAACCCACCAAAACTCCTGCTGTTCCTCTTTAGAAAAATACCTTGGCATTTAAAGACAAAATAAGAGCATGTGTTTACATCAGATAGAAATAGACTTGTTTACATCAGATAGAAATAAATCCTTCCTAAATGTAGAGAGTATAAAGTTTTCATTTGATAGTCTGTGAATAATATTTAAGGAAATGCTTAAAACACTTAGCAAATCTTTTGACTATTTAGCAGCCTCACCAATATAGCTGCTTCGACACCATGCTGATGTGCATCATATACAGACTTCTGGAAACGCATCAGCAACTCAACACAAGCATGCAACTTTAGCATATAGAGAGGAACAGCATGCAATTATACTGCATGTAACAAGGTAGGTGTTGCAGGATTATATGGTGCATCACTAGGAAATTGGGGAAATGCTGAGTAAAAAACATTGATGATTTGCATGATGTTCATGCCAGCAAAAGTATGGTTTAGAAAAAAATAATAAAGTAGTTGGCTGTCAAAAAACCCCAAAAACCCAGAAGTATGCATGCTATATTATTTAAGGATTAAGACTTCTAATAATAAGAAATTCAGCTAGCCAAGTAGAATTACACGGAAGCCCCTTTCTTCAAATGCATTCCAGCCTGCATCTACATGAATACCATGCTGACTTTGAGCCAGCAGTCACAACCTCTGCTTTCTCACATCTCAAACTTGGTTCTTCATAGGTTCTTCAGTTCAGAGATTTCCCAGTTGGGCAACCCCCACTTTGCCAGCTGTTTTGCAAGAACACCATCCTTAGAGACACTGCTCACAGCACTGCAGGTGATCCTTTAAGGCCAATCAGTGGTCACAGAATTCTTTCTTAAGATGGGGCTAATGGTTTAACAGCTCACTAATACCACAAAGGGAATACTTCCCACCTCTTCTCTCTCTGCCTTTCCACATCAGCCACTGGCTCCCACTGCTTACCTTATAAAGTCTACAGCAATCTCAGATCCCTCTGTGAGACAATTCAGTTCACAGAAAAGGAAGAAAGCCTGCACAGGCTTCTGCTAAATTTGTTTTTCACTGTTTTGCTAAGTTAACTTGATGCAGAGAAGGGTCTGCTGAGCTCCAGATGAAGCCCAAGAGGGGTCACAAGCCCACATACATGAGCCCACAGATGTGAGAAGAGGGAAGAGGATGGTGGGCTGAAGGCAGTGGACATGGGGAAAACCCTTCTCTTAAAAATTGGCATCAGCGTATTGTAAGAGATTAGCTATCTGTGAAAACTACAGCTCCACTCCAAAACTGACTGTCTCCAGTTCAGTTCCCACAATGAACCTATTTCTAGTTTATCCATACATTACCTCTTTACTTTCTCAAAAACAGGAATTTTTTTTCTTCCAAAGACCCTAGCTCAGACTTGCTTCTCAGAAAATACTTGGGTCCACTGTCTGTATATATGATCAGAGCACTGGCTATCCAGTACCTCCAACAACTAATGCAATCCTGGCCAAACAAACCCAGATTCACATTTCTTCCCACCCTCATGATGATCCCTAGCTAAGATAGTCTGAGAGTTACAGTCAAATTGCTACTCAATCTGTCTCATAGTAAAATCTAAATTTATATGCCACTTCCTTCCAGTTTACACAATGGAAATGAGAGCTGGGTTTGTAAGTTATTTGTTTGTTTGTACTTAGAAGAGGTGGGGAGGAAACAGAGAACAATAAAAGGAAAAAAAGAGCATTTTACTGAGTCATCATGTGTCCCATATGACTGTTCCTGGATTTGCCAAATAGATTTACTTACAGTTGTATGTACTCTGCTCTTATGCTCACTTTCAGTCTGTACTAAAGCAAATTGCAAAAAACATGGCGGGGGGACATAAAAGTGCTTTGTCAGTAGCGTGAGCAAAGGTTACCGCAAACCAAAACACGCAACACCGAGAACACTTAAACAATTTTAATGACTTTTTGCAAGAAAGGTCTTGCACTTCCTGAAAGTAAAAGACAAAGAGCTTAAGCAGAGAGATGGCATTTTGGTAGATATTTGGAGAACTAAGCATCATTTGGTCCTGCTGATAAACTGCAAGCAAGATTCACAGGTAGACATTAACTAAAGGTCATCCTTTAAGTCATGGAGGCCAAAGATGTCAGCGGAGAACAGATGGGGACAAAAAAATTATAAAAGTAGTAGAACCTGGTTTAGCTGGTGACATTCAGAGGTTTCCAAGCTGCTACATAGCTCTGAATTAATGATGACTAAGCATTTCATCAACAATTTGAAAAACAGTTGTTCAATCTTTCAACGTTTGAAACTAAGCTTTAAGGTTTTAAGAACACAGTACTTTTTCCACGGACTTTCCAACTCAATCCTTGAATACAACCACTTTTTTTTTTAGGGAATAGTGGCTTTTGAGAATTATTTATTATCAAGCTAAAATCCTATGCTGCCAAGTGCAAGATCCTCCAATAGACACTACATACTGTATATTGCCAAATAATCTGCAGGAGGCAGGTCCAGATCCAGACTCATATCCAGCTGCTGGTGCATGTTTCTTGGTTGCAAAACCAACTGATTACTTAGTCCTTTTTGATTCTCCCTACTCACGACAAAACAGGCGATTTTTTACCCACAGCAAATATCCATAGTTCTTCTACAGAAGCATCTGTATTCTCCCCTTGACAGCTGAGTGAGTTCACTATTAAAGGCACTACCTGTGGTACTTGGAGGATGTGGATATAACATCTAAAAAAGTATAAGATACTATCCTGAGCATAAGTACATTTTCAATCAAATTAAGGCATTATGGAAATTTAAACTTCAATATGATAACATTAGTGATTCACACAAACTCCAATGCCTTACATGATAATTGGAGAGAATTTTGTCCAGAGGAAAGTGTCCAAGTTTATTCTTTCATTTTACCACAATACTGAAGGATCTCTCCTATCACGCAACCATCTTACTTGTTTAGCCTCTGAAATCCTGGAACTGCAAGAACTACCTAGAAGATGGCTCTGCAGAAGATCTCAGTGCACCAGCTCTGTGGGTGACTCCAGGTGCAATCCTATTGCAGTTCAAGTTTACCTCCGAGCCCAGTCCTTCCTGACCTCCATCCTTCCCAGCCTGCTCCCTTCCATGTTTACTGGCCTGCTGGCTGGACCGTTTCAGAGCAGCATGAATCAGCAGGAAACTAACAACACAACTAAACTACAAAAATTATAGCATATTTATCAAATTAGCATGCTGAAAAGATTTAGAGAAATCTAAAGCATACTGGAGTTGATGCACAGAGATTACAGTGAAGTGAGACAGTATCACAGGGTTTACTGAAAATTTATCTTAATCTCTGGTTTCTCTTCTGCAATTTTTCATTATTTTAAATTTACAGAAGTATCTCTGAGATCCTCCCCCTGAGGATTCTTCCTACTTCTTTCCTAGTTTCAGTCCTTCAAATGTTGCCCCGCCTTTTGTATCTCCTTCAGAAAGAAGGGCAGCTTTCACATGGTACAAGTCACTGCTCTCCCACTTTCATTCCTTCTGTTCATATTCTTTATTATTATGTTTAACAGAAAGAAGGAACACTACAGGTTCCTATTGAACAAAGAGATTTACAACAAAAATAGAAAACTGAGATGGCATTAAGGCACTGGAGTTTATAGCTAGCTGCGGGAGACAAGAGCACAAGAACACCTGGGAAAAGTAAGGTATGATATTTAATGCCAAGGGAGTACTCTCTCAAAATCTTAAAACTTCTCCTTTCTGCTGCCCACAGTACTCAGCACTCAGACCTTCTACTGTAAAATATTTAATAGGTGTGTCAAGAAGCTCTACATAGATACAAGGGATTTTATTATAAGCCAATAAGATCTAAAAATACGCCATTTCTCTTGTAAGAATGATTTTTTTACTAGCTTATACCTTTTTAGTTTAGATCAACAATATTTTTGCTACTGGGATTCATTGTGGCATTGCCAGTTGTGAAAATGTTATTACAAATATTTTCATACCAGCTTTCATACATTCCATGTATGAACTTCATGCCTTAAAAAAGTATGTGTATTTCATATCAGAGATGGAATAAGATTCAAAAATGTATCTGAAGTGTTCGACCTACGGACAAGGTTTTTAAAAATATCAAAAATAATGAACACTTTGTACATTCTGATGCCTCTGAATTTTACATGAGTTCCTAAAAGCGTGTGATAATACTGTTTGAAATGACTGAATTAATTTTACTGTCCCGTTCTGATTCTGAAAGGCGACACTTGTAACATTCTTTAAATAACTGGGACCGAGACAGAGATGACAGTGGTGATTTTTCACAGAAAAGAGAACCTAACTTTGTTACAAGGAATAAGGAGGGACATGGAAAGCCAGCCAAGAGCTGGAAATAAGGGAAAGGTTGTGCAAGTCCGCACCAAGCTGGAAGGGCCATCCTCAGTGCTAAGGCAAACAAAATCTGAGTTTACAGTATAGGATGACTACACAGCTGGCATCAAACCAAAAACCATGGCTGCATAGTTAAGAATCTTAACTGGGTTTGACTTGTATTCTATACTGAAGTTTTAGGGAAGTTACACAAATTTGTCAGTCTTGAGAGTATTGTAACAACTAGAAATTCCTTATGAATGAATAATGCATGTTAAAGACCTTTGCCCAGAAGGAAGGTGCTAACATAAAAGCACAGGAGAGGTGGAAAAGGTAAGCACCTCTTGTCAGAGGAAGAGTCCTGTCTCATCCCTCCCAGCACCTACCTTCTCCATAGTTGTCCATTTCATTGCCAGTACCAACAGAGGCACAGGATAAAAGAAAGCAAGAACTTTGATGGCATTTCCCAGAGCTGCTCACATTCATGAGGCCCCAGTGCCCTGGACTGGAAGGCAACACCTACAAAACAAACTGCTGTGAACATGGAATTCCCAGCTAGAACACTACTTCAAAAACTTAAGTATGAAGGATGAAAAAGCTGGAGAAGCACTCAGCTACTCAGTTTAAACTAGAATTCTGTTTTCCTTTTTTTCGCCACATAGTGTTTTCACCTAAAGCACGGTGTTAAGTCCCTCTGAATAAACCTAGTTTAATATTAAGCATATTCAATATTGAGGGCAAGCTCGATGGGAGTGAAAAGGACACACTTATCCTAACTACTCAGAGAAAGTAGTGTATGGAGACAATACCAGGAATGCTTGGGGACAACAGGACAGAAACAGCCTCTTACAGGGAACAAATTACTAAGACAGGGACAGCTACACCTGAAAATATCATACAGAGGTACCAAAAGAGCAGTTAATAGATTCCTTGCCTTTGTAACACAGGCTTTGTATTACCTAAAACAATTCTTGTAGCCATCAATGATTTTACAGTATCTAGCAAGTTACACTTAGACTGTGATTTATTAACCAGTTTTGCTTACGATAATTTAATAGGCATTTTAAAAATCTAGGCTCAGACCTTCTCCACTGGATAGAAAAACATACAAAATATTTAATGAAATAGAGTAACTACACACTCCATTAAGCACATAATATTTTAACTATATGCTATGTGATCAGGCTACTAAGTGGAACCATCATGTCTATGCCTGCCTATTTGAAGTTCCCATATTTTAATGTTCAACAATAACATTTCATCTATTTATCTTCTTATGTCAGTTTCACATATAAAATTTCATATAGTTTACAACTGAGCAAACAGAATGTATAATATACAAAAAAAAATCAGCATTAAATTTCAAACAGATGATTGGCAGATGACCAATTTGCCATTATAACATCAGTACCAAGGTTGTACCTAACCTTAAGGACCAAGCCCTCAAGAAGAATAAATGGCATCTAAAATCATGGGTGTTTTGTTCCTTGAGGACATTCAGAGCAAATCTGGCAATGGTCCTATGCTGACAAAAGAAACAATTCAGCTAAAAAGTGGTAATGAAAAAAACCCCACAAGAGGCAGCAAACACAATCTCTCAAGAGCAGATCAAACTCAGCAGCTGAACAGAAGGCAGCAGAGGATGAACTGATTTGAGAATAAGAAATCATGAGGTCCAGAGATAGCTGTTACTAATTATGTCTCTTAAGAGACAGAAGCTTTATGTCCTGTTGGAGGACTCCAGAAGTCTGCTTTCTCCATTCATGTTAGATATCAGCATTCTGTTAACTGGCTGAAATAGCCTGGTGTTGCTATATTCAGTAACCAAAAAAAAAAAAAAGAATAGTGGCCATTTTCTTTGGGGTCAATGCAGATGCACAGTCCTATACAGAAAGGGGAGAGGGTTGGGAAGGGAGGATTGAGATTCTGCCACACACTCTATTTACTGCTGCCATCCTGTTTTCACAGGGGAGAGCAGTATTCATTAGGGGCTATGTACATTTTCTTTCTTCTCTTTGCTACTGATGCTGACACACAGAGAGATTCCACAAGAAATGACAGCACTCTGTTAATTATCAAAGGACACCCTGGGATGAAATGGTGCTGGTACATACTGTACCCTGCACCTTCCTGAGCTGTAGTGCTGTGCTCTACAAGTAAAGCTTATGCTGCTTCCAGCCTTCAGAATTTTTCAAAATAATATGAGAATGCTAAAGGTTACCTATTAGCCACTGGAATTTCTCATGGTGTGCACTCCACAGGTATTTTCGCACTCTGAGAAATGCCTTATTACTTGAGAGCAGAGAAATTTTCTCCTTTGCAGGGCCAGTAGAATATTCTTTCATGGAGCAAGTGAGAACGCCAAGAAGGGCTTCCCAGGTTGCAATTTGAAAACCTCTGAACCACAGAGAAATACACAACTTCAAAAACCCAGAAGTACATGGGAAAGTCAGGCAAAAACAAATGCAGAATACAATAATTATTATATTTATATATATATATATAAACTATACATGTTTCAGTTGAATGACAGTCCACATGTACACTCACACTGTGAATGTCCCCAAGCCATTAAGATTCTGCAATAAATTCCCTAGCAGATGACTTCAGAGGTCTCCAGGCAAACTGCAATGCCTTCAGTGTCTCAGACACCACAAAATGCCTGATGAAGATGTGCATACAGAATAACAGAACACGCTGAGCTGGAAGGGAGCCATTAGGATCATCCCAGCCCAACTCCTGGCCCTGCACAAGCCAGACTCAAGAATCACACCATGTGCCTGAGAGCAGTGTCCAAATGCTTCTTGAACTCTGTCAGGCTGGTGCTGTGACCCCTTCCCTGAGGAGCCTGTTCCAGTGCCCAGACACCCTCTGGGTGAGGAACCTTTTTCTGATATCCAACCTCAACCTTCCAGACACAGCTTAATGCCATTCCCTCTGGTCCTTTCAGTGGGCATCACAGAGAAGAGATCTGTGTTCGCCCCTCCTCTTCCTCTTGTAAGTTGTAGACTGCAATGCATCTCCTCCAGGCTGAACAAACCAAGTGACCTCATCAATGGCTTCATATGGCTTTTCCTTCTAGGCCCTTCACAATCTTCTGGCCCTCCTTTGGACCCTCTCTAATTGCTATGTATCTATTTTATATTGTGGCTCCCAAAACTGCACACAGAACTCGAGGTTCACCAAGTTAAAAGATCCTGCTTTGGCCATTCATCAATATCTATGAAGAGGGCAGCAAATCTGGAGAAACCTTTAATCCTTTCAGCAGTAGTGTGGAAGCTCTGTCTATGCTAATAAACCAAAAGGACCGAGACACAGACTCAGGTGCTGAATCTGTGAATACAAAAACATGGTACTGGATTGTGCTGCTCTGATGTCAAGTGTCTCAATGAGGAAACTTGCAGGTCTGAAGTTTAGGAGGGAAAACAGAGATTAAGATAAAATGTGGCCACAACTGTAGAAGTTTCCCTGTACACATACCCAGACTTAAAAAAATGTGTGTGGAAAATACAGAGCTTCAATTATCCCAGATTTCTTGCACCTTCATGGAAAGGTGGAGCTACACGCAGGCAGTTAGGAGGTTACAAGGCAGTCCCATGGAGCTGTGCATTGCTAGGTTTAAGTCAAAGCAGCCACCAGAAAAATGTCTTAACAAGCCTAACAAAGCTTTTGATGAACCTGGAAAAGGGCAGAAAATGGAGGCTTACTCCTTTGGTGAGCATGAGCAGACGTGTGACAGATGGGCTTTCACAGAGCTGAGGGAGCAGACACTGGAACTGGTAACAAACAAACACATTAAATGTCAAACTTCCCTCTCTGGAATTTACAGGGACTGGTCTAACTGAATGAAAGAGTAATGTTCTCACTTGTACTCATAAAACACTCACGAAGCTCTTAGAAGTCTTCAGCACCCACACAGTGACAGTGGAGTATTTTGGGAAAGTGGCAAAAGTCAAAAAGACTGATCTGTCAGGCGTCACTGTCTGACTGGGCTAGGAACTGGAGGAGTATTGTCCTGTGGCCTCACACTGCCACCATAGCAAAAGTTTTCTGTAGTTTGAGAAACAATAGCCAGCCAGCTGAAAGGATACAGAGTGGGAGAGCTCACAGAGGGGAGACATACTTAGTGTTAGGTGATGTGTGGCACAAGGCATCACAGAGGTTAGCTGGAAAGTGTATTGTCAGAAAAAGAAAGCACAGACTAGAATCTGTTCACAGACAAAAGAACTCTCACAAATTGAGAGGTAATAGTTTCTCCAGTGAGCCCAAGGATTTGCAGTAATGTAATTTTTGTTTCAAGTGTTCACCTTGGGACCCAGATGCTTGGAAAGAGACTGAGACATTTGGAGAGATTCAGGTTTTGCACCTTTGTGGCACCCCTTATCAAGGAAACAATTGTAAAAGTAAATGAAAAAAGGCACACAGGGACACAAGTTAACAGCAATGACTATCACCACCATGATGAAAACTACAAGGGTGACAGACAGGACATTAGGAAGAACCCTGAAATGAATACAGTTACCATCTGAGAAGAAAGTAAATTATTAATGAGAGGTCAGATTTCTAACTATATGACAGTATGCACCTACAATACAAAAAAGCTACAGACCACATATTGAATATCCATACAAATGCTGTCTAAATCCATATGAATTTCAGACAGGAATAGAGTGCCAAAACATCCTTTCTTCTGTCAAAAAACAACATCTGTATAATGCACTCTACTGGGGTGTCCTGCAATTGGCTGTAAGTTACCTGGGATGAAATCTTCATTTGTCCAAGAATTGAAGAAAGAGGAAATACCTAATAGGAGGACACTGACAGATGTCTGGAGCCATGATGAATTTATCATCATAGGAATGGACAATGCAGATTGCCCAGAAGATTATATGACATTTACAGAGACTAGTAAGAATGTTCTGTCAACTGCCTTTGCCTCTGACCCTGTTAGAGTACAGGCTTCCAACATGTAAAGGGATGAAATCCGAAACAGGTGACATCAACAGTCTCATTTACAAAATGAAACTCCAATGATGCAACTGACCACTCTCCTGAACACAGCAACTGCTTCCAAGTATGAGAAGCTATGAGGGACACAGAGCAAGTCTTCTCCCTGAGCCTGCTGTTACTTGCCAAGTCCTCCTGGTGGCAGAAGGAGAGTAGGCTGGAGCAGAATCCTGGCTCTAAAATTACCCCAAAGTGGCCACTCTCATGCAAAATGTCCATTCATCAGGCTTTATCATGTTTCTACTTCTTTATTAAGGGGAAGTTTAAAATAGTTTGTGACCTACTGAAGTAGGTTCTTGAAATCACTCTGGTCCCTGATGCAGGAGTAAGACAGGTGAACCCAATATGATCAACAATTGGACAACATTGTCAAGCTGTGATTACCTTACACACATCCATGGGTAAAAAAATAATTATATTGGAGAGGTAAATAGGAAGATCTTTTCTTACCACAGGGCCAAAAGGCTGAAAAATCACTCTTGCATCATTAGCAGGTTTTTCACCTCAATAATGCAAACTGTTCCTGAAGAGATTTCTGTATCGACCAGATCAATACAAACTGACACGGTGATAGCTGAAGCAGAAGCCTTTATAAAGGAGATATGTATATGAATTTGAAAGAGATTTCTCAAATAATAGGATAATATATAAATATGCTTACCACATAAATGCAAATAAAAGACATTGTGAAAGGCCTTTTTGACAACCTAAATGATCCTGTGATTCTGTGAAATGCCTCAACAGGGAATATATCTAATCGCTTCACAGTAGCAAGGTATTTTATTCAAAATTTTCATTTCAGACATTAACCAAACAACAACTCATACAAGGACATGGCTTTAAGTTCACAGTTTATTGCATTATATTACTCTATTTGTCTCTGCATTTCCTTTTTTCACATAAACATCTCTCTCCGTTGCTTTTCTTTTTTAAATTCACATACTTAACTAGTGTTCGATGATGAGGCCTAAGAGGAAGCTCTCACATGAAATCATAAAGTCTTTCACGTTTAAAATTAAAACAGCAGAAAATTTAAGTAAATTACTGAATTAAAAGCCAGAGATAAAAACAAAATTCCAAAATTTCCTCTCAGAAAAACAAAACCACCAAAGTTTTAGGACACCGTGTTATTTTAAAAAATCAAAACTGAAAACTGCAGAGCAGCATACTGTTAATTATGTCAATCTGCATTCAATTCAAGAAAGATTAATGCTGTCTCACATTGATGTTATTATGTTAGAAAATAGTGCTAGTGAAAGGTAAGTCTCTCAAGTCAACATTAATAGTAAAGCTATAGCTAAATGAGAGACTTAAATAATTCATTACAAGAGGCCCGATTCTGCATTATTTCTGTATTATTTTAAAATTGCAAGTTACTCTCATGGATACCTGGTATTTGAATATTCTTATGACTTTGAAAACTTTTTTGAGCAGTATGTCGTTGTCTTGGTATTAAGAATTAAAGTATCTGAAAGTTCAGGGTTCCCATCTCCATGACCACACTCAAAACACATCTAGATTTTTAATCTGCAACACTGTTAGCTTATCTTGTAAAACCTTCTCTTAAATAAAAATCATGCTTCTTTTCAAATAGAGGTTGAAAAAATAAGATTCCTCCAAATGAAAGTAAGTGGAATTAGATACAGAATTAATTTTTTTTTTTGTAAATAATTCAATGCATGTTTTGTCAGCATATAAATCCTGTGCTTGATAGTAAGAACATTTTTGATACTAAAATTTTTTTGCATTTCATGATCAAAATGTACATGCACCATATTGAAATTCAAACCATTTTAAATGCTTTAAAATACTTACCTTCATCAGCATACAACTTAATAATTTTGGTAGAGAGACTTCAATAAAGTTTTATTCAAATCACATGGTAAGAAAATGTCATTTTATTTCATACACAGTAACCAAAAGGTTTACTGGAGGATCAAAATCATTATTTTGCATTTCTAAATGGAAGATGATATCCCTATACAGCCAAAAAACAGTATTTTCTTTCCTCAAATAATAAGCCTAGCCTTTAAAAAGTTGTTTAACATTGTAGCCCATACAATAAAACGATTCTGCATTCAGTTTAGAGAACCCAAACCTTTGTTTCAGTCCTCCTTCAGGCCAAAGAGGTGCGGAAGTCCCCGAGGAACAGCTAGATACCATTTTACCCAGCAAAGTACAACTCCCCTTCCCTGCCTCCCCTGTGACTCCCAGAGCTCTGCCTGCTCGAGCAGAGTCCAGAGCTGCAGGAAGGCAGCAGCAGCCCCTGCAGCAGAGGTGACCACAACCAGTCCCTCGCAGCCCTCTCTGCCAGCTGCTCCCGAAGCCCCGGACCGTGCCAGCTCCGAGTGCCAGCTCCCGCTGCAGTGTCCCTTGCTGCCACCTGAGAAGGCAGGGACCCTGCCTGCCAGCCACTGCCAGACCTGTCCTTGGCCCAGGGATGCGCTTCCCAGCACAAAAGGGCACCTGCTGGAGGGGCTGCCACCAGCATCCATGTATCAACCGCTTTTACACCATCTGAATCTAGTAACACACAAAGATAGATGATATTTGTGGATACTGGAGATAAGGAGTTTACATGCTGAAAGTCATAAAAAGCTTTGAAACAAGCAGCCAACGTGGTTTTTTTGTAGTATTGTTCTATATCAGAAACCAGTACCTACCAAAGCAGATTGTTAAGGAAGGTTACTTTATGTGCTCTTTGAACCATGGATAAAGCAAAACTTAACATCATGCAAAAATTCAGTGCCATAGATATACAGAAACAGAAATATAAAACAATCAGATTGTGTCTCAAACTGTTTAAAATAAAAGGTTATACTGATAGAATGTACCATATGCAGTATTGAGTTATCTCTAAGTAATGTTGGTCAAGTTCAATTAAGTAGAACACATAATTTCAGTGAGCTGCAATCATCATTGTTCCAAATTAGCATAAGTACAATATTAATTACGCATTCCTAGAAAGCAAGACGAATTAGGTGTAAAGGGGGATATGAAATATCCGTGATTAAAAAAACTCCCTGCAAATCATCTGCAACACTGTTATTATAGGCTAATTTTTTTTCTTAATTTGACATGTTAAAGCTTCCTTCCTACCATATGTGTGAGACACTGAAGAATTTTCAGACCGATATATCATAGTATGACAAGACCATCACGTTAGGCAACTAAGCATGTCTCTTTTGCCACCCGCCATTTCTGTCAGCTCTCCTGAGCAGTTCAGTAAATCTTCCAGTAGAAAATGATAACATGCCACCATTTATGTTCAAATGATATGCTTTTTAACCAGGATCTGATAAACAAGATCTGAAGCACTCCATTAAAGCTTTCCAGAAGTTCTACAACCACTTCACTTGAATTAGACACGGTGTATGGTGCAGTCATTAATTGAAAAGAAGCAATACCATGAGTTCTTAGATCTGTATTTAGTATTCATGCCATTCTCTGCATCTCTCTACCATACAATGTTTAACAGACCAAAAGTTTTGTAATAGTAACACTTGGACAGCTGTGTTAAATGGATACCTGCAACCTATGACCTGTAAGTGGGACTACACTTTAGACATTTTAGAAATCCCATTTTAGCAGTCAGCAGAGAAAACGTGGGGTATTTCTGCTGAAAGAGCTTAGCACTGTAACAGGTAACCCTGCAGACTGCCCACCAGAGAGGGACTTCATTGGAATATGCTGATGAAGAAACTAGAGTAAACATCAGCAATAATACGGGTCTCAGTTTTCCAAAGAGTTCTAAATCCAGTAATGGCATGTCCAGCTAGCAGTTCTCCTTCCAGACTTTCTTACAGAGCTTTCCTTCCAGACTTTCTAACAGAGCTCCTGGACACTATGTACTAGGAGTACAGGCTTACAAAAAAAACAGAAAAACAAAAAAAACCCAAACCATACCAAAGTAGGTAAAACAGACAAAATGAGAGCTTTTAATTTCTTTATTTGTTCCACAGACCTCTAGTTTTCAAAATTAATTAACAGTAAATGCAGAAAATAGAGAGAAGAATTACTGATGAAAATTGCTTTACTGATTTTT
>VZRO01004626.1:1660283-1693104 GCA_013397915.1 Daphoenositta chrysoptera
TTTTTTGCCAAATAGACATGAAATTTTTGTATAGGATGAAGAATAGGTTTTACTCAAGTTTGTATCAGTTGTGGGCAGGAACTGAGATGCAGCTAAAAGAACAAGGAAAGGCAGAGAGATCTTTGTTACATTCTTTTATTGATCCAATTAGCTATGGAAAGAAAAGCCAGAGCATTAGACGAGGAAGCTTCTCTTTAAATTTGTTCCATGGCAGAGAACACTGTTTCCCTTTCTGTGTTTTCTACTCTTTTGGGTTCTCTGTGCTTTTACATGCACCACAGTACATGTCTGACAATCTAGCCTGTCATTTCTCTGTCATTTCTTTCCACCACAGCACCACAATCCTCAGGAGATCCTTCCCATGAGAACCACAGCCAGAGGTCAGTGATCTCAGGACTGCCCAGCAGTTTGGGACCTTCTCTCCTTTTACTGCACAGCACAAGGCTTTCTACTTCTCTGGGGGCTGAGCCAAGCCAGGACTGGTTTCAGAAACAGCTCTGAGAGAAAATAGATGCCACTTCCTCTCACTCCTATCTCTTCTAGTGGACACCCTATCTCAGATTTCTTGTACTAGCCCACAGTTCTGTTCCTCACCTGCTGCTCCGGGAACACACGGGAATCCTTTTTTCTACATAATGAAAGAGAAGTTAAGCAGAGGACAGGATTTACATTGAAGAGAGGAAAAGATTTCTACCTGGAGAAGATGATGGGAAGGGAAGGCAAGACAGTGAGAGTGTGATACTACTGCTCCTGAAGCCCATCTCACCATTAACCAGTTATGATGGGTAAAGAAAGCATGATGTTATGATGGAAATTAGTAAAAACAGAAAGACAATCTTCTGAGTTGGAAGGAATTCAAGTCCAACTCTTACATGAATGGCCTGTACCGGGATTGAACCCACGAACCTCATCATTATTAGCATCACTCTCTAACAAACTGAGTTCATCTCAAGTCTGCCATCAGTTACCTTGCCTCCAGGACAATTAGCTTATTTGAGAATGAAGACTCAAAGAAGAGAGAACCTTCCCATATGACTATCAGCAGTGCTGGGAAATCAAGAGATTAGCCCAAGATCTCAGCTCACAATAAAGCCTTTGTGAAACTTTCAGATTGTACCATATTTCTTGGCATAGAAGTCTCATGGAGAGAAGACAGTATCAATTTTACAACCAGGAGTACAAGTAGGTATATGTATGCTATATGTAGCAACACATAAAGTTTCACAGGATGGGGAACACCTTCCTGGAAAATAATAACTGTGAAAGAATTACAGCGGTTAATCAGCATGAAAGTGGGCTAGCATGGACAAGGGACTAATGTAATCTCTGTATAATCAAGGAAATCTGAGAAGCAATGCTACCTGAGCATTTAACACTGGGGTCACTCCTAATAAAACAGGTCTGATAGCTACAACTCAAACAGGACACTACTCAAATGGGAAGGATTTGCAGAACACACTTTAAATATCATTAAATGACTGAAAAACAGGACTAGACATGAAAAAGTGAATCTGTTTACAAAACAGAAGATTACAGGACAGTTAACCACAACCCATAAGTACCCAAACTCAGGGCAGAACCTTAACACTGCTTTTTTTTTTCCTCCCTCTCCTTCTCTAAGGAAGGTGTAACAACATCCTGGAAATCTGAAGCAAGATAAATTGAGAAGAGAATGTAGAGCTGAGCAAACATTGAATTCTAACCACTACAGCAGGCTGCTGAGGGCTGCAAGGGATTTTCTGTCACTGGAAGTTTTCCCTCCCTTTACCCCCGCCTCCATTGAGATCAGCTGTTTTTCTGAGAGGTATGATTTACTCCAGTCTTTACTGGCCTTAAAGCAGAAATGGAGGAAGTCCTCGCCACAAAGGAAGTCATGCCCAAAGATTACAGTAGTTCTTGACAGGCTTAAAAGCTGTTAAAGTAGGACAACAATAGCTCAAACCTCTTTTAATCCTTTATGCCCTCATGACACGCTCATCAGCAAAGATCACCTGCCAGGGACTAAGACCCTGCTCTATTCCATGCCATATAAACACAACATGTAGGTAATCCATGCCTGGGAAAGTTGAAAACCCAAACGCATGACAGAAGACAAAACAGGTGGATTCAGGGGGAGAGCAGGAGGAAACAAGGAAACAATACGGGTCAGCAGGAAAGGCAGGAGCCCTCCTATCCACAGCACATCCATTGTCACGTTTTCTACAGGCAACACAGCAAGGGACAGTTTTAATGAGGGATTTGAAGTCAGAAAAGTTTAGACCAGAAATAATTTATAGAGTTTAGATTACCAAGTAGAAGAAGTTCCCAAGGGCTGTCATAGGCTCTCCATCACCAGGAGTATATTAAAACAATGTTGATTTATTTTGCCCAAAAATATATGCTGCACTGCAAATAGAAATTAATTCAAGAACTTCTATAGATACTGTTATATTGAAGAACACAATGGTCCTCTTTGGCTTTACAGACTTCATTTTCCAAATAACTTCTGCCCCTTTAAAAAGATGCATCATAATCTCATGTTAAACAAAATTATTAGTATCAGTATATGGAGTCCCACAGAACCAGTAAAATTATTTATAAGATGTATCAGCTACAAGACCATCCCTACACTCTTTTGCACTTTTGCTTTTTTTTTTCTTCAATGAAATAAAGAAACCAATAGAAAAGTGACTTCACTGAGCCCACATGCCTCCCATACAATTAGGTCATTTAAACCATTGACTAAATTATCAAGTATCTCAGCGAGGACCACAAAAATATCACAAGAAAAAATGACACTATCTCATTTGCGCCACACAACTTACTTCGCTTTACAGAAAAACACAGAAACATAGAGAAAGATAATCACAGTCTAGGATGCTAAAGAAAGAAGAAATATGAAATCTCCATTCAGAAAAGATGGAGACCATTTGCTAGCGGATTATAAGAACATACATATCTAACAGGAACATAAAGAAAGTACTTGTATTGTCTGCCTTAAAAAAAAACTGTTCAAGTTCTCAAGTGCAAGTCAAGCAGCTTGAGACAGTAGCCAGACAATCACAGAATCACAGAATAGCTGAAGCTGGCTGGGACCTCAGGAGTTCTCTAGCCCACTGCTGCTCATAGGAGGCTCACCTGTGAGATCAGGCTGGGTTACTCAGGACTTTCACGGCATCAAGAATCTATTACTCAATTTAGGATGCAAGAACTTAACACCCCTGATAGAATGACCACAGCCACCACATTAAGCATATGAGCAAATAGGCTTATAAACTAAATAAATTTGTATTTATCATCTACTCATTGATACATTTCAGAAAGAATTTTGTGTGTGTACACCTCCTAAAACTACAATGTGGGGAAGGTTTTAATCAGTCAAATACTACTCTATTTACAACTGCATATAAGCTACTCTTAAAAGCAAACTCACATTTTGGATAAATTCCAAAATTACTTAAACAGTATGAGTTTGAGCATTACAGTGCCTATAGAGGAATTTTTAACTAATCAGCCATGGTTGGCATCTATGAAATACCTGGAATAATAAAACTATTGTTGAATAAAAAATAGTCTGTGAAATAATGTTTTGTATGGCAGATGTTTTCTAAAATGGTCTAATTAATTTTAAAAGCATTAATTCTGATAACAGAAATAATTTTCATATGGAATGAATAATGGGCAAGGTAAAAATATAAGAGGAAAGATGTAAACACACACTGGAAAGTCCCCTATTACTGCATTTGCATTAAAAAACAAACCATGTAGTGGGGATATAAATCTCCTAAAAAGGTACCATCATGCAAGGATTATAGATCAGCATTCTGAAGTGTTCTCTATACAGGTCAAAACAGATATTGTCTTGGATGGCTTTTTAAAACTTTATTTTGTATTTTCACTGATACAAACCTAAAATATAGTAAAAAAATGAGAGTTGCTAAAGTTAAAAACTTTAGTAATGCTCTTCCAAACAGGTTTCTGGGTACATTCAGATAATATATGATTTACCTTAGGAGTAGACACACTCCAGTAAGAGCTTTTACTGTCATAACTTTTGTGGAGAGTGTACTTAGATCATTCCTCTCACTTGGCATATGAACTCACACAGCCAAGAATGTTTAATACATTTCAGTTTTTAAAAATCTTACGCTGTGTATTTTGAAGGACTGAGGAAAACAGAGCAACATATATATGGACTATGTACATGGAAAGTCTGTAAAAGTCAGTTTTTCATCTTCTGAGTAATAAACCAAAAGTAATAAACATCTCTTTGGGTAACAAATCCCAGCCACATTATTCACACCATCAGTGATGCCCAGCATTAGTGTAGAACCATTAAGTTTGACATAGATGTGACGAGGCCTTCACCTAAGCAAGGCTCCAATATTGTTACATAAAGAAACAAGGCAGACCTTGCCTCTGGATGTCTTTCCAATGATGTGAAGTTTAGTGAATTTGGACAGGATTCCAAGCAATCCCTATACAAATGGCATTAATACAGATATTTGACAGTGAGCCACTGATGGTACCTTGTACTCAAGTGAGAATTCACTTCGTGGCTAGAACATGGTGTTGGCTCAATCTGCAGTTTTAAGACTCTGTGTGGAGGTGGCTGCACCTTTGTATTTGACAGGTACTGGGACAAAAAGTCTGGGAAACCATCTAAAGAGAGTGACAACATTCATACAAAAGCAAAACCTCTTTTAATGTTGAGAAAATAAGGGAGCCTCTAATCCAGATGCATGGTACTCCGGAGGAGGGAAAGGAAATACTTAAAATCATTTCCAGATTAGAGAAAGTATTAGAAATCAATTTTTTTAAATCCTGGGAAAAAAATTATATAGTCATGATCTATGTGTACCTGTCAATCTCTGAGAAATACATTCTTGAGACAAAGAATAATACATTTTTACTGTTAGGTGTCTGAACGACGGAATAGGTTGCCCATAGATGTTGTAGACTCTCCATCAAGGTTGAAGATGCCGTATTCCTGGAGAAATTCAAAATGCAACTTGAGAAAATCCAGAACAACCTGCTCCAATTTGCATGAAAAGAGCAGCTGGACTAATCAATCTGCAGAGTTCTCTTCTCTTCTCTTTGCGGGAAACTAAAAGTATTGCCAGAAAGCTATAAAATAAGGGACTGGAAATGATTGCCTGAATGAACTAAATGAATGTACAGACTGGTTACAGAATAAACTATGAGGAGTATGGTAACAATAACCTTATCTTTCCAGTTGCATGGAAAATACCAAAGGGGAAAAAGCCAGCTACTTGGCTTGGTTAAAGCTTGTAACTAACTGCAGCAGGATGAAGCAAAAGAAAAAATTAAAAGTAGCACCCCATACACATAAAAAAAACCAAGAAAAAAAAGTTTAAAAAGTCCCAGGATACTATTGTCAGTAACATAGAAGCATTTTATCTGAAGACAGACTGAGGAATCTCCCCAAGAATTAAACAGGTATTGAAACCGAAACAAGCAAAATAATTTTCAAGGCTTCTCTTAGATTCCATCTACAAGTTTTGTCAGTACTGTGCAACAAGGAAGCATGAGGGTTTATAGATCTAGTTAGGCAAAAAGATGATCAGAGGATTAGAAAGAACAATCTGAGTGACCATGTGCAATCTTTTGCTAAAGCAATTGTATCAGGCCAATTTTGCTGATCAGACTCCCTGTTCGAAATCTCCAATCCCATCTGCACTACTTAACTGCTCTCTCTTCCAGCTCAGATTTATCCATAGCTAGTTTACACTTGTTTTGTACTTGTTCTAACAATGTCCTTTGCCTTAAACAGTTCTTCTCCCTATATGATGCCTTCTCTGCCTTTCCATACACACCTATAAATATGAAAGAGATATCATATCCTCTCTCAGTCTTTGTTTCATTAAGCCAAACATGTCACACTTTCTTAGTCTCATCTTGCAAGATAAGCTTTCCATTTCCTGATCACCCTCACAGCTCATCTCTGTTGCTGTTCCAATATGAATTCATTTTTCCTGGGAAAGAAAAAAGTGTTAAAGCTAAGAGCTTGTTTGTCCAAGTTAGCTTGTTAGCCCAGTTCATCCACAATTCACGTGTCATGTCACCAGAGTTACTCTTCAGATTCAGTGTCTACTTTACATCATAGTTACAAAAAACACCAATAATTACAGATTACACAGTATTATTTCAAACATGGTAACAAACTCCTGTTCACAAACACCAACTTGGGAAAACAAGCACACAGTGTTTATTTGTACCGTATGCTTAAGTAATATACAATCTTTCTCAACCAAGTGACCACCAAGAAAATAAAGACTATTTCTTAGTACTGTAATACTCTCATTCTAGTAACCCACACAGTTTTACCTGCAAGGATATTGTAAACAGGATTTTCGGATTATGCATATACCTAGGTGCTCAGGGAATATTACAGCCTCCAGCTATAACAGCTCAGAGTTTGAAGTGCACATGGAGGTAGCTTTGTTCATCCCTTACTTCTCTGAGAAGTTTCTCCTCACTATCCCAACTTTCCTACACGAAGGAAGGCACAATGAACCCCCAAAGATAGGTGCAGGTATTCTGGTAAAGGCAGCATCTTACACTGAGAATGTAGAGACTGTCATCTATCTGCAGTTTAAAGCCTGGGGAATTTAGGTATAAAACTTCAGCATCTCCATTTCCCTTCCTAGTGTCACCAACTGTCAACAACCATGGAAGCAACTTCTGACTCAACAGACACACACACCACCCACTGTGCAAAAAGCGAAAGCATCCTCCACATACAAACCCACACAAAACAGCTTCAACGATTGCAACTTCTCTTAGTTTTTACAGATCACTGAAGAGTGATTTAATTGCTTTAAAAAGTGATGGTATCACAACTTGAAACAATAAACATTCTGCAAGCAATTACTAAAACAAACTACACATCCAAAGGATGAGTCCTGAATATAAATTATGTCTTTATATGCAAGACATGCAACAAGTACCCTGTCTCATACTTGAATATACATGAATATTATTAAATATTATGCTTCCGCAAGCTGAGGTGTTTATTATGACAAAATATTTAGTCTTTATTTTGAAATAGACTTAGAAGATACTGTGGTACCTTCCAAATACTCGCATTTTTCAGCTAATCAAAACCAAATGGTCCTGAGCTACACACACTCTCCAGATTCAAAAAGACACTTGTCCATCAGCCTGACAATGAACAGACACATAACAAAAGCAAGTTGTTCAACTCAGTACAGGTAATGCCTTGAAACCTCTGGCTGGTAGTGAATGCACCTGCTGTAGTAGCAGTTATTAACTGATTGTCAGATTAGATAACTCATCCATTCACTTCCAGATAATCTGCCTAGATACGGCTACATGAAGAGAAATATCTCACCCAAAAAAAAAAAACAAAAAGAAAAAAAAAACCGACAACAACAAAAAAAACCCCTCAAACCCCAAAAAAAAAAAAACCAACAAAAAAAAACTCAAAAAAAACCACACCACCAAAAAGTTTTCTACTGGAAGCTTTCTAACTATCTGATAGACATACCATACACAACAGTCTACCTGTACTACTGTTATGTTACACTCAGGTTATTTCTGTCACATCTTAGGTACACCTGCATTTTTTTAAAACTTGGGAGAGAAAAAACACCTCTACTTAAATGATATTTTCCTTAACAGAGTACATACCTAGCGCATTTCAGCCACCAGCATAACAACCTTCATCAGCTACATATGAAAACAGGGCCCAGAAATCCTAATTCAAAGTGCCAATAATTACAGCACTTACAACTCACCCCGTGCCATGGAATGTAATTTTTATCAGTGTAAATGGAATAGTTTAAATTTAAAACAACAAAGCAGCTTTTAGAATATTGTTTTCCAAAAAATGTAAAGGAAAAAATTAACTCACCATTAATGCTTTGGAACTAATAAGTCTAATTTTTAAGTGTAGTGAAGCAAATGGATACTTTTGTACTGATGTGAGTAATTAAAGTACAAGAGCTTCACAGACTCAGAGATGTAATGCAGCCCTTTTATCAAAAGCAGTCACTCTATCTCAGCCTGACAGTTAACAGCATATGATCTAGTAAACAAATACTTTCACACAGTACAAAAGTGCCATTAAAGGCCAGAACTGTCAACACAAATTCCATTCTTGCAAGAGAAAAAAAATATATAAACTGTTGATCACCTCTGGTTGCCTTAACTAGCATGGAGGTTGTCATGGAAACATTTCTGCGAAGTTCACAGTGATGAAACACAAACACTTCCAGTTTAATTGCTATTAGGTTTAGCATACCAGAGTTTATTTATACTCAAAGAGCATTATGTTAAAATGCAGTAGAAAGTAAAGCTAGCAATGATCTGGCATAATAAAGCCAGTGGATTTAGAAAAGGAAAAAAAAAAGAAAGAAAAGGAAAATAAAGCCAAATAAGATGGACTTTTTTATTAGGTTGAAACACAACAAAAGTGAATTACCGCTTTGCCAGAAATATTAATTAAACTTTCAGCTAGAACATAACTTTTCCATGGCAGTTTTAATGTAACTATATCAATATACTGACATGTGAAGACATTAAGAAACAAAACATGTTCCAAAAAAGCAGTATATATTTGAACTACTATATATATATAAGTATTTATTATATAGATTCAAAACAGATTCTTAAAAAAATTGCAGCATCATGTTAACTTCTGTAGCACACATCACGTGAATCCCATGTAGTGGCAACCCCTTTTTTCCAGATAAAATAGACCTAGTCCTGCTATTTTCTTACCAAAAGAGTTCCTCCAGCATAAATGACAATTCTGTTGTCCTTGCAGACAAATAGAGCCCAATGAGATTTCAAATAATAGCGTTGACTGACTTCATGAATGTAAGTCAGGGAGAGCTTAATTTTATTTCATTACAGTTAATGGGGATTCACTTTTATTTTATTAGAATTAAACAAAATATAGAGATGCATGCAAGTTACTAACTGAAATCTGCAGGTTCCTTTCATTATAATCCGATTTCATTTTTTAATAATACTACATTCATTCTTAGTGCGTGATTTAAGTTAATGCAAAAGCTTTAATAAATTCCAGTCACTTTTTATCTGTTTTCATTAGCAGAAGTTTACTCAACTCAGCTGACAGCCTGCAACACTGAGAAGCTGAACAGAGGTCAGGGCTTTGGAAGAGGGACTGGAAGCAGTCAGTGCACTGGAGTAAGTGCAGAAGGCACAAGGACAGAATGAGGAGCCAGTCATGGTGCTGGGAGCGTAGCCTAAACATGGATGGGGATCAGAGAGATGAAATCAAGTGGGGAGCATCACACTTACTTTACAGACATTGTCAAATTCCTGGCTGCTGGCTCTGGCATACAAGTATGGGAATGCAATCAATTGCCCATAACCTGCCATCAACTTTTTTTTCATTCACATGAGTGATATGTTTTGAATGAAGGTATGGAAGGGAAAATGATCTGTAATAAAATAACTGTATTTTGAATAATTTTCCACTACCTGCTTGTTAGGTCTAATATCAAAGTAAAAATACATTCATCTTTACAATTACCATATTTATGCCTCTTAACTCTGTTTTTTTTCTTTTCCCATTTGCCCATCTTGCATTTATTCAATCTCCACTTTTCTTCTTGCTGATGTTCCTGACAATCACCACTCTCCCCTTCCCAGCTAGAAAAGTTATCATTAATGAAATTTTTAATGCTGAATTTTAAAGACCATTATTAGTTTTTGAATGAGTACCTTAAAAAAGGATTAATAAAGGAAATGGAATAAGGATAGAGTTGGTGTTTCAGATTACCAGAAGAATCAGGAAAATATCAGAGTAGCAAGTTTACATTCTCAAGATTACAATTATTATCCCAATAGGAATATATGGATTAAAAATGAAAGTTAAAGTCTGGAGCAATCTGAAAAATACCACAAATATTTTTGTCAAGTAGGCTCCTATCCACCACGCAGAGATTAATTTATTTCATACTGCTTTCATTAGCTAGCTATACTTCAGCTCCTACTACATAATTTAGCTTCCAAGATGCTACTTCCTGTTAATTAATAATATGCTTCTGATCTATACAAACATTATTTCTGTGAAAATTACTGAAAGACAGCAGTTTCTTTAACCATGACACGCTGTTCTGCAGGATTATCATGGTCATTACTGAAGAATAAGAATGTGCCTGGTTCTGCCACCATAACATATTTGTCTTCGGGTCTTCTTCCCACAAGGGAAAAATATGCAGATGAGTGTCCTGTTTTGTTAAAGCCCTTTTCTCTTCTACTTCCATGAGTTATTTTGTCCTAGGGGATACTGGAAAGTTGGTTTGTTCTGGTAATATACATACAAATAAGCTCTGATGTACTCAAATTAAAAAAAAATAATTTAGAAAGAATTTGTATTAGAAGTAAAACATTAAAATCATGTTGGTCTTCATTTCTTCTTTCTTCAAGACATAAACAGGTCCCTGAACAAGATCTCTGCTCTGCAGAGAGGATCTTTAGCCTTTCCTTCACAGGGAGCTCCCTTTTCCTGGAGAAGCCCAACAGAGGTTCTACTCCTGAACTCATGGGGAACCAGGCCAAGAACTTTGAAAATAAACACCAAGACATCAAGCTTCCTCCAAAGAATCGTGAGGAGATGACAAAATAAAGATAGCATGTTCTGCTTACTTCAACATTTTCAACTGCTACATCCTCACATACAGTTGGGCCACACAGGTGGTACTGAATGTATAGCTTGGAAAAGTTGTGGATACTGAAAATTACATCACTAGCTGACAAGGTAGTGTAGTGTCCTAGCTTACAGAAAATCTTAAATACACATAATTCCCCATAAAAAGACACTTTTGGGAGTTTAAATGCATCCATTGAACAGGTGTGTAATAGTTGTTCACAATACTTCACAACGAGACGACAATTTATCATTAGGCCAAGTAATACTTCAGTATTTATTCTCTGATGTTGTCTAGGGAGTGTTTGATAGAAGGTTATAAAATCTAGAATTGTTTCAACCTCCACTTCAGCAGTGAGATACCAGAGATACCTTTTCATGCAGTTTTCTTGGCAGAAGCCCATTGAGAAAAGATTAAACAAATGCCATGTATTTTTAGTTCCCTCTGGACCTAGGAAGGATGTCCCACCACAAACACAGGGAGGGAAGTCACAATATCACAATGCTTGGAGGAGGTGATCCTCTAATAATAGTCAGCTTGCTTGGTCCCCTCTTCCCTCCAGGGCTTTATCCCATGGTACTCTACCAAGCAGTTCTCTGAAGAGGCCGAAGTCTGCTCTCCTGAAGTCCAGGGCAGTGAGCTTCTTGTGCGTTCTCCTCGCTGCCCTAAGGGTCTTGAACTCCACCATTTCATGGTCACTGCAGCCAAAGTTGCCTTTGGGCTTCCCACTCCCCACAAGTCCCTCCTGGGTGGTGAGAACAAGGTCCAGCACAGCACCTTGCACCATCAGCAAATTTATCACTTGGAAGTTATCATCGATGCACTTCAGGAACCATCTGGATTGCTTGTGGCCTCCTGTCTTGCCCCTACAAATACTTATTGGGAGGCTGAAGTCTCCCATGAGGAGCTGGCTATTCCTATATGTCTATAAAGGGCCTAATCCAGCTGGTCTTGCTGGTCAGGCAGCCTGTAGCAGACCACCACTATGTCACCCGTCCTTGCTCTCACTTTAATCCTCACCCATAAACTTTCTGTTGGCTCCTGCTCCATCCTCAGGCAGAGCTCCAAGCACTCCAGTTGGTCACACAGGGCAATGTCCCCTCCTTGTCTCCTCTGCCTGTCTTGTCCTTCCAACACTCCAGGCACAGGAGCTATACGATCATGGTTTACCTTGAGGTTTTCTTCCCAAGTCAAAGTAAGACTAGTGTAACAGACAAAGCCTGGAAAGGGCAGAACAAGAAAATGTCTCATAGCCTTTGCCAGTGTGAGGGGAATACCAGGACAGCCAAGGAGCCATAACCATCCTTGATTGCTGAAGTGAGGAAAGCTGAAGGAGGAGAATGAGAGTACAATGTTTGAGTGTCACATAAACTAACAAATACCAAAAAAGGAAGACAGAAGAAAAGACGATCCATTGCAGACTTTGGTAACCTGTTGACTTGAAACAAGCTGTCCATGAGGCCACATTCCCATTCTCTATTTCAGCTAGAGAGAGCAATGAGTGAGAAAAGGATGCAGATGTGACTGAACACTAAGCAGTGAGCTACACCTGCAGCATAACTTCATGATGAAGAGGCCATGTAAGTCCAGAAGAGCAAAACCAGGAGTCTCTGACTGTGAGAGAGCACAGTTCTCTGACAGCTTTATTCTTGCTGTGTGAAAGGTGAAGGAGATGTGGGCGAAGCCCCACCTTTCTTTCAGTCTTTGATTGACTTTTTCTCATCTGTTTCTGTATCCTCGACAGCAAAATATATCCCTAGGCACACCCAAGGCACACTGTTTCTAGACAAAAAATATCCCTTTGAGTCAATTCCAGTGCTCTACATTCTCTTGGCAATGAAGAAGAAAGGGGCTGTAAGAAGAAAGAATGAATCCCAGTAATGGGTATCAAGATCTCTTATTATTTCCCTGCTTAATTTAAAAAAAAAAAAAAAAAAAAAAAGGAAAATGAGATATACTGGAGATGGAAGTGTAACATCACACACGCTCCAGTATGCTGTTAAATACACTTCAGTAAAAATGAAAAAGAAAAAAAATCAAATTACACTAATGGAATCTAGAGCCACTATATCACTCCCTCCAAGTGACTAAAATCCCTTAAATTATCGGCATTTGTTTCCCAAGAGATAAAATAATTAAGGCACAAAAGCTGTTAAGATTATGACTGTTTACCTCCTTTGTGGCAGCACCTTCACAGGTGAGCAGCAACAAGCTTATTCTCACTTTTCCTCAAATTCATTTCTCTCAATAGAATGACATTGCAAGGAGAGAGCATGGTACCTTTATTTTTAAAATTTTACTTGTCATATTAATTAAAATCTGCATAGTCAATTCATTTAAAATTTCTTTGTAGCACAATGGCAGTCTGTTAGAGGCAGCTCCAGAAACAAAAACAGAAATGAAAGGAAAGAAACCTCCAAGAAAAATAATTTATGAACTTAAAAAAAATAATTGCAATGTTTTTAATACTGTCGCTGGCAAACCCACACTAGCAAGTTTACAGTTGATGTGTTCCAGACTACACCAAAATTATGTATGTGTAAAATGTTCATAATAGAGAATAAAACATCTAAAACTTATTAAGGTTTCATGCTGATCCTTCAGTCTGGCAAATGTTTGTAAAATAAAAAAAAAGGAAAAAAAAAAAAAAAAGACAGTGTTAAGTAAACATTTCAGACCTGAACCTTCTTTATATGCCTTTGAACCTTTCCTTTCATGTGCAATACCTGACAGCCCACAGAGAATAAAATGCTGAAAGCCCCAAAGATGGGTAAAACAGAATTTCTGACTCAGGAAATAAAGATCAGCTGAATATGATTCCCATATGGCAAACCAGATCAATGGAAAGCAAGACCAAAATTTACAATATCTATACGGTGCAGTACAACATGGAGGTTGTCTTTTATTGCTGGTAGCAAAACTCCCAGTGGCCAAGAATAAAAGCAAGCACAGAGATTATACTTCCACTAATGGTGAACTCTAAAAATACACATTGATAGATTTCAGATCGGAAAAGGAAAAAGAGAAAATTTTGAGCTTTTATTTAGTGTTATGGAATACCAATCATCAACTAGAGCAATCAACTTTCAGCACAAAATCCAGGATTATTAATATAAAGGCATGTTTTCAAAGCCAAGGGGGAAAAAAACTCAGCAGCTTGGATTACCTGATATGAAAAGAAACACTCTTTGCTGTAAAACTAAAACAGCTTCAAGGCTACTTTTGTGATAGCATGTGTGGCTGAATGTGAGAGAATGTATAACAATATTATTACTTTTATTTCAAGATTTCCTGTAAAACCTCAGGTCATGCTTGTGAAGACTTTCTTAAAAAGCAGAGATAAATCTGCTGAATATTTTTCAGAACTTGAAAAAGGGGCAATGGGCAGCGGGGAGGTAATCAAGCAGTCCTCAGCGACTGAACCAGCACAGCAATGCTCTCACTGGGGTTAGCAGGAGCCCTCTGTCAGGAGCCACAAAGCACTGTACCTAGCCATCTCTGGTGGGGTCTCAGAGGGCAGATGGAGTCACAAGTCTGCAAGTAAAGGAAAAAAGATCCAACTTTTCAGATTCCTCTAATACAGTTCAGATGGAAGCACACCAAAGAGAAATTCTTAAAAAGAAAACAAAACTGACAACATTTTTAGTAAATATACAAGAGATCTGACCAAAATAAAAAGCTATAAAATCACTTTCAAGCTTCAGTAAAATATTTGCTCTATTCTAGCATAAAGTCTCAACAAAAAAAAAAAAAAAAGAAGAAAGAAAAAAGAAAACCTCACAGCATCTTGAACCTACCTCACATTGCACTACTCCACCACTTTGCACTTGAAATTAAAGATATCCACAGTAACATGAGAGCCCTGTTCCAGGATGTCCATAGAGAGATGAGGGTGTAGGTAAACAATAGGAACTACATAGCAATATTGTATTCTCCCTCTATAAACAAGCAAATAAAATACTTTGACATTATATATGAAGAGAGATGATTTTCCTAAGAATTTTCAAACCATTTTCCCAGTAGGTGGAAATATAACCTATATATGTAAAATCATGTCTATGGCAAATATTCTACTGGCATTCAGCCTGGCTGATCTTCATAACTTATGGTTTCACCACTAGTAAACAATGCAGTCAAGTCAATCCTGGTTCTGAAAACCTAAAAACTTCAGCATGTTACTGGGGTATTAACACATATTTTCTGTGGTACTTCATCAGCAATGGTGTGACACGCTTTTAGCATAACCTTCAGACGCCAATGCTGCCACTAAAGATCAATACAGAAACAGCAAAGAACAATAATATTGGAATAAATTTATGAAGCATCCTCTTTCACAAGAGAAATGACAAAGGAAGATTTCAAAAAAATTCTAGATCCCAGCAGGTTACCACTCACCTGGGGGAAGTGATTCTCCCCTATCTCTAATAGCACACTGCTGCTCTGAGCTGGATCACAATTTTGTCCTGCTAGAAGATAGCGGATACTCTCCTCTAATAAGCATTCCTCTTGCCTGCTTTCTTGGGCAATATTACCATGCATTTAGGCCAACTGGGATATCATCTCTCTGTCTTCGGACACAAGCATCTAGGTCCTATAGATTCAAATATCTCCAAAAGATCTACATGCAAATGCTGTAGGACCTTTACAAACAGTACCTTTAAAGTACACCTCTTCTCTCAAAGTGTACAGCTATTATACTCCCATCGCTCTTATTTTAGATCTTGTTCTTATCTTTTGTTCTAATCTTGACAAATGTAATCTCGTTCCACTGACATAAATCCGGTATCCCATTATATCTTAATCACTTATCTTCCATGTCAAAGCCTTCCTATCATCTCTCATTCCATATCTAGAGGTAAACTCCCTTCTCCTTTACGTCCAGGCTGCCAGCTTCCATCATCTATGTGTTATTTTTTCAATTAAGCGTCTTCAAGCTTTTTATTCAGGCTGACACCTCACACTGCTATGAACATTCACAAGACTCACTGATTAACCTCTTTCAAACTGCTTTGGCAGGAGTCCTATGGAAAATTTTAAAACCGATTATTTGCTGATATGCTACGATAACTCCTTGTTTTTCTTTCTTCCCTTGCCTGTTTCTAAACATTGCCTCTACCCACATATATAAATTGTCCTACTTCTGGGTTGGGACTCAGCAGTTCTCTGTTTGCACAGAACCCAGTGGTGCCCTTCCAGTTCATATCCAGGTCTCTAAAACACTGTCAAAGGACAGGCACGAAGTTAAAGAATATTGATATGACAATAAGCACTTTCCTGCTTCTTTCAAAAGCAGAAAATAGTGGTGAAACCAACATTGATACATTTCCTGGTGGTAAGGTACTCCTAGTATAATTCCTTCAGCAAATTTAAGTGTTTTTTAGGAAAGTCCTTAAAGCACAATCTGGAGTATCCCAGTGAAATCTACTTTGAAGTTCTTAATAATGTCCTCTTGAAAGTAACTACTCTCAGGGTTAAAAACAATCCTTCTCCCAGTGGGCTTTGTCATGCTCTCATAAGGTGGATCGACAATGCTCTATTAGAAATATCTTCTCCCCATATAGCCTCTTTTCCATATAGCTTTTNAAAAAAAAAAAAAAAAAAAAAAAGGGAGGAAGGCATTTAGGAAGATATCTAGCTTTTTCATTCCTATTTAAGATATTTTAATACATCCAAGGGTACAAATTCCCAGTTTAAATATAAAATGTTTATATTCATCTGATTAGCAAGAATTAATACATGTCTTTTTCAGAGGCACAACTTTCCAATCTTGATGCAGATCCTACTACTGAAAGCAAAACCAGCAACAATGTCTCTAGAAGTATACCCCTGTATTTCCTTGTACTTAAATTTTTTTTGTAAGGTCTCATAATATTCCAATTAATTAGTATAATTTCGTGTCTTCTTAATAATGCATTTGGTTTTTTGGGGGTTTTATCAGCTGGCATATTTCCTCTCAACTCTGTAAAATTTTTTTATTAGCTTCATACTTTGTTTTCACAGAACTAGCAAGTTACAAATATTCATGATACATACATCCCAGTTATTTAAAAAAAAAAACTTAAAAAATCATGTTGTTCACTTCAGCTCTTATTATTCTTTATTACTTTCTCATAATTAAAAAAATAAAATCCTAAAATCAAAGTTCTTGCAGGAAATACAGCAGTACCATCTAACGAAAATAAGAGCCAAACCAAGGAAATTGTTATCATGTAACACACAACTGTGAAAAAGTTTCAACTCTCACTTATGAATCAGATCTTCAAAGATTTTTCAGTATCTAAAAATACAGCCCATCCCTCTGTCACATTTTTATCCCCGTGGCATAAAAAATAATAAAAAAAATATATTAGAGACACACCTCCAAATTGTAAACTGACTTTATTTCCCATCCCTCTTATTCTTTTACAAGCCCAGTTGTGTTCCTACCACACCAACTTCCCCCACAGCATGCAAGATCAAGGCAGTTCTAGCCTCTTCTCTGATGAGCCCCAGCTGCAGAGGATGGGAATCCTGCACACTGCAGAACATATGGGGTACCGAGTTTTAATAGCCTGATTCTGTAACACTGGTTTGGGAAGTTTTTACACATCCTATTAATTATAATAATATCAGTGAGGCTTACCCAGCAAACAAGCCAAAGAAGCTGAGCTCTGCAAGAAGTTTTTCAAAGGTATAATGGAGTTAACCAAAGGGCATTAGTAAGTACTGAAGGAAAAGCGGAGGGAGATAATAAAAACAGGCAATCAGCTACAAAACATGATATGAGACTTGAAGGCTACCATTTCCTCTTTCAAGCATAAGATTGATTTTCTATTGCATCTCTAAGCAAATTACTTGAGTCTTTAGCCTTACAGAAATCAGGTTCCACTTTAACTTTTTCCTGATACATCTGACATTTCAGCTGACAAGAGGCACTTTCCATTGCACAATGATTTTGGTAAAAATGGGATGATTTCTTGTACTTCCACTCTATCTTATGCAGCTTCTTCACTTTGCAGTATACCTCTAGTTAGAAAGAATTGTTAGGACCCTCCTTTGCTGATGCACCACTACGTTTTTAAAACCATCCTCTCCACTACTAGGATCCTCTTTAAACAAACAAGAGGAAAGAAAAGTTGAAAAATTACAAGCAAGAAAAAGCAAACAGAAAAATTTGAGCTACACTCCTTAGCATTAGAAGTGCTCTCGAAAACTTCCAAAAGCAAAGATTAGAAAGGATTACAGCAGAGGAAGCTTTTCCTTGACCCATATTCTGGCTTCCAGAAGTATCTCACAGCCCGATTACAGGGGCACACTTGCTTAGCATCTCAGGCCTGACAAGCCACTGCCACTGTGCAGGGCATCACATGCCTTGCCACAGCTCTCGTCCAAAAGCTCTGTCCTGGCTGCCCAGGAGGGTATGGCTACAGCTATAATGCTCTGATTTTTCCAAGACCTGTACACTTTTAACAGCTGAATATGAAATGAGTTGAAGTACTTTGGAGAGCTAGAAGCCAGTTAAGCTGTCTGCACAGATATAACCTTTGTATTTTCTGACAGTTCTATAACAAAGAAAAAGCATCATAATCCCAGAAGTTCAAAAACCATAAAAAAAAGTCTCCTTAAAAAACGGAAAACAGAAGTTCTCTCTTCTCTCTCTTCTTCTTCCTACTTTCATTATCAGCAGAATTATATTTCTTTCTTCCTGTCTCTCTCTCTTCTTGGGTTTTTTTTTTAATTTGAACATATTTTCCATCTGGCCTGTCTTAAGATTTCTGAACTCTTCTGTCTGCCTGTTATGTATGTAGATATGTGAAAATTAGTATACTGCAAACACCAGGGGGTGGATTATGTGTTATTCTTTACACAGGGACAATTCAGCTTTGTTGTCAACCACAAATATTTGTGAGACAGCAGTGAAATGCAGGGTACCAGGATTCTGAGTTTCTAAGAGCAGCACATAGGCACTTCCAAAGATGAACTGTAACAGCATCTTCCTTTGCACCATCAGCCACGACCTGGGTTCCACCCTGCAGGCAGAAATCACGGGCTCCTACTTGGGCCAAGTTAACCATGCCAGTTATCGATGAGAGACTAATCCTGTGTAGTGTGGGTCACACTGTGTCCATGTGAATTACCAAAGCACTCAGCACAGTCTGTGTCTTCTGAAAAGCACTGCAGCAATGCAGAAGGACCACAGATCTCCTCAAATCCATATCCGAATTGTATTTCACATTTTGCATGAAGTGACCTCAGCCAATGCTTATCCACCCATTTTACAGGTAAGATAACAGAGTTTTCCTTTAGAGTACTGAGCCTCAATGAATAGTAATTATCACGAAAGGCATACACATTTTAAAAACATTCAATGTAAACGATAGGCTTATTATTCTTGTTTCTATTAAATCTGCCTTAAATAAAGGTACTTGAATGAAAACAGGATAACCTTTTTCTCTTTCTAAATAAAAAAAAACCATGAAAACAAGAACTTCCACAATGGGGTCTACAGCAGGTGCAGAAGTTATGTTTCATGAAATATATTTGCAATGCCAAGCATTTGTTCCGGTTTGCAGTCTTTTGTTATTGTTTTCAATCTTATTTATTTGTTTATTTAAATCCTTAAGTTATTAGTGGTCAAATTTAACATCCCATACAAACATACAACCATCAACAGAAGATTAAAAGAAAAAAAAATACAATAGTCTGCATGAGATTATACTGAACTGCAAACAAAAGTGGGAAAAGCAATTAATCAACCTTAAATGAGCAAAAGCTCTAGATCAACAACGTGGCTTAAAACAAATTAAAACTTTGCAAACGGTCACAGAAATGGCTTTTTTTATTTCAAGTATACTGAATTTTAAGGGACTTCCAACTGTTAAAATTGCCATCCAAAGACAGAAAAAACACAGCTTATGCAGCTACTCACTATATATATTTTCATGTTGCTAGAATTTTTTTAACTTCTTCCCACCAAGAACAAAAATGCAGGCCTTCAGGGAGTTTACAGCTACAGAGGAAGCAATGCCTTTGATGTTATATTGCAATAATCAAACTGATCAAGTCAAAAGTACAATGTATATCTCAATGATTTGCAGAACAGCTAACAGTTGGGGTATCTTTTACAGAGTTTAGCCTTGTGTAGTTTGCTAGGAGAGTTTTTACCACAAGTACTTCAGATCTGCCAAGTACAATCAAGCAGCACAATTTTCATTTATGCAAAACATGTTTTGTGGGAGAGACATGGTTGAACTGGAAGCAGTTTGGGTACAATTATTAGCTGTTTTACACAGTTCTTATTACTGGATGCACACATATGTGAAGTAAACTTAACTTGAAGAATTTGTTTTAATGCATTAGAAAATTCCAGAATGAATTATGAACACTTGAACAGTAGCTAATTCACTTTCCCCTCAAATTTTCTATGACAAACTGAGCAGTACAAATCACAACCTCTTTACTCAAAATGCACGGAAGGTTTTGGAACAATGAAATGTAGTTGATACGCTTCAGCAATAATAGGGCTTCACCTTCCAAATACCACATCCATATTAAGCCTATAGAAACACTGTAAGAAATATGAAAAGGACAGATCACTTTCTGCAGGCTTTTAAGGAAACAATTCCCATTATTTCTATAATTGAAGCAAACAGAAGATTTGGGGGTAAATTCAACAAGTGTTTTCCCAAATCAACATAATCAATCATTTTTTTCCATTCTTTTCTATTTTTAACTAGATGTCCATGGCACTTTTACCTTGAAATGACCTCAAGATGCACCAGGGGAGGTTCAGGTTGGACATCAGAAAGGAGTTTTTCATGGAAAGGGTTCTTAAGCATTGGAAAGACTGCCCAGAAAGGTGGTGGAGTGACCATCCCTGGAGGTGTTCAGAAAACAACTGGACATGGCACTTAGTGCTCTGATCTAGCTGACAAGGTGGTGACGAGTCAAAGTTTGGACTCAATGATCTTTTAGGCCTTTTCCAACTCGATGACTTTATGATTCTAAGTCCCTTTTAGAGCTCAAAGGGTATATTATAGTTATACCTCAATACAGTATTTAGCAAATTAACAGAAAAATAATGAAGAATGCCTCGCAGAAGAAAAATCTATCAAGGCAAAACACTGACACTTTCCTAAAGAATGGATTTTCTCATACATCTCTATTCTTAAGAGCTCAGGTTAAAAGCATAAAGTGAACTTTTACCTCATGCAGTTAAACTACCCTTTGTGTGAAAGGCTAATTTCAGAGGTATCTAATTTCTCCATAAAATAATTTCTGCCCACATTTAAATAATTCACGAGGAAAATGGACCGTCTGCTGAGAGAATGGTAACATTTGTTTAGAACAACCAAAAAGCCAGATGTGAGCAATATGGCAACACCAGTGAAAGAAATAGATGTAGCTAGTTTTTCTCATTTGAACAGTATCTCTTTCACTGGGTTGTAAGAATCCTAATTTTTCTTCTGTGTGTCAGAGCTACCACAAGCCAGCACAAAATTCAGGCAGTTAGTGAGAAACACAGTAATCTCTGAACACTATCAGCAATGTAAAAACCTGCTTCTGCTCTCCTTTTTCCATCCAATCTTAACTTTTCTTGAGGAAACACTTCTAGTCCTCATCCAAGGCTCTCCTTTAAGAGAAACCAACTCAGTTCTTGCAGATACTGTGTCTGGAGTAGGGCTAATTTCTCAGTCTACAAAGCCTTTCAGCAAGTGAATGGAAAGCAGTGGATGGATCAAATTAGAAGACCAGAGTTTACAGTCATTGAGCTCCAGAAAGCAATTTACTGGCATTCTCTATTTAATTATATCAACACCTCATAACCATTAATGAATTTATCTTTACTGTACTGAGATTAAATAACTCTATCATAAAGTTCTGCAAGTATACATCTGAGCCAAGAATTATATTTATAAATTTTAGGAAGGCACTTTGTCTACATCATCATCATTCTTCACAATGTTAAAAGCAGTTAATTTCAACCCCATGAGCCATGACTGCTGCCCCCTTCCCCACCTACTTAGGATTAAAAATAATGTTTGTTTCTCTTACAGCCATTCTTGCCCACATCCATACGGATGTGTTCACCCCTGACAGCAGTTTAATGAACACAAGAAAAACCAGTGTTTTTCAGCTATAGTCCTGACATGTGAAAAACCCGTTCCCCCTTCTCAACCCACTATGTCCCCTTGAGGAAAAAGGGAAAAGAAATGAACAAGTGGGGGGAAAGAGAAAATGAAAGGGGATAAAAAAAAAAAAGAAGACTCTGAAGAGTGGGAAAAGAGTTTTCTACACTAACAGGGGAAAAAAAATACAAATTTAAACAAAGGCTGTTCACACTCATAACACTCATCTTTCTGGAGGTTTTTGTCCTGACCCTTTTTCTGATATGAAACTCCATTGCCTTCATCACCGTTTAGAGCAGTTTCAAGAAGAGTACAGGGAGGAAAGTTCTGAAATTCTTTCCATGTATATCAAATTCTACATATATACTTAGGTATCTGCTTAAGAAATAAAACATTAAAAATGTTTCATTTTAATTTAAAACTCTAAGCAAACCTGCATTTCTATTAGGCAATCAAAGGAAGAAAAACTAATATTCACAGAGCAAAAGTACCAACATTTGTCATTAAGGAAAACAAATCTTTTAATCTTATAAGCTAGTGTTCCCTGAAGACATCCAACACACATGGCCCATGCTTGAATATCAGAAGTTAAACAAGAAAGTATAGATTTCTGGGACGCTTTGAGTTTTGTGCCTAAAATCTTGGGTTTCTTTTGCTCTCCTTGAAATCTAAAGAAAGAAAGAATTGTGATTTTTCTGTTATATCCAATACACTTTTTGTATTTTTGTATGCATCTAAATTTAGAAAAATCTGGAGACAGTAATTTGCACGAGGATAATAATTACCTATAAGAAAGATACTGGAGAACAACATAGATTTCTTCAATATACTGTATCATCTTCCACCAGCAGGCACACACAAAACAGAATGAGAACAAATTATATTCAGATGGTACTAATGTTCAGGATTTTAATATTGCTGTCCTTACTATAACTATATAAAACTCTCTGCATAAAGGTTACCTCTAACACATCTTCTAACTCTTAAACACATTAAAAAACACCCTTATTACATTGTACATTTAACCACAACACAAGAAAAGGTTAGCTCCCAATAATAACCTTATAAAGAAAGCACAGTATCAGTTAAATGGATTTTAAGTAAGGGTCCAAGATCATATTAGGCAGCAATTATAAGCTACAAATTGTATTTTATATCTTCAGGAAGAGGTAGCACAAGTCTTGCTGAGTCAAATCTCTGCTATAAAACCTTTTGCCATGCTTTAAATGCTGCAAGCAGCTGAGCCCTGAGGGGTTAAAGCTAATGCTAAAGGTAAAGGCTTGAAGAGTTGACCAGATATCTTGTGGCCATAGATCTAAGCGTGTCAGTCACAGGCAAATATACCATACTGTGCTTGGCAGAGAAGGCCAGGAGTAATAGATCAAGTTCATCAGCTGTTGAGGAGCCTACCAGAGGTGCAGCAGGGATTAACACTGGTTTCACTGTGCCTCGAGTGATCTGCACAGAAAAGGTGACACTGGATGATGACTCACTATTTCCAAGCAGCGAAGAAAAGTGCTAGAAGTGTTTCTCCCAAACAACACCGCCTAAGAAAGAAGCCCCCAAAGTGTCAGGAGTGAAAAGGAATGAAAAAATCATCCCAATCAGCAGGCCTCAAAGAAGGAGCTATGTCTTACTGAGACAGCTGCCCAGCTTATCAAAGCAGCCGTCCTTGCAGGCTGACCCCAAGGGTCACCCACACCAGCCACTGCTCTCCACAGCTGAGCTGCCAGCACCTACCTCACCACCTCAGCCCCCCAGCCCACGGCAAAGCAGGGGGACCCCCAGGATGTCCTTGCTGCAGGAGGTTTCCCAGAGGAGCAACTCGCTCCCTCCCAAGCATGCACTGTGAGGCTCGGGTCTGTGTCTTGTTTTGCTACCGAGGCATTCCAGGCTGTGTCAGTTTGGATTGCAACATAAATATTGTGCAACTGCGGGCTCCTTAGTTCCAATTATGGTAATATTGCAGGTGACAATGAGAAAAATATTTTTAATAGTCTCTGGTTACATTTTGCTCCGACTCATCCACATCTCAGAAAAAGAGAAATTCAGCTAAAGGAAATTTTGTTGGTAAGTGAATTTGGAGCAAAACTGCAAGCCTAACAATGACTTGGATAAAAGGGTCTTCCCCATTCTGATAGTAATTTAGTGTTAGCAACAATGACCCAAATGTCAGTCATTGGATACAGAAGAATGTTTATAAAATTATATTTAAATGATACGTAAGTATATTTAGAGGTTTGAATATTATTAAGTCACAAAATGAGCAGGTGCCTATGCATAATAAGGCTAATAGTTTCAGTTTAAAATTTAATTCTAGTTACTGAAGACAGGTACTGAAACATATGTTAAAAATAGCACTTTAGTTAAGTCCAGGACAGTAGGTTCCATTTTTACACATAATAAAATAATAGAAATGTGTTCTTCTACTGAGTCACACAAAAATTTAAAATGCAAGTGCTCAGCCTGCAACTCAGGAGGACCAGTCAAGTACATGGCTTTCTCCATCTCCCACCTTTCTCAGGCTTCACAGTAGCTCTCCTCTCATGTGACAATCAAATAATAAGGGGGAGAAGGAGTCTCAAGAAGTGAGAGCAAGGTCCTACTTATAGCCATTTGCTTTCTAGACTAACATGTAGCAAATTACTGGTGTCCTCACATTGCCCAGAGCTCCTGGGAAACGCCAGATTTGCTGCATATGCATATTTGCACCAATCATGAGGCACACGACACTCTACAGCTACAGCTCGTGGTATGCCATGCCTGGCTGCCATGCCTGGCTCATCAGGCTGGACACTTTAAAACAAGTACCTGTGTTCACATTTCCAGGGATATCTCTTTCATATGTCTTTGGATCCTCACCAGTGACATACCTGAATGCTGTACATTTTAAGATTCATTTACAAAATAAATGAAAGATAACCCTTCAAAGTATTTAAATGTTAAGAAAAAGTCACTTTAAATATGGATTTTTCATGTTAGTGGTGACTTGCTTCTGAGCCTATGAAACAGCTGGGATAAGAACTTTTATTGAAAGAAGAACTGAAAACACACTGATTTGTCTTAAATACACACAAGGAATCCATCACCTGTCTCAGTCTCGGTGGCTTTGAAGAATGGCCTAAGTAGTTGGTAACTTCTCAGTCTCAAAAACCTGTTTTGCACAGGCGCATACAAACACATCCAAAGTTTCAAGCAGCCTCAGCACTTAAGCCATAGAAACAAGTCTTCATATCAACTTCAGAAAACTTGGGATCAGGGATGAAAGTCTTGGATTTTTCAACACAAGTGTGTGGCCATTACCTCAAGCACATTTTCTCCTGAAGCCTGAGACAGGTCAAGCCACAAGAAGGGCACCTGCGTGTTCCAGGAGCTGGAAGGCTCAATCTGAGCAGTCCTGACAAGTGGCAATCTGTCACCAGCAGACAGAAACCCTCCAGCACTCACCACTTCAGGCCACTCTGCTAGACCAAGCACACTTAGACTCCACAACCACCGCAGAGGACAACCTGAAGCTGGAGCATGGCAAGACACCGATGCTGCAAGCCATACTCAGTCTAGAAACGAATGATAACCTGGTTTGGAAGCATCCTTCCCTCATTTTTTCAAGAAAGAATTTGGAAGGCCAGGTTTTCCCATCACAACCCATTAAACACCTGTTTTTACATTGTAAAACACTCTCCAGCATGGTAAGTTCCTGCCTGGAGAACCACATTCCTCAAACACATTCCCTGTGTTTCAGCCAAGGATTGACAGCACTCGTCTCTAGAATATTTTCTGTCCCGTAACCTGAGATGCAATAAACCCACTGGGATACATTCATTTTCTTTCTGAAGGCCTTGGTCTCCTTCCTGGGAAGTTGTGGATGGAAACAGAAGCCCTTTGATCCTGCATAGACACCCGTGCACAGGCATGGACACCACTTCCAAAGCTGTACAGCTTCACAGGAGAAACACTGGATTCATCATCAGCTTCTTCACATAGCACTGTGCTTCAGTGATACACAAATATTTTGACAGTTTTACCATTTTCCTGGTTTCTCTGTGATTTGAAAGTGTGGTCTGATTCCCAGACTCAAAACCAAAAATAATAATTTTTAAAAAAAAAAGCCAAAAAATCCAAACCACACCAAACAAACCCAAAAACACACAAAACAAACAAACAAAACCAACAAAAAAAAACTTTAACCAATAACTTTTAAAGGGTTTTCCTTTCACAATTCATTCGATGTACATTTCTGGTTCCTAAGGTATACTTCACACCCTTTCCTGGTCAATAATAAATAGAGGCTCAAGATCAGATCCAGAACATCCAATGCCAAACACCATTAACTCTTTCACAAGATGTCATTCTCTTAAAATAAAATTAAATACCAAGTTAAAGTTTCAGTCACAATAGACCTAATTCTTCTAAAGCAAAACAATGTGCAAGAATTTATTGACACCATATGAAACTTCTTCTGTATATTCAATATAGTTATCTGTTGAATTACTGACCATACGTATTCTTCAACGTATGCTGACAGTTATTGTGTACTGAGAACAATTTAAAGGCATCTTCACAACATTAAAAGTAATTTAAATGCATTCAAGACTGGTAACAAATGGGTCTGAATAAATTTCTCCACAAAAGCATTTCATGATCTTTAGCAAAGTTCCGTCCTAATATTTTTACAGTTTTAGCACCCATATATTCCACTAATTGACTTTCAATGAAGAATGATTGTTGCCACATATCACGGAGTTCTCAGCACCCTTCCTCTTACATTCACCATACTGTATCCATGATATCATTTATTCCTTATTGGATTAAATATGTTATTCCACAAAGATGAAAACATTGACACGATTGTAAAGCACAACAGTTTGGCAGATAATGTGTATCTCTGCAGTCTGTGTACACCCAACTGCATTAGGTTTTCATGTTTTCATTTACAGGTCATGACAATACTGTAACTACTGTAATGAAACCACAATCCTGTTTGTGTTCTCTCACAGAGAAATCTCTTGAATCATAGATATTTCAATTTCTGTGTTTTAGACTCTAAAAAATACTAGCCTCTGTTTTCTAGACACTTTTCTTCCCCTTTATCTTCAAAAGACCTCTGTCCCCCCTCTGTCACATTAATAAAATGATACTTTTTTTCAGTAATTAAAAATCAACTTTCAATGCAACAACAAATAATTATTTTCCAAAGACACACACTAGCAAGATCTAGTATTTTAAAAATAGCAGCCTCAATTAGGGCCAGTAGAACCTGGTGTAACTCCTGTGCCTGCCATCTGCATAAAGCTGGTGTGCATTTTTTCTTCCTATAGAAGAAGTGAAGGTGAAAAAATGTATTTTCTGTATTGGGCACCAGATGAAAATCACATTGCTCTTCCTTCTGAGAACATGAGCCCCTATTTTCTGAGCAGCTGCCCACCTCCTACCAGTGCTGCCTGTGCCTTTGCTTCTCCTGCCCAGCCACATGTTTTCTCTGGCCTTTTTCCCCTCACTTCCCATTGTTTTTATGTTGTCCCTCTCCTTTCTAAAGCCCTTTGTGGCTTCCCACCACTAACCCTTAAAATTTCCTCTGTAGTATTTTACATGGTAAAACTTGTCAATTTCTGATCTAATTTCCAAGCTGTTAAATGTCAACTACAGGTTTTATTACACACGTGTTACCTACCACTTGTTTTACTATGTGGGTTACAATTCCAGAAGAACAATATGCCCTCTCTGCATCAATAGTAAGGCTTACAAAAGGAGAAATCAACAATGTAATTGTGAGCAATTTTTTATAAGACTTAGCACTGACAGCATGGCACAGTTTAAATGGTGTTTACCTCTTTTACATTTTCTTCACCATTCCTGGGCAAATTCAAAATTAACACCTGATAGGTACTTAAAGTATTTGCTTGATATAGCTTGGCAACTCTGAGATTGTTTCTCCAAACACAGGTTGCATGGTTTTCAGACTGAATTATACAATTTGGTCCTGTTCAACAAGCAATGTACTATCACAGCCAGTCTCCTTCCTTCTCTGAAAGGACAAGAGCCCGAAAACTGTACTGGCAATATCCATCAAGATTAGACTGTTTTAATATAAATATATGTCAAAATGTAATTAGTCAAATTACGTCAAACACATTATTTCAAATTACATCAAATACATAATGTATCATGTTGGTTTAGGCTGAAATACAAAAGCTGAATAATGGAATAAATCAGCATTTGAATTTCCTTAGAAGATAAATTCTGACCAAAGTTGCAAAATACACGTCACGTTGTGAGATTAAAAAAAAAAAAAATTTTCTAATACGATCATCAACTAAACATCAATCTTAAAAGATATAGGATTTTTTTTTGTAACAATGTAAATACTTATTTATGAAATAGTGTGCCTAGAAAACCCCAACAACTTTCTAGCTATATATAACGATGTATCCCCCACCCTCAAAATATCACTCTTCAAATGAACTTCCAGTTTTGGTCCCAACAGTAAAGAGAATCTCACACCACGACAAGGTTGGCACAGGCCCACTGGAATCTCAGTCATCCTCATAACGTCCTGGAGGCAAACTGAAACAAGACTGTGATCTGCAATTTACAGAAATACTTAATATGATGCAATTTGCAGCCGTGTCTGATTCACCACAGAGGTCCAAAGGACCAGCTCACTGAGCACAGGACTCGCAGTGTGTGTCCCTGTGGACCCTGCAACCACCAGCGGGCTGGAAACGTCTTAAAACAGAGATACTCCACCACCTACTTTCAGTACCTGCTGCCCGTCGGAAGCTGAAGCTCCTTGGTAAGCAAGCAAGTTCTACAGGTAAGCCAAAGTCAGCCTGTAAACCTCAAGGAGGGTTCTTTGTGACTCAGAGGGTTGTATGATGGAGATCTGCACTTTCTCCTTTCACCCCAGAATGGACATCACACAGCACTGGAAAGGGGGGGAGTGGGCAGGGCAGAAAATCTCCCTTCTGCACATTGAATGAAGGTGCTGCCTGTCCTTTCAACCTGTCTGTTGTTCCTCAGCCTAACTAATTGGGAAGTCATCTGTTACCTACAGCAAACCCTCTGCCACCCAGCAGAAGAGACCCCCACACTCAAGGCATGTAGAGGGCACAGTCCACCAGATCCAAGGGAATCGGCTCTGTCCTCAGCAGACAGCCTGACTTATTTAACTATTACCGTTAAATAAGAAACAAACTGCAGCAAATCCATTTCCAGCTACAGATACGTGATTACTATTTGCAGGAGAAAGAAATAACTAACTGAACGAACAAAAAGTTAAATCTACAATGTTCTTATTCCCTCTTCTCAGCAACCTCTACAATTTACTAAAAAGACTTAAGATAGTAAAGAGCTTAAAACTACAGTTAATATTTTACTTTATTTTTCTTAGAATGGGAATTGAAATCGTTATATTAAACACAGTTCTACACATAACTCATTACTCAGAGTTCAAATGTTACTTTCTAACAACATCACAAACTACACTTTGGTGAAGCAACAAACATCGTAGCAACTGTTCATTAAAGAGATTATTTTCAGCTACTTCAGTGATGACAGCATAAGCAAGCTATTGCTGGCACTTTCAAAACCACCTTTCTGACATAAAACATGGTCTTGTCCTTAAATGCAAACCTGTCAGAAATGGGATTAAAAAAAAAAAAAGCAGAAAAGCCAAAACAGATGCAAATCTTGCAACAAAGGATGGATGCCTATTATAATTTCCAGGGAATATTTTGGAAGATTTTAAAAAGTAGTAAGTTTGATTAAGCTACTGAAAGCCTCAGAAAGGAGAAAAAAGACGATAAGTGCTAAATAACACTAGTGAGACTGCTCCTTGTTTTTATGCTGATCTAGAAGTTGTGAAATTTAAGTCTAAATCTACTCTTGGAAATTATTACAGTAACTATGCTTATTCTGTGAAGGAACAAATGTGGAAGTCTTCAAACAACTAACAATGAACTATTTTATTGCAATTTTAAGATTAACTTTAAGAGGTTAGTTTATTACAGCTAAGCTTTTCTATAATTTCATTGCTTATATGAGGTTTTTCCAGTGCCACTATTTTGCACATACAATCAAGAAAGGTATCAAGTCAAAACAGGGCAGGGAACAGGAATTTAAATGACAAGCCGCCTTCTAACAAGGATTAGTTGAGAGGTATGCTACACTGGCTGTGAAAAAAAAAATAGACAATTTGCATTACCTCTAGACCTACTAGCTGTCACAAAATTTTAAAACAGTAATCAGTTCCGGTGTACAGAAAATTATTTATTATTATTATTTTACAACAAAGTTAATAGCATTTTTCAGTTTAGTTGTGATTTTCATTTTTCTCTAGTTAAAATCATTCCATAGGTACTTTCAGTGACCTATGTCCTAAATCATTTTCATTTCATATGAGCAAGTGACCTCTTCACAATCTGACCGACAAAGAAAAAAACATGACGACTCCCAGGAACCATTCATTTTCAGCCACCATCACAATTCAATTTCTCCAAAATAAAACTGGTAAAAATAGAAATGGAACAAAAAAGTACTCCATGTTCAAGAAATATTAATTAACCACTCCATCAGAAAGATAAATACCAGCCCTCCCATTTCAATGATGAAAAACAAAGAGGTTAAGTGACATTTTCAATGACACATAGCAAAACACTGCCACAACATGGATCACATCTCAGAAGTTTTCTATTGTTTTCAGCCCACTAGCCTTGAATAACTCCTGTGCATGCAATGCTGAATCAGGTATATTCCTCAGAATACAAAAAGCTTATTCCAGCTCACATAAATCAGTCCTAAAAAAAACAAATTATCTTATTCTACAGTAATTTTTTAAAAATATATTAAAGTCCAACAATAACTTTTCCAAAAAATAATGGAGTCTGACAGGAATGTTTCTAAGCAAATACACCTTAATTCTTAAAATGATAGTCTCAAAAAATTCTATTATGGAAAGCATTTTAAAAAACGTATAAGCAACAGATGATTACAGAAAAAAAAAAAAAACAAAAAACAAAACACCACCAAATAAACAAGTCACTTCAAAAATCTGTGAAACTATTCACCTGACTACCACACAAACCCTAGTGCAGCTTTAAAAAGTACCATGTATTTACTGATTGAAATGTCCTAAACTTGGTGTATTTCTTTTACTTTTCCTCACACTCAAACGCACTCTAATTTGGTTGTTCCTTATACACTATTTGGTCATTTTACACAAATCTTCACTAAATACGAAGCTACAAAGCATTTGGGTTTTTCCTCTCTCAGATGATGTAAACACTGCACTGTAGCAAAGATCCTGTGACACAATGTAATAATCGCTGAGATTAAACTAAAAACAAAAAAATACACAAATTTTTATACAATTGATTCTGCTTAAGCTTCCTCGTAAGGTTACTGTTAGCCTTAAAGCCTACAGCAACAAGGCCTCACATGAAGCAGTGTATTTCAGGTGTTACATATTATCAAAATAAATTAGGATGTCTAACTATATGGATTTTGGAAATGCTATATTAGAAATACTCTTTCCTTTCCCTTAACCTTTTACTGATATACTATCCTGAGTAATTAAATGAATGATTTTAGTATGCAAAAACAGTCCAGAAAAAAACGTTTTGTAAGAACTACATTATAACTGCAGATTAATACAAAACAGGGGTATTTTGAGTCTCTGCATTTACATGAACAAATTATTACCATCAAAAAACACCCTTAAAAAATACTAATTTGAACGTTTAAAACCATATCCTACTTAAAAGGGTTTAGCATAGCATTAGAGAAACCAATTTAATAATTAATCATATTTTCTTTAGAGTAATATTACTAGCAGTAATGTTTTTCCTTAATGGCTTTAAAATACTTAGCACACGGAAGAAAAAATTTAAAACTGTCAAAATCTCTTAAAACTTCGTATCTGACTTATTTCCCCCCAGAAACTCAAATTAATGTGGGGATATAGACACCATGCGCAACTTCTTTACAAAATCCCACCTTCGTAACAAAATTTCCAAGGGCCTGATCCAAGCCTGTGGAGTCAATGGAGCGATTCGTACTAGTGTCAATGGAAAGATTCCCACTCTCTAGAGTTGAGTTCGGATAGGGGCTTTAATGCACAGCAAAGACCAGGGAAACTCCTCTTTGGAAGAGGAACTTCTGTGTTTCTCTCGGTAAGTACGTATACAATCAAGACTTCCTAAAAGTAGAAGCGATTCCCACGTAGAGGGTACTGCCCGTTCTCCATCTGCAGCTCCACACTCTTCACTAATAGAGGAAAATACCGTAAATTCACGGTGGTTACTTTTGAGATTATTTTTCCCTGGAGAATATACCAGCAGCCTGTTCTGTCTGGACCATTATCGCAAATTTTAGATGAGCGTTTTCCTGCCAGCCCACAGCCTAAGCTTTGCCCCTCTCGAGGAGCTCCATCCCGGGACCTCACCAGCGCTCGGCAGTGTTCTCGGCCCGGGGCTGCGCTGGCACACGGGCCCGCTGCCTGCCGAACCTGACACGAGCCGAACTACGGGAAAACAACAAATGCGCCCCGCGGGCTGCCTTTACCTCGTCCGGGCAGGCTCCGCCGGGCGGCACACGGCTTTCCGGCAGGTTACGGGGGGCCGAGAGCGCTGCCGCCTGCGCACCCCGCGCCCGGCACGGCACAAGGCGGAGCGGAGGGGCCGGCGCTCGCCCTCCCTCCCTCCCTCCCGTGGCTGCCCTGGCACTCCCGATGGCACGGCGGAGTCCAGCCCGCCCCACAGCCGAGGCTGCCGCGGCCGCTCCCCTCTCTTCAAAATCTATCACGCTTCCCAAACTTTCCAAGTCCCGCAGCCCTCCTCAACTTCAAAGCCAATTTTAAGGGAAGGCCCCCACGTACCAGGCACGGAGGCCGCCTCCGGAACCCCGCAGCTCCAACACCATTATTTATTAATTCTTGGGTTTAGGCATTTTTGTCTTGGGCGAGGGGACGACACCGTTCCCTGAGCAGCCCAAAGAGCGCCCGGGGGCACGGCTACCCCAGGGGCACCGCGGCGCCCCTGCGCTTCCCCTCCCACGCCGGCGGGGGCGCCC